>JARHVA010000281.1:1807500-2407500 GCA_037957365.1 Torreya grandis | reverse complement strand
TGGCATATATATTATGAAAATTCCATAAAATTATGTATATGCAATGGGTTTTAGTGAGTCATGAACATAAGCATGAACGTAAACCAACAAAGAAAAGTTTTAGATGCATGGGTGTAAACTAACAAACAAAATTTTTAGACACCATATAAAATTTATTTCATTAATAAAAAACGTCTTTAAAAGTAGCTCTGATAAAAAAAACTCTTATGGATAATTTCCCTAATATTAAATCCCATCTACACTATATTTAATTTGAATTTTCCCTAGATTTAAAAGTAGCTCCAATAAAAAAAAATTGAATAAGTAACGTAACTAAATCCCATCTAAACTATATTTAATTTGCCTTGGCCTTAGTTTTAAAAACAATCCATAGTAGGATACAAATAGAAACTATTATGCCTAACATAACTAGTTGAACCCATTTATGTGTGTTACCTTTAGGATTATAGGAGATAATATTAAAAGACCTAGGCTAACACACCTAATGGTGCAGATAGTAATAAAATTAGGTAGAAGTGAGAAGATGATTCTTGATATGTTTTCATGTAAGAGTGATGGATTAAAGTTCATCATGATGTTTTTTGGGACCTTAATGATATACTCATTCTTTTTAGAAGCTTAGAATTTAGTGAAAGATGTTGTAACATTGAATCCAAAATGGCTTATCTGACTAAGTGGAGTTTGTGAGAGAGAAGATCAATAGATTGGTCTATGAGACCAATAATTTCCATCAGAGCATATGATTTTATTTGATGGAGGTTACTTTGAAGATGTTATAATATATTGTTCATGCTTTTAAATCCCTTGAGTATGTTCAATCAAGTCTCAAAATTTCATGTTTCCTTGACTGTGTTTTTAAGTCAGTTGGTAGTTCTGAGTGAGCATCTTGCAAAGAAGAGTTTAATGCACTAAATACCCTTTCATCTTCCATAGAACCCAAAATCATTATTTGGAACAATTCATACAATCAAAAATATTCATTGATTTCTTCCTGTAGAACACTGTTGTGATATAATTTATTCCATAGCCTTGTAATAGAATCTATTTCTATTAGTTTGGTTAACATCCAATATTGTTCAACCATTATAATTCCAAAAAAGATTGACTATTTTTTAGTAAATTCTTTGGAAAATACCCTTAAATTCCTCTCCATTGATTTACATAAACCTACTAAAATGTTTGATGAGAGTACCCATGTATTTGATAAATAAATTACTTGTTCTTCTTCACCATTTGCACTATTCCAAAATGTAGGATTCACCACCCCATAGCTTCAAGCAACTCATTCCTTTAAAAAAGATCTTGAATTTTAGAAGATAAGCTTTTTGAAATGTCTCTCAATTTCATTCATGTGTGATGTATGACATTATCATATATAACCCTTGTTGCATGTACTTCTTCAAATTATGATCCAACTACATTGGTTCATCTTTGGAGAATGTGTAATGGTATCTCCTTTCTAGTAATAAAAATACAAAGATGATCATGAATATTGAATTTTAAATAGTTTTGGGGGTCCTTTATATTTTTTAAAGTTTCCCAACTATCAAATATGGGTCCCTTAAAATTTTCATTTAAGTAGTATAATATACCAAGTGATAGACAAACCTGTTTCCTCAACCGAATGAAGTCAACAATATATATTGATCTCTCTTGTACATGTTTCGTTAAATAATGCATTTCCTTGAAAATGGGTAGAATTTCATGTAATATTATAAAAGTTTTGAAATATATCAAATGTTTCAATAAATCTTTTGCCTTATCAACCTCTATCCTATACTTAAACATAAAACCAACCAATGACTGATATTCTTCAAATATTTTGTATGCAGGCTCATACATTGAAATCCATCTAGTACCAACATCTTTTACTAGTTTTTTCCATTAGTCACTCCAATTACAAATTTATGAAACTCTAAAAACCTTTTTGTATTGCATGACATGTACACGTGCAAATCACAGGTAAGCTCATTTGCTTTTGTGATATTTTTTAATGTGCTTACAATTTTGTAATCAAGATTAATTATGTGTCATGCAATGGATAGGAGTCATATATGGGGTAATTTATATTTATAGGCAGACACATAAACCTATTATATTCCCATAAATTACTAATGTACCATCCACACTAACACACACCAACTTTGTACCTATATCATGGCAATTGATCCCAACAATATCCATTAAATTAGAAATAACCAAATTGTAAAGGTTTTCAGCATTACAATTTTCAATCATTTTATGTACAAATAAAAGGTGAGGTTGCCTTCAATGATTCTAAAATGTATATACATACATGCATACACATGGTGTGTTGTCAACTATTGTTAACTCATCAATGGATAGTGATATAGACCTTGCTGATTTTACTTTTTCTTTTAAATCCTCTTTTTCAATCATTGTGAAGCATTTTTACATATCCCAAGCACAGGTATCTGACCAATGTGAATATGGAATGTTATGCAATTCAATTTTCTAAAATAAAATCTTGTAATCTAAAAAATTAGAGATTGGTCTTCCTCTTTTTAGAATGTGATATAAAGTTGAAAATTATATATTTTTAGCAAGCAAATTAAACTAAGCAACCTTTTTGAATTGAGCTTTAATTATTCCTCCTTTCTCGATGAGGTACCATTGATATTTCTAATGATTATGATACTATATTATGTAACATTGATGTATGCACTCTTTTACATTTTTCCATCTCACTATTTTTTGATATTTCCATCTTTGTCTTTTACTAACTCATATATTTTTCCACAATGTGTCTCAATTGTGTCCAAATTGAGTTGTATTTTGTGGTATTTTCCAAGTTTCCAACTACCTATTATGAATTTGCATTCTATTGGTGTGTCAATACTATTTTTTGGCTCTATAAGTTCAATAAATGGGTATTCATATACCCATTCATGTTGAAATGACCTTCTAATTGTCCATGTATTATTCTTCTTCTGTATAGTTTTTTGTGACTTTTTCTACTGGAGATTATTTTGGCTACATAGCTGTCTCATCTAAAGATTGTGTTGGGTGAATAGATATCTCATTTGGTGTTGGGAAATCATCATAGACACCACTACCTATGATGTCATATCTCTATTTTATTGAATTTAGTGGGACAATTGGTATTTCTTTATGAGTGACTTCTTTTAGGGGAGGTATATATTCAAAAGTGTTAAACAAGTCTTCAATACTTTTATCATTAAATTTTACATGCAAAAAGTTTGTATGACATTCATTTTTAATAAATGCCAATACTAAAGTAAAAATAAATAAAAATCATCAAATCAAATAATATTTATAATTTAATACCTATGTTTGGCATTTCATTCCCAAGTACGGCTACCAATTTAGGGATATCTTTGATACCTTTATCAATGGATTATGCATGCAATATTATTGTAGATATTTTCATTATTATTTAATCTTTAAAATAATATTTAATTAATTAAAAAAATGGTATTATACAATTTAGTATCTCTATTTGGAATTTCAAATTCATACCTAGGTATGTCTTCTTATGGAGACATTTATTCAAAAGAGTTACCAGTGGGTTCTGCATGCAAAATGATTTAAGATATTTTAATTATTATTTAACTTTAACATAAGCCAATAAATAAAAAGCACAATTTAATTGAAAATTTAATACTTGTGTTTAGTTTCTGGTTAAGATAAGATAATAGGTTATTTTTTTTAGATTTCCTAAAGGCGTTAATGTTTTTAGCAAAAGCCACATAATCAAGCCTGTGGAGTCATGGATGAAAGATGATTAATAGTGAAATGAAGATGATTGACATAATTTTTTTTTGATAGATGAATAAGTAATTACAATAATAATTAAACATGAGGGCATCTAATGACATCCTATGGGTGCCTGATGATAGCTTATGAGTGTAGGTGCCTGATGGCAGCCTACGAGTGTGGGTACCCAACTACAGCCTATGAGTATCTGACTGTAGCCTATCGACATCTAAATACAACTTACCATCATCTATTAGTAGTTTTATATAATATACACTCATGATATCATTAGGTACCTATAATCTATCTTCAAGTGCTTGCAAGCTATCATTGGGCACTCTTAGGCTACCATCGGGTGCCCAAAAGCTACCATCAGATGGTAGCCTATAGGTGCCTGACTAGAGCCTGCATGCTTATGATTGTAAATTATGGTCATGTGATGGTACTTAAAGAGTAGTAAATTAAATTATAGTTAAAAATACTAAATAATTATATTGTAAAAAAATTGTTGCATACCTTGCTAGAAACTACTGATTCTTGAAGCCCTCTTGGGACCTAAAATATAAACCACCAAAATTTTTCCTAAAGTCACCCAATAGTATGTGGTGAATTCCTTTGGATTGGATTTTGAGGTACCAATGAATTTCATTTATATGAATAAATTTATATTCAAATGTAGGTGAATCTATCCTTAAAATTAACTTTGAATCCCAAAATTTAGGTGATCCTTCTCTATCAGCCACTCTATAAAATTTTATAAATGTTGACTTCAAAAAATAGAATATTCATATATTAACAAAGATTTACCACTAAAAAAAAACTTGATATATACAAACACATACATATACATATATATTTACATATATACACATTCATATATGTATATCTATACATATACATGTATGTATGTTTATATATGTACATAAATAATATATATGTGTATAAATATGTATACATGTACATATATGTAAATATACATATATGTATATGTATATATTCATAAATATATGTGTACACACATATATATACATGTACATGTTGTCACCAAATCCTGCACCTTAAAAGAGGCTATTCAAGCCTCTTCCATATTCAGGCAATATGGAAACATTTCTAGGTATGTGGGTGTACCTATATTGGAAATGAGCCTCTATATTTAAGGAACAACTCCTTAAATATATCTTGAAATACTCTTATCTATACTAACTAATTACTTATGAGGAAAAGAGTTAGAGAATTCATGAATAAAACCTACTCTAAAGGAGGTGATGCATCGAATGTTTAAGGATCCACTCTCAAGATTAAACTCCTTAGCACACTAATAGAATATGAATATAACTAGTGCAATGTCTATAATGATTTCTAAGCAATAATGTTTCACCTAGATTTTAATTTGATGAAGTTATGCTAGAGGGTGATGAGGGTAAGGTTTGATTGAAAGCACTTACAGTCAATTATCCACTCTACACTTAAGACATGAACCTTAAGACACTATATATGACCTGTAATAAAGTTTATTAGTGCTTAGGTTAAACCTAGACCTATAAAGGGAAGATGATAACCACTTTTTCATGTTAAAAAAATACACACACTAAGCACATATTGGTAAACAACTACAAAAATACTCTATTCATTACTCTAAGAGGTGAAAATACAAATTTTGGTAGAGTCTAGTCGTACCAACCTAAGGGATGCTTAATAATATCTCCAAGGATATATTTATATAAAATAAGAGTAAGAGAGATGGATTTTGGCACTAAGGAAAATAATCAAATGAGCACAACTCCATTTGAACCATATTTACAATCACCTCTAAGAATTATGCTCATACAGAGCTTTTGATTGATCCCTATCACTTTAAGTGGTTACACAGTTACATTACTCTCTCATTGATGCTCCCTAATGATTGTAATGGTGGGATCAAGTTATTTTTAGTGAGGTTCTAGCATCAATATGGTTATAACATTTATATCAATATGTTAGAGCTTTATCCTAGTGCTAACTGCTTGTCACTGGTTTGATATGGCATGAAAGAGTGGAGAGAAGGGTCTCTTTCATGAATTTAGTCCTAGAGATGAAACCATTGAAGTCTATGTGTCCTCCTCAATGGTGTATTTTGAAGCATTGGCTCTAATCTGAATTGGACCATTCTCAAACTTATCTTTATGCCTTTTATTTACCTTTACCCATTAAAAATTACTTTGTCAACCTTCATCTAAGTCACCTAGGCTCTCCTTCATTTGATTGGCCATAAAAAAAAAGCTTGGATCATTGATATTTTAACTCATCTCATTCTATTTGTTTGCCTAATGTGATTGAATTTAATCCTTAGATCCTCTATCATGACCCCTGTACTTGTGCCACTTATCACCTATGCATTTGCACTTAGGGTTCACTAAACTCTTTAACCCTCACTCACCTTTGATCTTGATTTGCATGATTAAACATGTTCCATAAATCTTCAATGAACTTTAATGTGCTCATGAAAATTGTAAAATGTGCATTGATCTCAAGATCCTATTATCAGTCTACTACTTTATGTACTTACACTATGTGGTGGCTTCTCTAGTTCTTTAACCCTTTGAATCATCTCACACGATTGGATCAATATGAATGATGTGACATGGACCATTTTATTTTTTTGTACCCACTATTTTAACTCAAATTTATATTTCATGAGGCCTAATTTTGACATTTATGTACCTATCAATTGACGTCCATGAGAACACCAAAGATGTTCGCATGACTATCAATCTTTAGACCTGAGTGGATGACTATTGAACTTGATTTTGATGTTTACACATCTTTCACCACCCTTCTAGATCAACTTTTCCAAAACAAATTGGATGATGTAATTATGTCTTTAGGGAAATTATTGTTGAACAATTTCCCTAAATAATTTGCTTATTTGGGACTTTTGCATCAGAGTATTTTCCTTGGGCCTTTGTACCTTTTGTTAGAAGTTTTATCTTCAAGATTTTTACTTTCGAATGAAATTTATGACCCTTTGAGACTTTGTATAGGACACTTTATTGAAAAATGACCCTTTAGAACTTTTGTTAGAATACTTTGTTGAAGAATGACCCTTTGGGAAAATTGTTCAAACAATTTTCCCAAAAGAAATGACCTTTAGGATTTTACTCTGGACAAAATGTCTATGATAATTTATGTCTTTTGGCCTTTTGTTTTAGATAAAATATTCAAAACAATTCTTGATGCTTAGCCAAAAAACCTGAAACAAATTTCTTTAAATAATTCCAACACTTAGCCAAAAGTTAAAAATTTCCTAAGTGTAAACTTAGGCTTTTTGGGATTTGCTCCTGCAATTGCTCAGCACCATGAAAACCTACCACTTGCATATATGACTCTAAAATGACCTTAAGATGCCAAATGACACAAGGACCAAGTTAGACTATGACCAAAGATAAAAATGGCATATGAAATGACATCAAATGAGCTATAACATACCTAATGACATTATGAAAAAAAAACCCCTATACAAGGTTTTGAATATAGGGGATTGACCTATTTTTTCCTATGGTAAAAAATGGTCGACATCTTTGATTATTTCCCAAGGGTGGAATGCTTGTTATGCAATGACTAGCTACCTAATGATGTCCATTGGGATATGGAGTCACATGTATATAGGCTTGACATATAAACTACCCTCTAATAACACACAACAACAACAAGAAAAAAACACAAAATATAAACACACGTGTTTTAAAAACACTTATTAAGACATAATATAACAAGAAAGGAAACACACACCTAACCTAATATTTATAAAACTAACCCTAAGTTCTCAATAGTAGGGTTTGAAATGTATCCTATTCATGGGGATAGGTAGTTCTTCTCCATTCATCCTTGTTAATTAAAAAGAGTTTCTTTGCTTACACTTGATGATGACATATGATCCACTCTATAGGGTATAAAATTTGGTATGTCTCCCTAGTTTTTCTCTATCTTCATCCCATTTCAATACTATGTCACCTTGAAATGATCTTAGATTTTCCTTCTTATCAAAAGACCTCTTCATCAGTATTTGGTGATGCTCCATAGATTTATGAGTTTTATCTCTAGTGTCTTTCAACTCCATTAATTCTATCAATATCACCTCCATTGGAGTGTTCTCAAGAAAATCTAGTTGATGTGCTAACTCTAAGGTAGGCAACTCTTGAGAGATAGACAATCTGGATTCCCTTCTATAAACAAGCACAAAAGGAGAATTCCATGTTGACCTCTTGGGAGTTATCCTATAAGTGTATAAGGTTGTCTTCAATTTGTGTGTTAATATCTTTGGTTGTGTTCCAAGGTTCTCTGATGATTTTGATTAGATTATTGTTAGTAGATTCAACCAACCCATTACCTTGAGGGTAATAGTTGGATAAATTGTTCAAGAATATGCCATTACTATTTTCCCAATCATCTATCTTAGCATCCATAAAAGTAAGATCATTATCTAAAATAATAGTAGGAGTGTTAAACCTTGTTATGATGCTCTCATACAAATCCAAGATAAAATTCTCATTATCTTCCTTCAATGCTACTACCTCAACCCATCTCGTAAAATAATCAGTTGTTGTGAGTATCCATTTATGACTAGCACTTGATGGGGGATTTATCATTCCAATGAAATCAAGAGCCTATTGTATAAAAGGTTGAACAATTTGGATAGGCTCTTATGGAAGATCTGAAATCTTCTGATTTCCTACAAAGAAAGTGCATTATACACACCTTCTCACCCAAGCATGGTAGTATTTAAAAAGGCTAGGCCAATAATAACCTACCCTCATGATCTTGGTAGTTGTGGTTCTTAGGGAGAAATAACCTCCTGTTGTCCCATCATGAAACTTCTCAAACACCACTCCAAATTGATCACTATCAATTCATCTCAATATCATGCCATTGATGTCCTTAAAAATCACACCATCCAAAATACAAAAGGGAATAGATTGTGATTTAAAATATTTCCTTTGTGATCTATTCATATTATTAGGATACTCACCATTTTGGAGAAATCTAATCATATCCTATGTCTAAATTTGTGGGAGTAATGAACTAGCTGGTTGGGGACAATCATGGGTGATTAGAGACTCTTCTTTTGACTCATTAAGATTTGAATCTAGATGTTCACAAAGGCCTTTACCCCTTACCAATTTTGTCACCTTGATATCAACATCACATTTCATTACCTTAGTGATCCACCCTATCCTCTTTTCACTAAGATCTTTGCTCAAAAGAAACTCTTTGGTGTTAGGATCAGAGACCATAATATGAATATTATTATTTTAAACCATATGTTTGAACTTATTTAGTCCTATTAAAACATCAAGGACCTATTTCTCCATAAAGGTGTACTTGAATTCATAATCTTCTAAACCTTGACTAAAGAATGCAATTGGCTTCTCCACACCCTCATCATTCTTTTTCATCAATATGGATGAGATAATATCAAGGTTAAAAAATGAATAAAACATGAAGTCTTTAGTAAAATTGAGATTCACAAGAGTAGGGACTTTTGCAATTGCTTTATTTATGACTTCAAAATTGATCTTAATCTCTTTGGTATAAGAAAATACTTGGTTCTTCTTGAGAATAGTTGTGATAGGTTTCACCAAAGATGCAAAACCAAGTATGAACCTCCTTACAAAATTTATCTTGCCTAAGAAACATTGAATACCTTTCTTATGCAAGGGCAATGATAAGCTGATAAGCCTAGAATAGTCTCTATTCTCTCAGGATCAATAGTCAAACCATCTTTGGAAATAATATGTCCTAAGAGCTTACCTTCATGAAAATCAAAGATGCACTTCTTTGGATTAAGAAATAATCCATACTACCTGCATCTTTCAAACACTTGCCTTAAGTGTTGCATGTGTTCATTAGCATATTTAGAAAATATTGTTATATCATCTAGGTAAACCAATAGCATCTCATTGATCAAACCTTTGAAGGCCATGTACATTACTCTTTAAAAAGTGGTACCGGCATTGGATAAACCAAAGGGCATCTTTATATAAGAAAAAGTCCTCCATTTAGTAGTGAAGGCTATCTTAAATTGATCATCCTCATTGACTAAAATCTAACTATAGCTTGAATGTCCATCTAGAAGAGAAAAATGTTGAGAACCTGAAACCATTTACAAAATTTGCTCCATTGAGGGTAGAGGATAGTGATATTTGATTGACACTCTATTAAGATCTCTAAAATCTACACAAAGTCTTATCTCCCCATTCTTATTTATAACATGCATAAAGTTAGATACACATGTTGAATTTTTGATGGGAAATATCATCTTAGATTCAAGGAGTTTGGTAAGCTCTAACCCCATGAGTTACTCAACCTTGGGGTTGATGGGTATTTGCTTCTATCTAACTAGTTTCACTCCAGGTTCAAACTCAATGGTATAGTGTGCTAGGCTAGGATAAAATCCCTTGATGCCCTTATATTCCCAAGCAAAAATATCATGAAACTATCTACACAACTCAATGAATTCTTGTTTCTCTAATGTAGAACATACCTTGCTCAGTTTAAGGAGTTTGTCTTTGAAGATTAAGACTCTTTCATAATTCTCATCTTTTGTAGACATACTCACTTTTTCCTTCTTATTTTGATCATTATCATTGAAGATACTTTTTAAGGTTATCAAACCCTTAGGTATATTATTGGTTATTAATTGCACAATATGATCACCCAATTATTATTGGAGCCTCCTTTGATTCCTTGAAGAAAACTTAGCCTCATTTTACAAGAATCATGAAATGTGTTTGTCACTATAAAACACTTTCCAAGAAACTAAATTATCAATTACAAAAGGTATGATAATGATCTTAATGTGAGACTATTTTTCCTCCTCTCTTATGGTAGTTGGAGTATCAAATTGAGTTCCTATGGTAGCTAGTCTATCAACATGACTATTCAACTCCTTTAAGACTAATTGAATATCAAATGCATTGAAGTATTCAATAAAATCCCATACCCTATGAATGTATGAATTAAGCAAAGGGTTCTTGGTAGAAACCACATTCCTCACCTAATGCACAACCAATTCATTGTCTCCATAGACTTGTAAGTTCTTGATTCCTTTTTTCCTTTCCCATTGAAGGCCATGAATTAAACCTTCATACTCAACCAAATTATAGGTTCAATTGAAATGAAATTTTTATGAATCATGATACTATTGTTTATATGGGGAGACCAACATAACACTATATCCTACATTAACCTTCTTGAACCATTAAAAAATATCTTCCATAGCTAATCATCTTCACCCTCTTCCTTGGAAAGTAGAGGTGTTGGTACTCATTCATGTATACAATACACTCCTAGATCAGTTTCCTCCATGAGAGAATAAGGGTCATGCTCATAAGTATTAGTACCATATTCATCAAGAAATAAATCTACAATTCCCTTAAGCTTGGAGGAAGTGCCATCATCTAGAGTATAATCCTTTTCTTCATGAATAACATAATTTAAATTAGAACTTGTCTCAATTTAAGGTTCAATATGAAATATTTCAAGAGGTTGTGTCCTAATTGTCACCTTAGCCCCATATCTTGTTCTAAAATACAAGAAAGACTAGTCAACTGAGAGATATCCACCTATTTTGGTTGTGAAGTCCCTTAATAGGCAGATTACAAAGTGGTCTGGGAGATCAACCACAACTATGTCTTACAAGATAGGAAAATTAGGACAACTATGTAAGAAAACATTCAAGAATTTTATCATTACTATCATATTGTTAGGTGTACCATCTAATTTAAGGACCCTTTTTCTATGTGGCTCATATTTTAGGCCCAACTTGTTAGCTACAACTTTGGGCATGATAGAAGTGGAAGCTCCACTATTGATATGTAATTATGTACCAAATTATCACTTAAAATGAGGGTGAGGTAAAATTTTGGAGGTATCTCAGTCCTAGTTGATGGTTCAAAAATAGTAATAGGAGAATTTGCAAGATTAAAATGACCATGATTTTGATTTGAGAGTGAGACACTAGCAGGGATAACAGATAACTATTTTTGTAGTTCTTTTTGACTAGGCATATGAAGAACATCCCAAAGAGAAATGGATGTTTTAGTGTTCTTAAAATAATATATAATGTTTAAATAAGACATAAATACTTTCTCTTTGGCTCTTTTACGTAGATAATTACTTGGAACTTAAGGAATAAGAGCAAACCTTATTGTATTCTGACTTGATGGAGATGTAGAATGTTTTAGAAATGTCGTACAAGTATGCCTTATTACCTTATAGGAGGATTGGATGATCCTATGGGAAATATATTTCCACCTTATATATATTTTCTCTTGGACCTTGTATTTTATACAATATATTCTCCTTGATTTAGTACAAAAGTATCTTTAACCAAAAAATTGGTGAAGATCTCTCCTTGAGGTCGTCAATCCTCATTAGCTTAAATCATCACTTCATCATAATTTGATAGGAGGGTAGTAACTATTCCTTGAGCCACCAAATATTTCTCTCCATTCTCATTGACATCCATTAATTGGTCTTACCACCAATCTTCTCCTTGCACCAAATTGCTATGAACTGGTACCATCTCACTTTTATTGGTGGTAGAGTTAGGACGTATACATTGGTAGGCCTATTAGGATTAGGATACCATTGGCCTCTTATTATTCCATATGGTTTATAATACTTATATTGATAAGGATATGAATTCTTATGGGTACCTTGTTGCATATTAACTTGCCTAGTCTGAGCCTCTAAGGCTAGGAGCTTTGTTTTATAATAAGCATCATCTTCTACCTACCTACGAGCAATCTTAGTTTTGGTATTTACATTAGGAACTTGGGATACATCTAGAGTATTAGTATAATTATGAGAAAATAGAGGCATAGACACCTTAGGAGGAAATCTTCTAGCTTGGATGAGACTATTCTTATCTTTGATAGCAAGATCATATGCTTTGGGAAGAGTGGATCCTACCATAGATTGAACCATGATGGAAATCTTAGTCCCAATGGATTTAAATTAAGTAGGGAACATGAAGCTATTAGGTGGTCTCATGGGAGGAGGAAATATATGCCAAGTCTTCTAAAACCTTTCGTTTAAGTCATGCATTATTTTTTTGGGACCCCTTTTATCACATTGAGCTGATGTATGAGAGAGACATGGTCACTTTCATTTCCAAATCTAGAAGTCAAAAACACTCCAAACCCATCCCATGTTGTGATGAATCCACCTTCTAAAGTCATATACCAATCGATATCCTTCCCTTTAAGGGACATGGTAAGGATTCTAATCGAAATGTTCTCTTGAACAATGTTATGAAAACTGCAAAAGTTAGAAAAATCTCTAATGTGCTCACTAGGTGTGACATGAGTTTCACCATTGAATGTGGGCACACCTTTCATGGCATTAGGATGAATGGAATCATATAATAGAAGTTGAATTAGATTTTTAGTATTGAAGTTAGGGAAATCATGAGGTCTAGCCATGTCTTCTTTTTCAAGATCTTCAACTTCTTCAACCTCTTCAACCTCTTCCTCCCTAGTAAAATTTAATAGTTCTTCAAAGGGCATATTAGGCCGTGGATACTAAATTGAAATAGGAATTTTAGGATGAATAGGTGGGTTAATAGGATTGGATGTTCTAGTAGAGGATGACCTAATGAGAACCATGAATTATGAGGGAATGTTTATAACAAAAAAATGGCTTTGAACTAGATTTACCATGAAGGAGTCTCTAAATGCTAAGTAGCATACAAATTTGTAGTTGGTGTTGTCAAGACCAACATTTACCTTCACAAGTTGTCTTAAATATAATGGGTCTCACTGGGCATACTAGAACTATTGTCATCAAGTCTTCCACCTTAGAAGAGGGTGTTCAAATATCTTCTATATTTGGGCAACATGGGAACATTTCCAAGTATGTGGGTGCACCTATATTAGAAATGAGCCTCTGTATTTAAGGGATAGATCCCTAAATATATCTTGAAATACTCTTATCTATACCAACTAATTACTTATGGGGTAAAGAGTTAGAAAATGCATGAATATAACCTAATCTAAAAGAGGTGATACACTAAATGTTCAAGGATCCACTCTCAAGATTGAAGTCTTTAACGCACTAATAGACTATGAATATAACTAATGCAATGTCTACAATGATTTACAAGCAATAGTGTTTCACCTAGAGGTCAGTTTGATTGACTTAGGCTAGAGGAAGATGAGGGTAAGGGTTGATTGAAAGTACTTATAGTTTAATATCCACTCTAAACTTGAGACATCAACCTTAAAACACTTTAGATGACTTGAAAAAAAGTTTATTAGCACTTAGGTTGAACTTAAACATATAAAGGGAAGATGACAACCACTTTTGCATGTCAAACAAATACACACACTAAGTAAAAATTAGTAAACAACTAAAAAATACTCTATTCATTACTTCAAGAGGTGAAGAATACAAGTTCTAGTAGAGTTTAGTCATACCAGCTTGAGGGATGCTCAAAAATATCTCAAAGTCTATATTTATAGAAAAAGAGAATAAGAAAGAGGGATTTTGGTGCTAAGAAAAGGAATCAAATGAGCGCAAATCCATTTGAACCATAGTTATAACTTCCCTTTCAAATTATGTTCATTCAAAGATTTTGATTGATCCCTATCACTTTAAGTGGTTGCATAGTTACATTATTCTCTCATTGATCTCCCTAATGATTAAAATGATGGGATCAAGTTGTTCTAAGTTGGGTTCTAGCGTCAATTTAGTTAGAAAAATTGAATCAATTTTTTCAAGCTTTGTCTTAGTGATAACTGCTCTTCATTGGTTTGTTGTGGTGTGTAACAATAGAGAGAATGGTCCCTTTCATGTAGTTGGTCCTGGAGATGAAACTATTAAAGTCTACATGTCTACCTCAGTGGCATCTTTCAAAATGTTTGCTTTGGTCTAAATTGGACCATTCTTGAACTTGACTCCATGAATTTTATTTACCTTTCCCCATAAAAAAATAATTTTTAAACCTTTATCTAATTAACTTAGGCTTACCTTGATTTGAGTGGCTATCAAAAATTGACTCAGATCATTGATCTTTTGACCCATCTCACTCTGTTGATCTATATGATATGAATAAACTTAATTCATAGATCCTCTACGAGGACCCCCATGCTTGTGCCACTTATCACCTATGCACTTTCACTCATGGTTCATTAACCTCTTTGACTTTGCTTACTATTGATCCTAATTTTCATGATTAACCATGCTCCATCAATCTTCTGGCAACTTAAACTTGTTCATGCCACTTGTCAATCATGCATTGATCTTATGATCCTGCTATTAATCTACTAATTTATGTGTTTATACCACATGGTGGCTTCTCAATCTCTTTGATGATTTGAATTATCTCACACCATTAGATCGAGATGAATGATGTGATATAGACCATCAGATCTATTTGGACCCACCATTTAAACTCAAATGCCTATTTTAGGAGGCCTAATTTTGATGTTTATGCACCCGTCAATTAACATCCATGAGAACATCAAATATGTTTGTACAATCATTAATATTTGCCTTAGTGGATGACTATTGAGCTTGATTTTGACATTTGTGCACCTATCACCACTCTATTGGATCAACTTTGTTGAAACAAATTGGTCGATGTAATTATGTCTTCGAGGAAATTATTATAGAATAATTTCCCTAAAATAATTTGTTTATTTGGGACTTTTGCATCAGGATATTTTCCTTGAGCCTTTGTACCTTTTGTTAGAACTTTTGTATTTGAAATTTTTGCTTTCAAGTGGCATTTGTGACCCTTCAAGGCTTTTGTATAGGACACTTGACTGAAGAATGACCCTTTTGGAAAATTGTTCAGAGAATTTTCCCAAAAGAAATGACCTTTAGGATTTTACTATGGATAAAATTTCCATGAGAATTTGTGTCTTTGTGCCTTTTGTTTTAGATAAAATGTTCAAAACAATTCTTGATGCTTGGCCAAAAAACCCAAAACAATTTTTTTGAAATAATTCTAGCACTTAGCCAAAAGCTGAAAATTTCCCAAGTGTAAACTTAGGCTTTTTTGGACTTGCTCCTACAACTACTCAGCACCATGAAACCTGTCACTTATATATGACTCTAAAATGACCTTAAGACACCAAATGACATAAGGAACAAGGTAGAATATGACCAAATATAGAATTTCATATGAAATGACATCAAATGAGCTGCAATATACCCCATGACATTATAAAAATATCCCCTATACAAGGTTCTAACTATAGGGGGTTAACCCATTTTAGCCTGTGGTAAAAATGGTCAACAATACATATGTGTAAATATACATATAAGTAAGTGTGTGTGTATATATATATATATATATATATATATATATATATATATATATATATATATATATATATATATATATATATATACATATATGTGTGTGTGTGTGTGTGTAAATATACATATACACATATACATATACATATATGTATAAGTATATACATATATGTGTGTGTGTATCTACATACCTATACACATGTATACCAAAAATTGAAATAATGACAAAATATAGCAAAGCCCATATAGTCCTGAGCAAAATCAACACTCTTAGAATAATGGTCTAGGGTTTACAAAAGAATACTTGCATCAAGTTACAATTAATCCACTTCTTTTTCCTAATTCCTTTGTATCCCTTGGTTGATCCATTATTTGTGTTCCCTCTTAGACATTCTACTATACTTAAAAAACCTATAGGATAGGGAAACAATAATGTAGTGGGTTAATTATGCCCATAATGGTTCCCCAAAAACTCTAGGCACATAATGGGCTTTATAGACTATGATACAAGGCTCTGTCCTAAATTCTTTACATTTCCTCAACCTTCTCACTCATTGGTTGAGCTCAAGATTCTCATAACTAAGTCAAATTCTTGATTTATGGCTTGATATAATTAGCCTCAAAACATAGATTTGTTGAATCATGACAACATTTTGAGAGTAATAATCAACTTATCATGTAGCCCTCCTAGTCAATGCATGGTACAATTAGTACCTTTAATATATATTATAAATCTTTACAATTTAAGTGTTAAACCCTGAAAAATATTAAAAATTCAATTAAGTATGGGTTTTAAGCATGATGCCACCACATTAAAATGATTTAATGTCATTTACCAACTTCTAACCTTGCATAATCAAGATCAGAGTTTTAAGGTGTTATATTGATCATTAGCAAGACAATCACATCCACTTGTGAGTGAATTTTGATCTATATTAAATCATAAAAAATGAAATGTGAACTATCATTATCTAAGTTGATGCTTCCTTTTGAGTTATAAATACATTCAATCATGTATTCACATGCAATGATCAATAAAAAAACTTGATAAATCTCTTGGTAATGCACACAACCACCCATGTTTTCTATATCTTAACAATATTTAGTTTCAACATTTCAAGGGAAGTGACATCATATTATCTTTTCATGAAATTGGATTTCCTTGCATGTTCTAGGGTTATGTCTATTTTTTTAGGGCTTATTTTAAATTGTTCAAAATTCTTATCCCTATCTCTTATTTATATGGCTTACAAATTCTAGTTTGTTGTTGTTTATTTATTAATAAAATTCTAGGGTATATTTTAGTGTTATATGTTTTCATATTATGCCACATAAAGAGATTAGATCCTAGAATAATACTAGGTGAAGTGATTTATTGAGTTTCAAACCTATTGATTTTTCTAAAATTCATTTGGTTATTACTTGTGCTTATATGAAAAATAAAATGGTGTATCTCTATGATACTAATGTTCATTTTCCTAATGCAAATGTGAATGATAATGTTGTAAACAAAAATAATGTGAATAAAAATTATTTGAATGCCAATGATATAGATGAAAATGGTATGAATGATAATGTTATGTTTGGATCTCAGACTATTGATGTTTCTAATGATAGGAAAGACATAGACAAAAACCTTGTTTTGTTTAGGAAACACACCCTATACCACCCTATAAGAATAGATGAAATTTTGTATATGTTAACGGATATCTAAATAAATGCATATAATGTAGTTCAAACTTCTATATATTCCCATTCGATGCCTAATAATGTTATTCTTTCTCAATTTGTTTATAATGTTTTTCCTCCTCTCATTTGTCCCAATCATATTGTTTTTTATTTGCCTTCTCAAACTATTTTAAATTATTCACTTATTTCTTCTCAATCTTTTAACTTATTTTATATTTGGTGATATAAACAATATAATATTAGAAAGATTTATATTTTATAAGATATAGCATAAAATAAATAGATATGAATGTAACAATAGATGGTAATTTAAATTGATATTTATAGAGTTGACAAGAGGATAGGGTACTTAGCTTGTTCACTATTATTTTTTTCTTTTAGCCTATGTACTATCACTAGAAACTTCCTAAAATAGATTTGTGGTCACTCAACCTAAGAATTGATTGTCAAAATCTACCTAGATGCTATTGGTAAGACTCAAATGCTTATGGTGGTCAGATGTTTCCACTATTCTACCAAACTATCCTATGTGTTTATGCTAGTCTATTCCATCACATTACACTACAGCTACCTATAAAAATGTTTCTTGTGTGATTTTATATTCTTATTACTATTCATAGATTTAGATTTGTCTTCCTTCACTTTGAAACCCTAGAATTGGAATTAGCTAAAAATAGTAAATTAACCAAAAGATGTGAAAACGTCCCTTAAATAGATACTATGTTGACTATGTATAGGGACAAGGTTGCACTATAGTCATTTATTTTGAGTATGGCCAAATCCTAGTTGGATATATGCCTAATTTTTCAATCTAGGTCTATGCAATAGCCTATAAGGGTTTATTGATTAATCTTGTGTCTTGATTTTCCATGTGGAAGACCTATAAAACCAAAATCCTAGATCCTAAATAATAAAAATAATATAAAACAATTATAAAAGGGGGAATATGGTTAGGGGAATAGCTAATCTATCCTCATAAGACCTTGTGTCATCTGAGTGTTGCCTACATAGGTCAAATGATCCTTTGGATGATGTAGTTCTCCATCCTAGAGTTAGTGTGTGATCCATGATTGTTCAATTATATGAATTTATCTAAGAGATTGATTGAAATCATTAATAATGGATGATATTGACCTATAATAAAATATATTCAAACTTAGCCTATGACTATTAGAATACAACAAAATTAAAGTTGGAGGAATGGTGCTCTTTTGATTAGTGTGCAGTAATGTTTTCAAGTGATTTCTATATGTGTTTTGCAAAGCCTTGATGTGATTATATAGGTTAATAGTTCCAATATTTTATCTAATTTACCTTTCTAAAATTTTGGGGGTGGTTAAGTGAAATGTCTCAAATTTATAAAGTTAACATTAGAGTGCAGGGGAAAAGCTATACTAGTGGACACAACCACAGTGAAACCTATCCAACCTATCATGATCTTATCCTATAAGGACAAATACTACTGTAAAATGTATGATAGGTTCCTATAAATTTATTAATTATGTATAAATTATGTTATGAGTATTTTCAAGATAATTCTTAGAGTAGAGTATGCTCCCATAGATATGATAAGCTAGTAGAATGGAAAATAGGCTAATTGGGGTAAGGATGACATGATTAAATATTTTAAAGAACTTAATTATTAATTTTATGTGTCTACAATAGCCTCACCCACACATTTTTTTTATGATGAGTAATTGTTACATTCTAATACTCTGAAGAGGGTTCAAACCACATGTAGTTCTCCCACCTAGGTGTATGTGTCTTAATAGTAATCTGGTAAAATGTATGAAACCTATTTTAATTTAACACTTGATAATATAAAATATTTAAACTTGATTTATGTATTCATCCTTGAATTATGATTTATTAATTTAAGTAATTTTCATAGTTTTAAGCTTTAGGATAGTGCCTCAAGGATGCATAGATGTATTCCTCAATGTGTAAGTGATTTCAAAAGTGAGATCTATATGCTTGCTATATAGGAATAACCTTAGGATTGATATGTATAAATAGGATACTCTCCAAGTAATTTTAATCTATGACTAACATGAAAAACATGTGGGCAAACCAAAAATAAGGATGTAAATTTGAAAAATCGCCACTTGAGGAAAATAGGACACTATCAATGAAGATGGACACTGTCAGTAACTAATAACATTTGATTATTACTAAAACTATCCAGGGAGGAATAAATAATGATTTTTAGAATGATAAAAATATTATTAGGATAATAAAATAGTTCAACATAGATTAGGGATATCCTTTACATGAATGAAAAATAATTAAAAATGGTAAGCCCATAGATAGATGAATGGATAAGAAAGAATGTGAATAAGAGTCAATTGTGCACACACAAGTTATATATTTTAAGGATAGGTATTAAATAAATATTTTCAAGTTTATAATAAAAAAATTGAGTGTCTATATAATTCTTCATTGTAATATATTATTGAAAATTCTAGTTAAAATTAAGAATGAGAAATTTGGTAATTAAGGTGTCTTTAGGTTTTCCTTGAATGCACAACTTGATCCATGAAAAAATTTGGATGAAACATGCATAAAAAAATTAACTATTTGAGATATAAGATATGAACCAATATATATCATTAAAAAAATCAAATTTAAAATGAAATGAATGAGTATACCCATGGCGATGTGAACTAAGCTTCCCTTTAAATTCATTGGAGAATGGGGTGATTATCCCCCAAGGATATGTCACTTGTCAAAACCATGGATTAGGAATAAAAGATCAAATCCTCATTTAGATAATAATAAGTGCTATTATTTTAGTGAATATAACCTCAAATTCACCCTCAAAATATCATAATTGTTTTGGTGGAACCTATATCAGGTTAATATGCCAAAGGTGGAGTCCCAAACTAGGATCATATGTAAATATTAATCAAACTCTATGAATGGATTTTATATTAAAAATTTGACTTCATTACCTTTATTACCATGATATAAAATTGACAAATTATATGCTTAAATAATGTTCATGCCTTCAATATGATCCATATGTACCTAAATATGATATTGAATTGTATAGATCTATATGTCACTCTTACCCTAATGTGATAAATATGCTAGCCTACTTAATTTTATCCCCATAATCTGATACATATTATCAAAATAATTCATGTAACATGTCTCATCATTCCATTTAATCTATCACATGTTTGTCATAGTCCTATAAAATGTCTTACTTATGCCCTGCATATGTATAAATCTATTAATATGTCATAATTTGAATCATCTCAAATTTGACCTCGTCCTGATTTAAATAATTTCTATCTATCAAGTATTTAATATTTATTACAATTCAACTCCATTTTTATATGATGGATGTATCATATGAATCACTCATCTCAAAAAAAAAGAGTTATATGCATCATATTATAATGTGAAAATGTGATAACAAGGTTAGATTATGCCATCATAAAATAAATTGATCATTCATGCACATTGAAATATGTATCCAATTCATAAAAGTTTCATGTATTATATATATATATATATATATATATATATATATATATATATATTAAAATGAGACATGTATTAATATTCATTGCAATTAGAATCACTCAGTAGTAAGTGATAAGATGCATGATATGAGTCATGGAATTATAATATTAACAATCATGTAGCTACACACACATGTACATAATGTCATGATCATCACATAAAAAATCAACCAAAACATGAAAATGAACACATAATATTACACATATCAATCAATACTAAATTTAACTCTCAATCAATGATCACTCAATATAATCCATAGTCAATATTCACTCAATGTAATAGACAATGTCACACAAGGGTCAACAAATGTCACATAATAGTAATCTAATGTCATGCTATATCATGTAATAGTCACCCAATGTCATTCAATTATATCCAATTTCATGCAATGTAACACAAAATGCCATAAAATTTCACTTAGTAGTCACCCCATGCCACACAATGTAATACACAAGCAAGGATCACACTATATAGCACACAATAACATCAAGATACAAAGAACAAGTAATGCTAGTTTACAAAATGAATAAATTTCATCATCACAAGTAACAAATTATAATATCCAAAGAGAAGAATAATTTAAAGAGTATGTGGAAGATAAAGTCATGTCTAATGAATATATGTAGTCTAATATTATCAATATAATGGCCAAATAAATATGCTACATATATAGTTTATAAAGATACCCCAAGTCTAGGCATGCACCCAATGTATCAAGGTAGCCCCTAGGTGTAGGAATGTCCTACATCTATATGTTCATGTATTATATGTACCTATATGTCCTATATCCTACTCATATATACTATGAAATGTATCTTCCTATAAAAATGGATGTGCAATCTACCATTTAATGTTAGAATATATATATATTGATCATGTAACTAGAAAGATAAGTCATGCATAGGTCCTAATTTTTTTTAATATTTTTTTTAAATTTTTATGTAACACATGTATACGTATCTAAATCTAAGAAGTGCTCACATGCTATAACATATTCATTATTATCATCAAATCCTATATTATTGTATGTAATTTGTGTAGATTTGTACGCCATGGTATCCTACAAATAATGTTGAACCATATGAGATTGTGTTCACTATGTAAAATAAAGAATAACATGTATTACCAACTTAGGATGTAGTAGATACATAACCTAAATATGCCTTTGATGTAATGGATTTTGAAGCCATGGTCTTCAATGAAAATTAATTATCTTTCTACTAACTATTTTCTTAGAATGAACTTATCTGGGTTATACAGTAGGATATGAGGGAGATTTATGTGGAAATGTCTCTAGTTGAATAGGAATCATATGTGATGTTTGTAACTATAGTCACTTGGTTTTTATAGATGTACTTGAAACATATATGTATCGAAGATGGTAATACATAAGTATTTTGTATTCATGGTCATCCTAGTACTATGTACTTATGTGTCTTTAATTGTACTAATATGAACATCAACAAGGTGTTTCTCTTCATTATTCTTAGAAGCATAAAATTTGGAGGAGGACATGCCTTATAACTAAAATACACTTCAGAATTAGTCTTAGTCTATTTTACCACATGATTTTGAAAAGGATAAAAATATATATTCAACTTTGCATTCCTATTAGATTGTGCCTAGAATCATTTATAGATGTGCTTATATTATTGAGATGAATAATGTTGTCATTGATTAGATCTTGTATATTATGACTTAACCCAAATAGTTTATTTGTAGAGTGCCCCATGCATCTATGATAATCATAGTATGCATTGCCATAAAATCCCTTACATGGTGGCATATTCATGTCAAAATTATTTTATATATGGAGAGATATGAGGTTGAGTTCAAGTAACTTTTATAGTATTTTATGGGGAGGCTCGAATAACAATGTAAATAACCTCATTTGAGGGACAAATAGGAAAATCTGATTGGTAGGTTATAATACTCTTATTATCATTTTATTTATATTTTTAGATTTATTTTCCTTCAAACTTTGCATCAATAGATATTTTAGTTTATTCATGTAAATGATATTAGATTCATTTTCATATATTGTATGGCACAATTCATTGAAGGATTGAAAATGATTAAAAATAATGAATTCATGCAGTGGAGTAAGTAGCCTTAATTTGAGTATAGGTTGTAATTCATTATCAACCATAAGATTTTTCATATTAGTAAGCATGGTCTTGTACTACAGTACATAATCACTAATAGGCTCATTGGGTCCTTGTTTAAGTTTTGAAATTTGATCATAGGGAAACTTTTCATTAATGTTGATTGAAAAGTGTGATAAAAAATGATCTAAAAAATATTAAATACATGAACATATTGGATTGGGAGATCATAAAACAACCATAAGGGATGGTCCTTGAGAATCCTTAGAAATAGTTTGGTCAAAAAGTTATCATTGGATGCATAATCCAAACATTCTATGTGAAACACTCTGAGGTGTTTTGTATAGTCACCTTTAACATCATACAATATAATATTTGGTGCCAAAAATCCTATAGGTAAGGAATAATTTGATATCTAATGGGACAAAAATTATATAATAATGTTTTATAATCAGTAAAATGACCCATGTTAGCTTAGTTTTGTTTCAATTGAAACATTTTAGCTTGAAGATCAAGGATAGTTTGCATAAAGGATTGAGTGGTAAGAATAATATATTTTGTAGCGGTAGGCTATGCCACTTGAGTAGCCATCCTAGGAGGAAAAAAACTATTTTGTGTAGGGAGAGCCTTTAGAATTTGAGGAATAGTTTGTGTTTTTCCCACACCATGAATGGTTATCACATTTTTAACCATGAGTGAAGATATAGTGATAACAATAGTAGTAGTGGTGGTTTGCACACCTATTATAGAGTCAATACCTATAAAAGGTAAATAATGATTGGTAATGGAATAATGTTGTTCCTTAGATTTGGTATCTTTGGCATTATTTTTTATTTCATCACTTTTTACATGTATCAATGCATCAAGCTGATGTGAATTCATTACAATAAATTGACTTAGTTTCACTCAATCACCTTTATAAAATCTATTGTAAGGACTTCCCTTATTAATATCCACATCAATATATTTTTCATTATGATTTATCTAAAAATTAGAAGATCATAAATTATATATAAAACCCTAATGCAAATATATGAAACCCTAAGAAGGATGAAACCATAAGTTAAGCTTGGGGGTTATCATGCTTGAGAGAGGGATCAAGGTCACTAGAATGTTTTAAATAATTTTGGATTTATTGATATAAACAAGCTAAAACTAGAAATATTTAGATTATATAATATATAACATAAAATAAATAGATTTTAATGTAACACAATATTATATTTAAAAAAAATATTTATAGAATAACAAGAGGATAGGGTACTTATATTTTTCACTGTTATTTTTTATTTCTACCTATGTTATCACTATAAAATGCTTCCAATGGATTTTTGGTTGATAAAATTATGAAAATAAATGTTATAATATACTTGGATGTTGTTGGTAATACTTAAATAGTTTGGTAGTTGGATGTGTCTACTATTCTATTTAAACTATCCTCTATATATTTTTTGGTTTATGCACCACATATCACTACACCTACTTATCAATATGTTTCCTATGTTATTTTATATTCTTATTTATTGATTTAGAGGTACTTAGGAAGATTCTTACAACCATCATCTCCTAGCTCTGTACTTACTTGATTTCATACATAATGCTTTATCTTGTTCACAAACTCCAAGCTTCTTCAATAGTTCATCAATTGCTCATTTGGCTTATTAGTCTCCTTTTATTTATTCTTACACAAAAAATTTTGGGACAATTTATCAGTGTAATTATAACCTAAAAAATTCATTCATTCATCCCCCTCTACTCATTCCATCCATTGACTCCTTTTTCATCACTCACTCATTATCTTCTTACTAGTTCATTCATAAGGTCCAAAACACTAAATTTTAGATTGGGTCTCATGAATATATTATGGTATCATGGATGATATTTCATGATAATATCACTATATCCTTAACCTCTTTTGATCCCTTAATAACCCTCCAATACTCATTTCCACACCTCAAGATCATAAAGACCCTACTTGCTTTATAACCATTTTTTTTCACTATATATCTTTGTTTTAATAATATATCAACCTTAATAAGGATATAATACCACGTTAGACCACCCTTTATCTCCTTAAAATTCTACACCAAGTTTTAATATCTAACTCCTTATCTATCAAGTACTCCTTTTGTTAGCATCTTCCCAATTAGGCTTATTAGCCCTCTACTCACTAGCCCAATCATCAAAACCATACTATACCATATTGTACCAAATTAAAACCACCGAAATACTTTAATACATGTAAAAACAAGTAATATTACAAATTTTTATAGTTTTCCATCAATTATAACTCTTTTAATGGGGTTTTTATTCTCCAAACCCTAATTGGTTGTTTATAGAAGATGAGAGGCTTCTAAATTCATTTTCTTTAGGTTTAAGACGTTTCAAATGGATAAAATTCATTACCAAGGTCTATTTTAACATTAAACACCTTATCCAATATGTGATAACCTTTGGTCAATCCTAATATGTCTTGAACTAATAAAAATTCAAAATTTAGTGAGTCCTTTAAAGGAATGTGTGAGGATACAGGGGTTTATCTATACTCTGAGGATTCTAACCTTATAATGGATTGTTATGAAAGATTATTATCCTTTTACACATTCTCATTACTTACTAAAAATTCATAACCATTCATTTAATCAAGCACACAAAGACCTTTCTTGGCATTTGAATATATAAACAAGGCATTGACTGTCTACTAAACAGAGTGCTAACTATGTAAATAGGGTAACATTTGAATTGAATGGATATTTAACATTTGTTACTTTTTTTCATTAAAACCTAGACATAAAACTCATCATCATGAAACCTATATGTGAATCTTCTCAAACAATACAATGACCATATTGATATAAAGTTTTAAATACATTAAGATATCATAGTTCGGGACTGTCATAGTCATAATAGAGTTTTCATAGAATAATGTTCTCTTTAAGGTTATCTAAATTTTTTATATTACACTAACTAAATCTTAAAACTTTACATGACTTTGATATTACCTGTATATGACTGAGCAATTCTCTTTCTTGTACCAAACTTCAACAACTGCATCAACTATTCTCTTCCTTGACTGTAATCTATAGTCTCTTGCTTAAACCTGCAACTACCCCACTAGTGACTTGATCATGGCCTCAAGGTACTTTCAAAAATAATATATGATATATAAAAATCCATATGTTTATTAATATATAATGACACACAATAAAAATAACTTTATTTATTCATATGAATCATATTCCATTACATTTGCAGTCCAATAATGGACTTATCATCTTTCTTGAGGAGTTTTTGTACATTTTTTAATTCTCTGATTATCCTCTCCCTTCTTTTAGTTCTCTTCTCTAATCTCTCCTACACCACAAAACTGACTTAACACCTCTTTCCCATCCAACTTCAATGTTATTTGTGGTAATTACCAAAATAAGAATTCTCTTACATAACCAACTTCAACATGTGGGTGATAGTTGTGTTAGTTAATAAGAATTTTGACTTAATGATTTATACATATGATGACTTAAAACACCCTTTACAAGACTTATTTTCCATTTTTAACTAATATTCTCTCATTTAACCACCTTATACCATGCTTTTGGTCACTCTTGACTTATTTTTATATTTGAATTTTCAAATTATCATTTTTAGAGGGAAAAATCCAAACACCTATCAAACTCATTCCTAATGACCCAAATGGACTTATAAAGACACAAATAGACCCTAGAGGATCCTTCAAACTCATCTACTCTCCAAAATGGATTAATTATGACTCCTAACTACATATATCACTTTAACAACACAAAATGGTGGTTAACTTGCTAGATGCTGCTACATCATACTCCCCATGAGGAAGAAAAATTGAGTGTCATATTATTTATTTCCTTCCAATTCAGTATTTGATGATACTCCATGCTCACTTGAATATTGTTTCTTCTTTCTTGTTCTTTTCTCATCACTAGACTCTTATATTTTTTCTTCTTTACCTTATCTAGTCTCCTTGTCAATTCTTTCTCTACCTTAATGAGGTGTACCAACTATTGTAACTTCTTGTTTTCTACCTGTTATACCTTTTCCAAGTCAATTTTTTATTCATAATTCTCAAATGTAAATAAATGGTTCTTACTCTTTTTGCTTATGCTTGTTCTGTGGCCTTCTTCATTATTTTCACTTGGGTTATGCATCTCTAGGTGTCTTTGCTCCTTGGATTTTTTTTATTACTTATTATAATGACCTATCAAGCATCTATATATTGGTATTTTTCTCAAATAAACTCTTCTTTATTTCCTCTTATTCACACTTATCCCTTGTTTGATGTTTCTTTCTATGACTTTGCTCATTTTTTAAGACTAACCTCTCAACTAGTTCATTTTCAACATGGTACAATGTTTTTGGGAACCTTATTATCTTACCATAATCATTAAAATAAAATAATAACTCTACTAAAACTACACCCATATAATAGATTATTTTTTCAACTTGCTTATGCTCACATTGCTTGATTGCTAGTATGCTTACTTGTGACCTTGCCTACACAACTCCTTGTGTTTCCCTATGTTGCTTCATTCTCAGTCCTTCTTTGATATCATCCATGAGATTATATTGTTTTACTTCACCTATTTTTATTCCCTTTTATGGAATAAAAATCTCCTCTAACATCTCTAATTCCTTCTTCAATGTGAGATTATCCACTTCTTCACAACCTTTATCAAACTTTGGATCATATTATCCTTTTCCTTATTGGGCATCTTGATCCTTGACTTATCCTTGGACTCTCATTCATGAGAGTAAAAAATATATAATTTTTTTTCATACCATGTTTTTAAAGCACTCTTTAAAGTGCTTCATCTTCTCCTTGACTTTCCACAAACCTGTCCATCAATGTTATATTTTCTCTATACAAATATTTTTCATTATTTGAATATAATCCATATACATCATCAAAAATTACATCAGAATTCAAACCTAGGGTCCAATTATCTTCTTTACACCCATCATCTTTCTTACATAGCTACACTTTCGTCTCTTGGTCTTGGATTGGCTCCATCATCTCTTCTATTGGCTTCTTGGAGTTGTAGTGTTCCTCTTTTCCAATGCCCCCTTGGGATATACCTAGAATATTATTCTCTTGTACCCTTTTCATACTCTTCTCAACCCATTTTCTACTTTGGACATACTTGAATTGGAATGTGTTTCTTACCTCATCTCTATCATGCTTAATACCTTGATAGATTGTTATACCAACTTGATGCACTCTAATTTTTGTTCCTTGCCTCCATGTTTTCTCTTTTATTTTAGTTTTTTGTTTGGCTTGCATGACCTTATATCACCTTTAAGGTATGTACCTTATTATTCTTTCTTACAATCTACATTTTATTTTCTTCTTCTTCATATATACAATCATATTCAATGCTCAAACATTAATTTACTTCCATATATGACTACTGAAAGGTCATTTCATCTCTCATATATTCATGGTTTTCCTTCATGACTTTTTGGTTAGCTATGTTTCTTGCTTCAAATATAGTACTTGTCATAGCATCATATAAATCCTCTTCTATTTCATCTTCAACATGTTGAATGCCTTCAATCTTCATCACTTTATCTTCTATAATAGGTTATCTTTCCTTATCTTATTCTTTCTTCTTGGTGGGTGATGTATTAAGCCCATAATTCATAATATTTAAGGTATTATGATTAGACTTCATCAAACTTATCTTCATCCCTACATATACACACTCAAAATTAACATTAGAACATAAAATGAGAGACCACATAGTCTCCTTGAATGTCTCTTGCATAGACATTCTTCTCTTCTCTTTGTCTTCTCTCTCAAGTGCTCCTCTTGGAACTTCTCTCTCCTTATTCTCCTCAATGATAAAATTTTTCTCAACCTTTCTATCTTGTTTTAGATATTTTGGTAACTTATCATTCCTCATGCCTCTATGGGCTGCACTCAATCTTTTCTTCTCTTTCCTCAAGACACTCATATTGTGCCTTTTCTCTCTCCCATGTATCTATAATGGCCACTTCACTCTCTTTATCATATTAAATCCAATCCATTAGCTTCTTTATCCTTTCATGAGCTTCACCATGAGCTCTACCTTCTCAATACTCTTCCCCAATTCTCTTCTCATATCTTCCACTTCTTTTTCTACATCCATCTTCTCTCTTTTTCTTTGCTTTCTAGGCCTACCTAGACTTTCCTCTTAACGAGCTTACCAATCTTGAATCTTATATCTCTCTTGGATATTTTATCATTATTAAATCCTATATCTAGGACTGATCTATCTTTCTTGACTCTCTCTTTGATTCTTTCCTCTTCTCTTTCTCATTTGAGATTCAATGCTCTTTCTTGTCTCTACCTTCTTTAGTCCTCTCTTGATTAGCTTCTAGTCCTTCTCATTAGAATTTAGGGATTTTGTTCCTCTCTTTGTAAATTTTAAATTTTACATGTACTAACATTAATATTTCAAACCTAAACCATTCTCTTATCCAAAAATAACCTGTAATATCACTTCATGCAATCTTCATAACAATCCTTGCCAATCTCAAATCAACAAGCTTTAATAAACTCACAACAAAAGTAAACCAAGAGCTTACCTTGCTATAATAATAATTGATTTATAGGTACTTGGGAAGAGTCTCACAACCATAATATATTGGATTTTTACTTGTTTGAATTCATACATAATGCTTTGTCTTGTTCACAAACTCCAAGCTTCTTCAATAGTCCACCAATTGCTCATTTGGATTATTAGTCTTTTTTCTTAAATATGTCACTAAACACATTTTGGGATAATTTATCAGTGTTATAACTTAAATAAGTCATTAATTCATCCTCTTCTACTCATTCCATTCATTGAATCCTTTTTCATCACTCACTCACTCATTATCTCTTACTAGTTCATTCATAAGGTTCAAAACACTAATTTTTGGCTTAGGTCTCATGAAGATAGTCTGATATCATGGATGATATTTTATTATCATATCACACTATAATTAACCTCTTTTAATCCCTAAATCACCCTCTAATACTCACTTCCACACCTCATGCTCATAAAGACCCTACTTACTTTGTAGTTTTTTTTCACTATATCTCTTTGTTTGAATAATATATCAACCTTCCTAAGGATATAAGAGCACATTATACCACCCTCTATCTATTTAAAATTATCCTAATTTTTTTAATATATAACTCCATGTCTATTAGGTACTCCCATTGTTAGCATATTCCCAATTAGGCCTATTAGCCCTCTACACACTAGCTCAATCATTAAAACTATATTATACCATACGGTACTGAACTAAAACCACCTAAATCCTTTCATACATGTAAAAAAAATCAACATTAAAAAGTTTCATAATTTTGAGTCTCAAAACAATCATCTCTTGGCTCTGTACTTATTTGATTTCATACATAATACTTTGTCTTGTTCACAAACTCCAAGATTCTTCAATAATCCACCAATTGCTCATTTTGCTTATTAGTCTCCTTTTATTGAATCTAACATTAAATTTTTTTTGGGATAATTTATCAATGTTATTATAACTTGAATCAGTCATTCATTCATCCCCCTCTACTCATTCCATTCATTGACTCCTTTTTCATCACTCACTCATTATTTTCTTACTAGTTCATTCATAAGGTTCAAAACACTAAAATTTCACTTAGGTATCATGAATATAGTATGGTATAATGTATAATATTTCATGATAATATCACACTATAATTAACCTCTTTCAATCCCTCAATCATCCTCCAATACTCACTTTCATACCTCAAGCTCATAAAGACCATACTTGCTGTGTAGCCTTTTTTCACTATATCTCTTTGTTTAAATAATATATAAACCTTACTAAGGATATAATACCACATTAGACCACCCTCTATCTCATTACATGTCTCCACCAAGTTTCAATATCTAACTTTGTATCTAGCAGGTACTCCCTTTATTAACATCTTCCCAATTAGGCCTATTAAGCCTCTACATACTAGCCAAGTCATCAAAACCATAATATACCATATGGTACAAAAATAAAACCAAATAAATCCTTTCATACATGTCAAAATAATTAATATTAAAAATTTTCACAATTTTTCATTGGTTAAAACTTCTTTTAGGTGGCTTTTACTCTCTAAACCCTAATTGGTTGTCTACAGAGGTCAAAAGGCTTCTAAATTCAATTTTTTTAGTTTAAAGATGTTTAAAATGGATATAAGACCTTAAAAAGGTATATTTTGACATTACACACCTTATTTAATAGGTGATAACCTTTTTTCAATCCTTATATGTCTTGAACTAAGCAAAATTCAAAATTATGTGAGTTCGTTAAAGGACTGTGTGAGGATACAGGGGTCTATCTACCCTTTAAGGATTCTAACCATATAATGGATTGTTATTAAAAATTATTCTACTTCCAAACATGCTCAATAATTTCTCAAAATTCATAACCATTCTTTTATTCAGTCACACAAAGAACTTTCTTGGCATTTGACTATATAAATAAGGCATTGACTGTCTACTAAACAAAGTGCTAATTGTGTAAATAGGGTAACCTTTCAAGTGACTAGATATTGAACATTTGTTACTTGTTTTCATTACAACCTAGACATCCAAATCCTCACCATGAACCCAAGATTAATATATATGTGAATCTTCTCAAATAATACAATGACCATCTTGATATAAAGTTTTAAATACATTAAGATATCATAGTTTGCGACTATCATAGTCATAATAGAGATTTTAGCAAAGAACATTCTCTTTAATATTCTCTCCCTTTTTTATATTACACAAACTAAACCTTAAAATTTTACATGACTTTAATCTTACCTTTAGATAGCTGAGCATTCCTCCTTCTTGCACCAAATTTCACCAACTTCATCAACTATTCTCTTCCTTGATTGTAACCTATAGTCTATTGCTTAAACCTACAACTACACCATTAGTGACTTGATCATAGCCTCAAGGGCATTTAAAAAATAATATGTGATCTATAAAAATACATATTTTTATTAAGATATAATTAAACACAACAAAAATATCTTTCTTTGTTCATATGAATCATCTTCTATTATATTTGTAGTCCAATCATGGACTTATCATCTTTATTGAGGAGTTTTTGTACATTTTTCCATTCTCAGATTCTCCTCTTCCTTCTTAAAGTTATATTTTCTCTCTCTCTACTCTCTCATATTCCATAAAACTTACTTACCACTTCTTTCCCATCAAACTTAAATGTTGGTTGTGGTAGTTACCAAAATAAGAATTCTCTTACATGACCAACTTCAATGCATGGGTGATAGTTGTGTTAGTTAACATGACTCTTGACTTAATGAATTAGACATATAATTAATTAAAAAACCCTTTAAATTAATTATTGGACATTTTGAACCAATATTATCTCATCCAACCACCTTATAACATGCTTATGGTCACTCTTGACTTAGTTCTATATTTGAATTTTCAAATTATCATTTTTGGAGGGAAAACACCAAACACCTATCCAATTCACTCCTAATGGTCCAAATGGAATTATAAGGACAAAAACTGACCCTATAATATACTTAAAACTCATCTACACTCAAAAATGGACTAACTATGACTCTTAACTGTAATATCACTTCAACAACACAAAATGGTGGTTAACTTGCTAGATGTTCCTGCATCAGTTATATAGGCAGATTCAAATGTCTCTTATCACCATAAAAACCTAGATCCATATTCAAAACTTTATTATCATATAAAAAGGAGTTATAAAAAATGGTTTATATAGCCTCACCAACACCCTACTATGTGGCTAAGTATTACCTAGTTCTAAATACTCTGAGGAGGGATCAAACCACACACAGTTCTCCCACCTAGGTGTATGTGTGCTCAAAAGTGATCTGCTAGATTGTTTGTTAATTTTTGGTTTTATACACTTTAAAATATGTAATATTTAACCTTTGTTTAGGTTTTTATACTTTTCTTAGGAGTTTTTCCTTTTAAGGATTTTAATATTTTGAAGTTTTAATATAGTACCTCAAGGATGTGTAGATGTATTCCTCAATGCATAAGTGATTTCTCAACCGATCTATAGATGCTTTCTAGCTATGAAAATAATTAGGATTGGTGTGTATAAATATAATATTTTTTTGGTAATTTCCATCCATAACTGACATGTGAAATGTGTGGGCTGATAGGAAGGATTTAAATTTTATAAATATCTATTTGATGAAATTAGGATAGTACTAAAAAAGGTAAACACTATTAGTAATCTATAACATCCAAATATTTTTTACACTATTTAAGGAGGATACAATAGTGATATATAGGATGGATAAATTTTGATTAGGTTAATAAAATAGTTAGGCATATACTATAGATATCACATATATGATTAATGGAAAATTGGGAAGACCAAGTCTATAAATATATGAATGGCTAGGAGAGAATGTGAGTAAGACTCAATAATGCATACAAAAGTCATGTATGTTAAGGATAGGTCAAAAATCAATATTTATAAGTGTCTAATACCAAATTTTAGTGTTTACACCCAAATTATTCAACCATCTCAACATGTTTCCAAATTTTCATCTCTACTTCATAGTGTTTCCCAAGTACCCAATGTTTCCATTCCTACCTATGACATCACCACCACTTCTCCTCCAAATCCCAAAGTTATTTCCCTTAAAAAAAACATGTATGATATGCAAAAAAAAGTCAAATTTATCTCTCAAGGTTATCAAAATTAAAGTATAAGTGTCACTTCACATGATATATTACTCAACCTCTTAGCTTGTCATGTCCTTTCTTATCTTTTGCCTATAGGTTTTATGGCTCTAAATATTAATTTACTCAATGGTAAGATGACCGTTCTCATCACATGAAATGTTGTTATGTTTCATGTCTATAATTTTTATATAATGATATATTGTTGAAAAAGCTATTTCCTATAAGCCTTAAGGACTGTGTTATTTATTGATTTCATTATTTTCCATTTTGATCCATGCACTTATTCAATGATTTTTATGATGATTTCTTATCTCAAATTTCAATCAAATTAGCATGAAGGTTAAATTTTACCAAATTTGTAAACTCAAATAAGGACCAAATGAGAATGTTAGTGAGCATGTCCTTAGATTTTATAGAGACCCCAAAAATGGGACTCTAATTTTTTGTTTTTTGTTTTACCCATACAAGATAAGTAATTATTGTTTAAACATGTAAGTTGAACTTACTATTTTTAGTAAAAATTTTAGTTAATCATGTGTTTATGATGAAAGAACTTAATTTAAAATGATCAAAATCATAATATTTATGACACCTTCCATTTTTTATATCAAATAATCCCATAGTATTTTAAATAAAATACTCCCATAGTCTTTGATATATACTAATCTATAGTCTTTCCATCAGACTAGGATGACCAATCCTATCATTCATTATGTTTCCTCAATTGACACGTCAGCAAGAATTCTCATTGTGATTAATTGATTTTATTTATTTTTGTTTATGACTATGATCTAGTTTTTTAAAGTTATCTTAGTCTATGCCTATCAGCTTCATCATATGAAATTTAAGTATGTATTTATATTATTAGTTATTTAAGTGAATAACATCATTAAATCCCCTATGGCTTTCATGAGATCATACACCTCATATCTTATTTATTATTACCTTGTATTAAGTCATGGAATTTATTTTAACATGATTAAATAATTTAGGGTAGACACTTAAATAAACCATCATTGGTGATTGAATCTTACTTATATGAGATGAAAATAATCTCAATATTGACTTATCAATATTAATTTTAATTTCGTAGCTTAGTTATCATAAGTTAAAGGAAAAGACTGTATTACAGAATCTTTATTTCCTTATTGAAAATTTAAGTTGTAATTACGTCATGATCATTTAATGTTTTTCCCTTATTACCCATTTTATAACGAGTCATATTCAACTACCACTTAGCCTATTAATTGTTAGTTTAGGTTAAAGGGTCCCATTCTCACCATATGTTAGTTTTATTTTATTATTATTAACTTAGGGTCATTTTATTTCAATTAATTTAAATAAGTGATTCTTCCAACATTTATTTCATCATTAATTATATCAAAAATTACTTAAGTTTTATCCATGTTTTGTAATGAACCTTTTCTCATTCATTTTATTTAGTAACCAAACCCAAAACCCTTTGTTAAGGTCCTCTATAAACATTTAATCAAAATTTTCCTTTCCAATATTAGTTTGATCTTCTTAATGATTCACATAATCCTTATTGCACTCCAAAACATCAAATATAATTCCTTACTTCTAAGTTTCTTAATAATTTTAAATTAAAACAAGTTCTACAAGAGAAATGTCTTTATCTCAACCACATGACATGATTCATAATAGGATAGGATTTTATTATATCATTTATGCCATCACTAGTTTTTTATTATTTCTAATCAACATCCTATATTGAATTTAAGTAAAATATATTTAATTACAAGTGAATAATTCAAATTATAATATTATTAAAACCACTAACTAACCACTACAACATCTAATTTATCCATCTCAAACCATAATATTGAACCTTTTTCCTTAAGTGCATGCTTATAATGAGAACATGAGTTTCACATCAAAGGAATCTAAACTAATTTTACAAAAAGAATAAAATTTAAGTGTAACATTTCCATGACATACCAAGAAAAAATTTATAATATCAATCCATTATTATCCGTAATGCAACTTAATCCAATCAATACTTAAGAATCATTCACCATTCATAAGTTCCAACAAGATTTGAATAAAAAAGTATCACATGTATTAATGATGTGCAAGCTCAATACTCTACACATAAAACAATTAAAAATCTATTAACTACATACATGACTCTTTTTAGAATATCATTACATGCCCTTTATGTAAGGGATGATAGTTTTAATCCTAAACATCATCTCCAAGGCCATTTTTCATTATTTACATTTCCACATTAAAAAAACCTACAAAATAATCAATACTCATACATGTACTTATAAAAAGTAAGTCATTCATGGATTATAATTGAATTATGGATATTATAGGTTTATTTGAAAGGAATATCCCCCTCTAAATATTGTTTCAATCTCACACTCATGAAATGGGTTGCCATACATACCCACTGCAACATGGGATTAGGGCCCAATGTAGTTATTTAGAGTTTTATATGGATCAAATAATATCAATTAATCAATAGAATATGTCTCTTACAATTTTCATCAATAAATTTATCAAATTTGATGAGAATATATCAAATGTTTACTTGAAAAAGTGCTTCACATATTTTCATCAAATTTGATGAGTTATTTGACTGTAATGAAAGGTATGGATACTCATAAACTATAATTGATTTCAAACTAATTTTATCACTACATTTAAGTCATATCATCCAAATGAAATAGAAGAATTGATATAAGTACCAAAAGATAAAATTATATGTTATGACACTAGGCAAAGTATATTAACATAATATTAATGTTTGTTATAAAAAAATACTATACTAAAGTTTTGTATCATAATCCATCTACCCACTCTGTGGTAGTTCATTTTTTTATTTTACAAAAAATTGACTATATTAGTTTTAACATCTTCAGCATCGTCAAAATAAATATTTGTACACATCATGCAAAAAACATTAAGATCATAATTTAGTCCTATATTAAAAGAGAAACTTTTGTAAATACATCAACAGGTAAAGGCCTATATTACTTGTTTATGAAACCACATAAAATATTAGGAATAAATAACTTGACTACCCTCATTATCTTTATTTTAGTTGTAATCAAATATAAGTTCATCTAGTCTATGCAGGCCTGAACCTTGCAACTATAGATCTATATTTACTCCTTCATAAATCAAACCCAATTTTTATTTAAAGAAAATGAACTTGCCTACAAAAGGAATATTAGATGTAAAAGTGGTCACAGGGTCAAAACCTAAAACCACAACTCACTACTAGTTTCTTCCTTATTTGTATAGCCACTTTTTCACCTTTAGCCACCTAGTATCAAGTCTAAACTTCGCCAAAGGAATGCCCCCATTCTCCAAAACAATAGTAGACCTCAACTGGGTCACGATTATTTTTTCCATTTCTTTTCCATTCATGGCATGCAAATGACATTCAAATATAATGTTAATTTCTCACTTTTAAATTTAAAAATGAAATAAAATTACATTTTAAAGTTTAGATCATGCTTGCATGAAAAAATATAAGTTTTAAATCAAGCCAACAACATATGAACCACTTTAGCCAATTAGAAAATTCAATATATTACTATGTTTCCACTTACCCAGAATATTTTCCAATAAAAATCATTCCATTAATCATGGTAATTCTGAGTCACACCTTCATTTCATGCACATGTGGCTTGTAAATCCTACAAGGATTCATTAAGGCCATGCTAGCCATATCCAACAATGATGGGCCAATAATTCAAAATAGCCTATTTTTTCCAACCAAACCCTAATTTAATAGTTATTCCCATAAAATTGGGATGAGTCAACAAAATAATACCACACAATCATGCAACTCAAAGCTTAATAAGCCATAATTCATGTTTGGGTCGAGTCTAGATCGAATGTGGTGGATGCCACCAATTTTAAAGTTTATGTTCATTTTTAAATTAACAAACAAATGCCAAGATTTGGGGGATGTTTAACATAGACTTAGGGTAGGTAATGCTTAGTGTATTTAACCACTTTCAACATCAAGCACTTTTATTGCTTGACTCTAAGGAATTAAAAATAACCTTTTTTAAAAATCAATGCTCTTACCTTTGCATTGCCCCTAGGATCCAAATTCAATATGAAAAAGGTATCTAGAAAAGGTGAAAATGGACCCAAAAGCACAATAATGTGTTTTAAGGGTGTCATATTTAAACTTAAATCGGTTAGATCAATAAACATTGGTAATGTGATAGCCTTCAACTATATGAGTTATCAAATTTATTGATAATCTCTTAATTCCAACCAACATATAATAGCAAATAGGTTTCAAAACTCAAGTAAAAGAAAGGATTAAACCCCATAATTAAATTATGCCAAAACATGCCCTTTTAAATTTATAGCTTACATGTTTCTTTAGATTGAACTCAAGTGTCATTGACACCCCTATCTTCCCTGTACTTGAAAACATGAAAATATCAATAACATCTACAAGTACCCAATATCATAATACATCTTAACAAAAAATAAAGTAAATGTAGAATGAAAAAATGTTATTCTTGTAGTTTCATAATCCCAACATGAACTGGAACTATTTTAAAAAGATAACATAATAAAGTGTGATTATTAAAATAATCCATTATTAAATGTTCCTTTTACTATAATTGGCAAAAATTTAGCCAAATGTTCAATAAATGACATTAAGATAATAAAATATGTGGATATGACATTTTTCCCATCATAAAAATGACACCAACGCGATGATCTAATAAAAAAAGTGAGGGTAAGTTCTATGCATGAGAATTTAATTCTCCCATGTAGCACTTATTTCTCTCATTTGATCCCATTAGATAAAAAATTATTAGATATTTCCTTTCTAAAACTTAATGTTACACTGATCTAGTATTTAAACTAGGTTTGTTTAAAGAATCCCATTGTCTTCCACCTATAATTTATGCAAATCAATCACATGTGAAGGATTAAAAAAACATATATTAAGTACTAAAATATGTAAAGTGAAAGGAATTATTGAAATAAAAGGAAAGAGTGCTAAATGGTAAGACACCAGATTCATTCTTTAAATCACATAAAAAGGTCTAACAATTATAGGAGATGGTTTAGATGTATTTACCAATTTAATGGAGCTATTTATAGATAAAACTCTTAAAAATACTTTATCACCAATCTAAAACTTCTCATTAAATTCACTTAAAATCAACATAACTCTTTTTCTAATCTAAATCTTCTTTCATTTTGTCTTATAATTTTCATTTGTGTGTCATAATCAAACAAACCTTTCAGTATGGGAGTAATTTGTTATCCAAACCATCTTATCTAATTCGAGTGATACATTTTATACCATCAAGGCCTCAAAATGTTCCATCTTCAATAAATAATGGTGCATGTTATTATAGGTGAACTCCACAAATTTAAGACATTATTCAATGAATAATGGTAGCAGGTCCTTAACCACTTGGTTGACCCACTCAATCTTCCCATCTATTTTTGGGTGATAAGTTGAGCTAAAAAAAAAATGTACCAAAATTTGTAGTGAACGTATGTAGAAAATGGGACATGAACATCTTATATCTATTTGAAATTGTTAATTCAATTCTTATATGAAGCCATATAATCTTATAGATGAATTTTAATGCAAAGGTAGATGAATTATTTGCCAAATTTATAGGTATGAAGTAAGTTATTTTTAAAAATATATCAACCACAACCAAAATTATATCATGAAAATTTTGGGATTTAGGAAAAGTTGATATAAAGTCCATGGAACCCATGACCCATTTTCTAGTTGGTGCATGATGAGGGTAATATTTTTCACCATGGTGGCAGTGTTTAACTTTCACTCACTAACATTTAAGGCATTTTTACATAAAATTAACAATGTCCTTTTTTAGATCATGTCAAAAATAATATAGTTTCAACTCATGAACCATTTTTTTCATGCTAAGATGTCTATAATAGGGTGTATTATGCATTTATTCAATGCTTTCAGTCTCCAATCATTAGTTACAGGTATATAAACCTTACTTAAAACCTTAATAGGCCATCTAAATTTGAAGGTAAATTTAGTAATTTTACCTTCACCTATCCTTGGACCCTATTCTACTTGTATTTATAAGTAAAAAAAAGGCTTTTGGATACTACTCAAGGACCAAATCCTTGAATTAAAACTAAATTTGGGGTAGATTAGTAATATATTCTCATCTGGTGAAAGAATTAATAACTTAATTTTATTTTCCATGGATGTATTCAATTCTAACATGATAATTTTTTATGAACTCAAGTTTCCTCCACTATATAGCACTCATATTATCCATCGTGAAGATGTGCTCAAGTCCATGGAAATATGATTTTATCATGAAATGTTTGCCCAAAAAATAATGTCTCCAGATTTTTAATGTGTGCACTACCAAAACAAACTATAAAACATTTATGGGGTATTTAACTTCATGATCCTTAAGTTTTATTAATTCATAGGCCACCATATGTCCATTTTGGGATATTGCACCAAGTATTTCCTTCCTAGAGGAATCAATCTAGACTAAAAATTACCCATTTAGATCTAGAATCAATAGAACAATAACTATTGATTTAATAGTCCAAAAAATCTTATTTCCTTTATGTTGTACTAAATTTATTGGGTTGACTACTTTGAATAAGTTATCAAAAAACCTCCTATAGTAATAAACCAATCCCATGAAGCCCCTGACTTTATACACACTCTATAGGAAAGGCTACTCTATAATGGCTTTGATATTGGTGGGAACAAAGGACATGCCATCTTTGAATATGATGTGTCCCAAATAATGAATATTATCTTGAAAAAATGAACACTTGGATAACTTTGAAAATAGTTTTTTTTCATGGAGTCTATGCATCATGTTTCATAAAAGGTGCTCTTGTTCCTATATATTATTTGAGTATACCATGATGTCATCAATAAATACAAGCATAAATTGGTCTAGGCATTCCATAAATACATTATTCATAAGGTCTATGAGTGAATTAGGTGAATGTTTTATCCTAAAATAAACATTTTAACCATAATTCCCATATCTTGTTCTAAACATTATTTGTTTATCCTTAATTTTGAGTTGATGGTACCTAGATCACATATCGATCTTCAAAAAACTTTTGCACCCTTTAGATGATAAAAAAGATCATTAATATAGGGTAAAAAGTACTTATTTTTTTATGGTAACCTAGTTTAGTATTTAATAGTCAATTCATAAACATAATGTTCCATCTTTCTTCTTTACAAACAATGTTAATTCTGCCTAGAGAGACATGTTAGGCCTTATGAACCCTTTATTGAGAAATTCTTATAGGTGATTTTTTTTTTTTTTTTTTTTAGTAATGTAGTTTTCATGTGATAGGGTGATTTTGATGTTGGATCAAATCTAAGAAGTATTTTCATTGAAAAATTGAACTCCCATAATGGTGGAATTCTAGGAAAGTCTTCCAAGAACACATTTTCAAAGTCCTAAAATAAGGGGTGATCATTCAGAATAGGTTGTTCTTATTTGGACAAATCATCAATTTGAAATGAAGATAACATAAGACCCTTCTTTGATACTTTATGTAGTTGCATAGAGGTTAATAAATGATTATTAATGGAATTTTATTATCTTAAAATAATATGGTTTTTTTTCCATCAAGGCAATGGATAATTTTCTTCAAATAATTCAACCTTGCTTCATGCTACTATAACTAGTCCATGCCCATAATTATGATATAAGACCCTAGGGAAATTAAATAATATTTTAGTTTTGTGACCATATCCCTTAAGTCTATTTTTAATTTCCTAACCATTTATGCAATATGGTAACACTTATCGGTGCCCAACTCCACTTCCCAATTCTTTTTCATTTTTTTCAATTTTTCATCCAAAATTATTTATTATAGCAAGTGAAATTAAGTTGTGTATAGCACCATAATTAACCAAAATAGAAATTTTTTGGATCATAAATTTACCTTTTTATCTCCACAAGAGTGGATTTTTGTTATACAAATTTGTTTTTCAAGGTTGCATATGTCTATCCCATTATTTACTTCTTTATGAGATGGTCTAGCTCATATTGATCACCACTATAAATCTAACAACCCCCAATAAGTATTTTTATAAAAAAAATGGAAATTTTTTGCCCCTATAGTAGATGTAACAAAAAATATAACATCCTTCTAAAAATTATGGAGTTATTTAGGTTTTCCAAAATTCTTTTTGTATGGCTCCATATAATTTTTAGTTTTTAAGATTTATAACATACCTCGACTGCCTACTTTTCTTTGTGAACTCTTTTGTGAACTTAAAGTGATAAATACCATTTTATTCATATTTTTATTTGGTTTCTAATGCTTAATATAAGGTGGAATAATTGGTCATATTAGCATAAAATCTAATGCTATCCCTTAGGTGTAATTTGAATCTAGTGACACTTGCCTCCTTGTCATGCATGTGAGATGCATGATGTAAAAGGTTCATAAAATTTTATTCGTAGGTATAAACCTTTTTACTTAAGTACATGATTATAATGATAACATGGGTTTCACATAAAATTAATCCAAATATATTTTAAAAAAATAATAACATTCACATGAAATATTTTCATGATAATATAAAACAAAATTTATAATAGTGATCAATTCTTATCCATAATATAACTTAACCCAATCAATACTTAAGAAGAAATCATCATTCATAAGTTCCAAAAAGTTATGAATACGATAAATATCACATGTATTGATAATTTAAAATCTAAAGAATATTCATATAATTCAATTAAAAATATATCAAATACATACATGACTTTTTAAAAAATATCATTGCATGTGCTTAATATAATGGATGTTAGTTTCAATCCTAAACATCAGCGCCAAGGCTATTTACCACTATTTACAATTTCACATAAAAAAATCCTAAAATATATTCAAAAATCATAAAATTTCATACAAAAATAAATTCATTCATGGAGTATAATTGATCTAAGCAATATTTTAGGTGACAATTTAGGGGATGGTTCTAGCCCAATTGGTGGCAGAACTTTCGGGAGCCATAACTTTTGCACCATAGCTTTGTTTGACTCTCTATTTGAGCCATTGGAAAATAATAATGAGAGGAACACTATGAGATGGCACCAAGATAATATTGGTGGTTTTTAACCCCCAAAAACCAAATGGAAGTGCCCCAAATTTCAATTTTAGTAGTGCAGTCTAAAAATAGTAATTCCTCAAATTATGTATAATTTTAAATCGTGGAAATAAAACCACTTAATCTCCCTTGATATTGGTGACCTTACACATCCTCATCCTACATTAAAATTTTTTATAAATGAATATGTAACCTAAAAGGGAAATTAGACATCTCTTCTCAAAGATAGACATATGTTTGGGTCTGCAAATTTGGTCAATAAAACATCTCTTCTCAGAGATAGCATTATTAAAATTGTGTTATTATTGTTTCTTGAATTGTATTTCAACCAAATCTTATGATTTTTGGATCAATAATTCAACCCAAGGTTATTTATAAATTATGTGAAAGGATGAACCCCTATCAAATAATTTTTTGTGCTTGTGCCTAAAAATGGGCTACCATACATACCCACTACAACATGGGATCAAGACTTGATGTGGTTATTTAGAATTTTTATATGGATAAAATAATATTTAATTAATCAATATAACGTATCTCTTGTGCTTCACTAATTTTTATGAGGATACATCAATTGTTCTCTTATAAGAAGACTTGTCATAATTAATGAGTGTTGGCAAGTTGTTTGACCCACAATGAAAGGTATGAACCCTCATAATGTTTAGTTGATTTAAAACTAATTTTATCACTACATTTAATCCATAGTATCCAAATGAAACAAATTAATTTTTCTAAATTTTTTTTAGATACAATTCTATGTCATGACATTAAGTAGAGTATATTAACATAATCTCAATGTTTCGGTATAAAAAAAATCATATCAAGTTTTCTATCATATCCTATCTACCCACTCTATGTTAGTTCACTTTTTATTGTACATAAACTTTAATATATCAGTTTTAAAATATTAAGCATTATCAAAATAAATTTTTAGATAATTCATGTGAAAAATATATTAAGAACATAATTTAGTCCTAAATTTAAAAGAGTAACTTTTTCAAATACATGTATAGGCCTAGATTACTTATTTATATAACCAAATAAATTTTTATGAATAAAGAATTAAACCACCCTAATTATCTTAATTTTAGGTAGTCTTAAAGGATATAACCCATTTATTTTAGCCATAATAAAATATAAGTTCATATAGTATATGCATACCTAAGCCTTACAACTATATATCTATATTCACACCTTAATAAATCAAACCCAATTTGCATTTAAGGAAAAAATAAATTTCTAATAAATTAAATATTGGATATAGGATTTATCAAACCCTATAGCCACCTCTCACTGTCATTTTATTCCTTATTTTTATAGCCATGTTTTCACCTTCAGCTACCTAGTATCAAGTGTAAACTTCTCCAAAAGAATGCCCCCATTATTAAACATGGAAACAATACCTAAATAGGAACATGGAATTTTTATGTCCATTCATGGAATTTGAATTCCATTCAAACATAATGTTAAGTTCAAGTTTTAAAATTCAAAACTAAACTAAAAGTTATATAGAAAATCCTATAACATGCTTGTATTAAAATACAAGTTTTAAATCAACAAAACGACATATAAAACTCTTTATCCAATATATAATGTTATATTTTACTATGTTTCCACTTACCCATAATATTATAAAACAAAAATATTTCTATTAATCATGTCAAATTTGAGTTACATCTTCAATTCATGAACATGCAGGTTGTAATTCATGTAGGGCATCACCAAGGACATGTTGGAAATATCCAATAATGATGGGTTTACAAGTCAAAATGTTTTATTTATTCCAATCAAATCCTAACTCCCTTTTTACTACCATGAGTTAAAAAAATAAAACCACACAACCACTTAATTAAAATCTTAATAAGCTACAATTCATGTTTGGGTTAGGTCTAATTCAAATGTGGTGGATGCCACCACTTTTAAAGTTTATGCTACATTTTTAAATTAACAAAAAATTTAAAATGAGGTTGGGGGGGGGGGGAGGCGGGTAAAATTTAACATAAACTTAGGTTTAGCTAATGTTTAGTGTATTTGACCTCTTCCAACATCAATAAATTATAGTGATTATGCCTATAAGGCATTATAAATAACTTTGTTTTTAAAATAATTCTCTTACCTCTAGATTTTACCTAGGGTCTAAGTTCATAAGGAAAAAGGCATGTTTTGAAGTTGAAAATGGACCCAAAAACACTCTAGTGCATCTAAATGGTGTCATATTTAAACTTAAATTGATTAGATCAATAAATATTTTTAATGTGATAACCTCCAACTATTTATGTTATCAACTTTATCGATAATCCCTTAATGCTAACTGACATATAATTTTTAAAAAAATGAGTATAGAAATCAAGTAAAAGAAAAGATTAAACAACATAATTGAATTATTACAAAATATACCCTTTTAAATGTTTTAGGTTACATGTTGTTTAAATTTGAGATCAATTTTAATTGATGCCCCAATCCCACATGTACTTGAAAACACCAAAATATCAATAACGTTTATAAGTACAAAATATCATAATACATTTTTACAACATATGTAGAATTTATGTAAAATGAAAATAACATTATTCTTGTGGTTTCATAATCCCAACATGAACTGGAACTATTTTAAAAAGATAACATTAGCAAGTGTGATTATAACAATGATTCATTATTAAATGTTCCTTTTGTCATAAAAGGTTATAAATTAACCAAATGTTTGGAAATTAACATTATGACAGTGTAATAGAACTCCCAAATCTAGGGATATGATAGAAACAAGACCATGATTACCAAAATGACTCACCAATTACGTAATAGTGAATTACAAATTATATTTTATTAAAGTTTTATTTTACTCATTAAAGACCAAGTGGTATTCAATAATTATCACTATTTTAATGAACTTTTTCATGTAGTTACAAACTATGAGATCAATATTTTAGAGGCCAACATGCTTAAACATGTGATTGATGCCCCTGTCTCTAGTGGAGCTAAATATCAATGTAAGTAAGCATTCAAAGCTAAGGTTTGTGAAAAAAATCCAAAACTAAGAATGAGTCCAATAATGTCTTGAATAAATTAAAAAAGAGGATAAAGAAAATTTAGATGATTAAATGATAGTCCCATTAACCTACTTAAAGTATTGATTGCATACTTTAGCTTCTAAGAGAGATATTGATCCATCAAGGCCACTACCTAATAAATATAATGTTGATGCATACTATTATTATGATCAAGGAATCCAAGAAGGGTGGTTAGATTATATGTTAGTTTAAAAATGAAATAAATAAAAATAAAAACAAACACACTAACATGCATAACACTATCTTACCTAGATCAAAGGAATGAGAATGGTGAAGAAAACCAATTGACAAAGAACAAATAAAATGTAAGAAATTTTTTTTTCTTACCTTCCTTGAATGCTCCAAAATATTTATTCATTTGTCTTACTTGGCTTGTGCTCAAGAATTTTATGGAAAATGGAGTTGTGTGGATCCTTCTCTCCTTGGCACCATTTTTTGGCTCATGCTTTATTGATGTAGCTTCATGGCTTGGCTTGTAATTTTGGAATTATAACTCTTTAGATTTGAATCATGTACCAAATCCTACATTATAGCATTACTATGTCCAATCTCTCTAAATGAAGAGGCACATGTTTGTATTTACAGGTTTAGCAAAAGGGCTTAGAATGGGGTCAAACCTCACATTAGTTCATTAATTAATCCCAATAGAGTTAAAAGGTGTCCAAACCTCATGATTATCATGAAATAGGAATGGATGAGATATTTTGGATTTTGGACAACTCACATAAGGTAATTATGAGTTCCTAAAATATTATTTGATTTTTGAATTTCCTTTTTGATAATTCATTTAATTTCTCAAGGATGAATTCAATTAGGCATTTGATTAGGTTTTGCATGTTAATTAATTATGTTTAGTCATTTTAGAATTTTACAAGATATTAATTAATTGATATGTGCATTTATTACATTTAATTATTTTATAGGATAAATTTTATATTATGAAGCTATATTTGAGACATTCAATGATTTTTAGGCTAGATTTATAAAGGCTGGCAAGAATTAGTCTAAATTTTGATATGAAGCCATTGGTGGCGAATTTTAGGTGTCTTTAGTTTTCCCTTATTTGGGAAGGTGTTATATGATGTAGGCATAATAATGTCTTCTCAAATAATGAGAAAATGCATTTATGCCAAAAAGAAGATGATGGTTGAAGAAAAAGCACCAAAGAATTTTTGGGAAGACTATAATGATGCCCCCTTGAGGGAGTGTCCATCATATTTTTGGATGGATGGCCCTTAAAAATAAGAAAGAAGAAGGGTATAATTAACCCATGGATGAGATTGATCTAAATGAGAAAATGCTTCATGTATTGATGAAAAAAAGTAATATTGATTTTCCCAAAGGTAGTTATAATCAGTAACAAAGTTTATGATAGTGATTTACCCATAGGTGGTTATAATCAGTGGTAATGGCCTATGCCCCAATTAGGGTTGATGAGTTGAAAAAAATAATTATTTGCCCATAGGCAGTTATAATCATTAAGATGGTGAGGATAAAATATGATTATTGATTGATGCCCTAATAGGGAAGATTTGCAAGTAGAACTCAAGGATATAACATGGTATATAGATTAAAGATGGGGCAAAAATCTAGATGTATTGGTCTAATGATTGAAGAAGCCATAAACAACCAAACACATGAGGATGCATAAAGTGATGAAAGAGATGAATAAAATAATAAGAATTGATCAATAGAAATGATTTGGTTGGTTGTACTTACAAATGAGGAGATGTTCATCCTCATTAACATTGATACAACTAGAATGGTTAATGTGTTAATTTGATCAAGATGGGTGGAAGGATTTTCCAAGAGTACCAATGAGAATTCTTTGCCACTCCATTACTTGTAAGACTTCTTTAGCTAATTTTTTTTATAACATATGAAGGTATGCCTCATGATATAAAATACCATGAGAACTTTACCAAAATGTGCATAAGGACTAATTCTTGATCCAATAAACAATTGAAAATAACACGCCAATGATAAAAAACCATGATGATAATGTTGACATATGAATATGGATAGACTCAAGAATAATGTGCAAAGAATCACCTAACAGACACATATAGATTGAGTCGAGGCAACAACACTTGAAAGTAAATAAATAGGAAAGTGAATAAACAAAAAAAAAATAGAAAACAAACACATAGCTTGAAATCAAAAGCAATATAAAGGATCCTATCAATTTGACCCATTAGGGTGGATCATGGATAACTGACTAGGTTTAGACAAGATAAATGTTTTCAGATTTTAAATTTTTATGGATGCTTTTGAAATTTAGAGCATCTTGACTCGATCGAGAATGATGAGATACTAAATGGTCCAAGCTCACAAAATGGTGAGAGCATTCAAACTTGAATTTTTCTCATAAAATTAGTGAGATCATGATGGAAAAGGGAAACTAAGCTAACCTCAACAAGTATTGAGTATGACCCACATAGTCCCAAAATAGCTTTAGGTCATAGTAGTTATACCTTAAAGTGGAGGAATTTGACTAGTTTAGTAGAAAATTCAAACAAAACAAGTATAGTTGACATAATGACATAGTATGTCATATGAATGACAAGTTGTTATGTCAAGGCAAAATAAACAAATTTTTCCCCTAGTTTTCCCATAGGTGGTTATAACTAGGAAATAATGACATAGATCAATGATACTAATTTGCCCATAGGCAGTTATAATTAGTAGCATGACTGGTGAGACACGGATTTGCCCAAAGGTGGTTATACTCAAGCCCACATAAACAAAGAATGATATAGGAAAAAATAAGAAATGAAGAATGAAAATTCCAAACATCTATCATACTGCTCTAAAATATGATCTCTATCTAAAATTCTTGAAACAACTACTAAAATTGATCTAATTCATAATGTTGAAAGTGGAACTAATGGATGAACCAAGGTCAAATGGGTTAGGGTAGGATAGCTAAAAATAGGCTTTGGTCATGGTAGGATAGTATGGCATTATTTAGGATGATGATGGTATGATAATTGGATAGAATAGTAGGAGGGTTGCCCCCAAATGGTAAGGAAAATGGTTGGGTATGGATAAATGGAAAGGAATGGAAAAAATGGCAATGGTATGGTACATGATAAATGGCAATGGCATGGTACATGTTTTTGGCCTAGGTGACTATTTCTAGTGTTCCTACTAATTTGGAGATGTACATCTCGATCAAAAAATTAGACAACCAGAATAATCAATCATGTCAATTACTAGCCCACACCTCATAAAAATAGTTTCTTTATCAAGAACTAGCTACAGATTTGGATGCCAATAATGTTGTTGTGATCTATGTTGGTCATTGATTTTGGTTCCTCTAAATGTTGAGACAAGGTATTTTTGTAGCCTCTATAAAGGAAATTGAAGCCATGGATAGTAAATAAGGATAGATGTTGGTTGATAGGTTTAATTAGGAAATGGAATGGTTGAATATAATGGAATGTATGATGGTTGGGAAATCAATGAAGATCAATATTTTTAGGCACACACAATGTTGTTGATTCTGGATTGGACATAACTTTGGATGTGCTGAGGCTGAAGACTTTTGAATATTATCTCAATAAGACCACCATATTTTTATATTTTTTGGGCTTGAGAGTGGCTTCCATTTGATTAGGTTATAGATTATAAGTTATATTTATTTAATCTTGGATTTTGTCTTCATCAAGCAATGAAGGACTTTTGTGCTCAACTATTGGCACCTTGAAGAGGTTTTCACCAATGAAGTTGTCTTGATTGTCCCATAGCACCTCTAATAAGGTTTCAATAATGTTAGTGGGACAATATTCTAAAAAGGAGTTATCATAATGACATGTCATCCATATGCTTAGTCAACATGCATGAGATTCTTAGTCAATAACTATATTTCATTTTGAATAGATTATGTGGATCTTGGTTGTTTTAGCTAAGAAAGTATATATTGAGGTTAGAATCATTAAAGATTCCTTTCATAGTCTATTTTAACCATGCACCTAAGATAGAGATAGTAAAGTGGGTATATATGCAAGCTATGGAGAATGATAATAGGTTAGACATTGAATAGTTGATTCTAGATCATGTATGAGAAAAGTATGGATCTGTGTTATGTAATGAATTGATTTCTATGCGATTATAAATGGTTTTGATTGAGTTATCCAACTAGTTCTAAAATATTTTTGTATACTTTTGTATTGTTAATGATTCTAGAACAATAGATATAAATATTTTCTATGTATACAGTTATTTAATTTGTAGAAGTAACTGGTGAATCTATATTGTTAAGTAGAAGTTAATCATATGAAAATCACACCCACTCAAAGATATATGGCATAGGTAAATTTTCCATAGACCCATAGGAACTTGTAATTCTTATAATCTAGAGACATCATCTCTCCCACAGTTGTCTTCATAGTTAGCAAGTTCTAGGAAACTAGGAACCTTTGATAACAATGGTGAAATGAGCATGTTATTAAATAAAGGATATGCTCTAATGGTTACCAAGTTAGAAGGATTTGGAAGAATGGTGGGATAAAAAAATATCTGAGTTCACATAGAAAGATGTAAGAAGGATAGGGTGTACTGAAAAGGAACTCATAGAGCATCATTAGTATGGTGATGTACATGAAATCTTATGGTGATAATTTTTTAGCCTACTTGTTGCATGGTTGGAAAGACTAGAACATTTTTGTTTCCAAACTAGATCTACATCAAAAATTTAGTGGACTACTGATCTAATTGAAAGATTATAGAACCTAGAGTTTGCTTGGACTCATGTGATCAATCACTAGATACAAATAACTATAGAAGGATATATAATGGAATTTTTATTCCAAGGTTATATTTCTTTTGAATCCACATAAGAATTATTTGTATGGGGGACTAGAGGAAAGTTTTTTTAGAAAATACAAATTCTTATTAAGATATTGGTTATTGAAAAATCCATAGTGCCCTACCCATTCATGATGGAGTAGTCTTTTAGGTGCTATGAGGATGTGTGCAGTCAAAATTGAGATGGTGTAGAGTTGATCAAGAAAGTTAGTTATTAACAACTAGATAAGGAGGCCAAATGAAAAGGATCAAAAGAAGCTTATGGATACATAGTGAGAATTGAAACAATAAAAGAGGTGGAATATATTAGGGACTTCATGAGTGACTACAAGTAGAGGTAAAGGTAGAATTAAGAGTGAGTTGATAAAAGGATAGGAGAGGAAAGATTCAATGAGAGACAATAATTAACCAAGATTAGTGAGATCAAGAAGCAAGTACAACCATAATCAGAGGATGTTGATAAAGGAAAGAGAATAGAGGAAGGTATATTATTATATAGTAGTAGAACATAGTCTCTCAAGGAGACACCTTTATTCTTCATAGGAAAGTTACTTGATTTTGGAGGTTTGATTAATACAAGGCAAAATACTAGCTCAAATTTTTTTCACAAGATGAATCTAACAAACAGAAGTTTCACCACCACAACACACATCCCCCAAGCCCATATTTTATAGTAATACCATTATTTACATTCATCCTCATATGTTTTAAATTTAGAGAGAGAAGAATATCAAGGACTAATGAAGTATCAAATAATTAGTAGATTCTAATTTTGAAAAAACCACACAAGGATTCACTAAATCATAGAAAATTTATTTAAGAGAGGTATCGACTAATTTGACTAACTCTTTATTGATTGAACAAGTTATTGATTGGGTTTCATAGATTAAATTTTTTGCTAAGGAGAATAAAACATGAATATACACTATTATAGAGACTGAAGATGAGTCAGAGGAATTTTCATTGCCTGAGTGATCTTCATAACTTATGCGCTCTCAAGAATATTTTCTATTTTTACAAAGGTTTCTATTACTAACCAACACACTAGTACTTGGGGATAGTCCCACTAGGTCTGCAAGATCATTACCACAAACACCACAAGTTATCACTCCTCAAGTAACAATACAAATTATGATACCAAGAAGTTCTTAGTTATCGATTCCATAATTTATCATATCATTACCAACATTTGGAGGAGCACAAATAATGCTTCCTTTATAACAAAACCTAAGGAATATGGATTTACAACCAAGAGCCTTTATCACACTAGTCACATATGATGGAAATGTAGATCCAGAGTAATACTTTCTTACATGTGACATGAAATGGAAATATAAAGGCATTATAGATGAAAATATTAAGAAGTATAAGCATATTAGTATAGACACCTAAAATTGCCCACTGATAACCTCCAACTAGGCTTTTGGCCAATTTCCACTTAAAATGCACAATTTGGCCTAAAAACACTAAAATGCATTAAATGAGTTGAAATTGACATATTCAAGTGCCAATTTTGTCCAGGGTATCACTAAATAGGGAAATGAAATTTATGGGCTAGCTACCTTGATCAGATCATTTCAAGTCAAAATGCCAATTTTGCCCCTAGGTGCTCTAGATTGCTCTTTTCTATCAAATCTCTTACATAATACATGAAAATTTGCTATTTTATATTGGTAACATCCTAAATGAAAATACCAATCCAACACATTTGACATCACCTTCCAATTCTAATCCACTCTAATTTTGGACCAATAACAAGACATTCTGAATAATTTAGGTAATTTGTGCACAAAATGCTTAAACATGCTTAAAAGCTAATTAACCCAAATCAAAGCATAATTAAGAATTCCATGGAAACTTGTTGAAAACTTATTTTTGGAAATGAATTTTGAATATCTGCATCATCAAGTGACCTCATTTCTTGGGAAGACATCCCTAAGCCATGAATGCCACAAATATCAGGGTTCATACCTCTCATGCCTCATCAAAGCCCTCCATGCCTCTTAATTACTCCTCTATCCCAAATATTGATGAGACTATTTATAAATTTTAATTGCATAATTGGATTAATCCTTAGCCACACATCTCAATCTTGAGATGGATGGTTCATGTTGATTTTAATCAATCTCAAAAATCTATAAATAAGAGGCCTTACCACATGAATTTCAAGTTTTGATAATGAAAAGTTATAATGCACAAATGATTCCAAAAGACATTACAATTAGTGTTACCATGCAAAATTTATTCCAAGCCAAGCCATAGCCATAAGGTGCCAAGGAGAAGAGGGGATAGTCAAGCTTCCTTTGATGAAAATTTCATGAGCACAAGCCAAACAAGTTGCTACAACAAGCATTTTGGAGCATCCAAAGAAGGTAAAAGAAGGCTTATTTTGAATTTTAGTTGTGTGTTTTATTCATGTTTGTTAACTAAGCTCTCCCTAGTGTCTAGGCCTAGAGATGTTATGCTAGTTAGTGTGTTTCTTTCTTTCATTTTATTTTCATTTTAAAACTAACATGATACTAACCATCCTCTCTTGAGTCAAATTCTTAGATCACAATTGGTGCCTTGTCTAGAAGAGCCTTGGAGTTCATGTTATATAGAGGTTCAGGAACAACAAGTTTAGATGATGTGCAAAAATGGTTAGTCATAGAGTTTAAGGTTAAGAAAAGTATGGGCCAAACCATACAAGCTCTCAAATAAATCTATCAAGATCTAAGGGAAACTATTCATGATTATGACCATAGATTTTTTGATGTGGTTAACAATGTCAAGTTTGCTCTAGAAGATAAAGATAAGGCCAATTGGTTCATTGAAGGAGTGTGTCCAAAGATCTGATTTGTGATAACACACACTATGTTTACTAATAAAGAAAAAGCTAGAATATATATAATAAGAGTGGAGCAAATAGAAGACTATGGGACTCTGATAGAGAACAAAACATAGCTAAAAATCACACTTCAAGCTATATTATAGAGGCTAAAGACTCCTTAGAATACTATTGAATGAACTAAAGTTGGTTTGTGGTGTATTTAGTGTGGAAAGGAAGGCCACCACAAGAATGAATGTCCAAAAGTACGTACCAAGTTTTGCACATCTATCACATAGTGGGACACTCAATTTCTCATTGTCATTTATTACAATAATATGTAAGAAACCCATAGAGTATGTACTATACATTTTTCAAATCTACTTATCATGAAGACAAGGATTGTAGGGATCTACAAGAATTGAAGGAAGAGATTACTAATAATATCTTCATAGTATCCACACAACAAAAACTAGTGACATTGAAAACCACTACAAGAGTAGAAACCATGGGCACAAAACACACAACCATTTAAACCACAAGGATTAACTATTGGAGTTTAAGCTACACAACCACTAAAATATGCTATTAATCTACCTATATTCCTTAATCAAAGTAAGATGGCTAGAATCCTTTGATAAACTAACCCTCATATGGTGGTTATGATAATCACCAATACCAATAGGGGTGGAATTTACCATAGACTACCATAAAATTTGAGGCACAATAGGCAGATGGTTGGGGATATAAAGGAAATATAGGTGGATTTAGAGGATCTCATAGTGGTGTGTAGTGAGGACATGTTAATGGTCTCAGATATCCCATTAGATGCTACTTGTGTGGGGAACCCAATCATGTATAATATAATTCCCCCACCAATCCATAATGGCAAGAATATTTTGCATATTGTCGAGTATCTGAACAACATGATACTCACAACTACCCTATTTTAGAAACACAATGTAGAGATCAAGATATGAAAAATGTAAATTAAGTTGGTTTTAAGCCCAATCTAAATGAATTTATGTAATTAGTAACAAGAACACAACATGCACATCAAGATTTACCTCCTTTCGAAATGCCAACAAATTTTGGCATATGAAAAGATAAAGTAGATACGTATCCATAACTAGTAAAGGTAAAAGGACTCATGAAGGAAGCCATGAAAATTATATATAATATTCAACAACAAAGTTTATTTGTATAAAATTAATCCACACTTGATGTGTAGATATATGGATTGATTGTGCAAATCATGAAATAAGGAGGGGTTGTAACATCATTAACAGATTTGATGAAATTGATTAATACTATGTGAATTGAAGATATCATGTATAATATCACTAATCTTTTGAAAAATTTGATAGAATGTGTGTAGAAGGGAAAGTAAAGGCCCAAGAATATGGTTTAGTATGTTAAGACAAAGAAACCATAAGATGTCAATGCCAGGGTTGATATTGAGATAACAAGGTTTGAAATACCAAATGTTATGTTTGAGTTTAGAAGCACAGTGATTATGATCCCATCATCTACCTGAGAGGTGATTGGTAGACCAACTTTGAGTTATATCCATATAAATCTTAGTCCAGTGAATTATGGTCAAGTATAGCCTATATGATGATTGGAAGATGTAGAGATTAAAGTCATATAGCTAACTCTACATGGTGATTTTGAAGCAATAGACATAAATATAGATGAAACACACTACCCAGCTTTGGTGGGGAAAAAGTGGGCCTATGATGGATAGATGTCCATCAACATAGTCATGAATTAGATATATTCACACCAAGATGACCATATAATCTTCATTTCTCTTAATAGAGATGTTAAATCTTATATAATTCCTAGGGAACCTAATTTTCCCTATGTAGCCAAAGGCAATAGCTAGATGTGAATTGAGACACAAAATGTAATTGAGATACAATGCCATATACCAATGAATTATCATGGATCTTGTTTATAGGAACTCATAGCTAATGAAGTGTGTGGTAAGTATTCCTTAAAATCTTTAAATACTTCTATAGGAAAAGAAGATTAAGTATGATATCTATCTATTCACTCACCTACACAGTCTGATATAGAAATTTTATATCAAGTTGATTATATGGAGTGTGACTATATTGAACCTACTTCTAAAGTTATAATTATATGGGATCAAGATTCTTTTATCAATGGTGATTTTGATACTTATATGCACAATTGGGATTGAAAAAATCATGAGCTTAAACCTCTGCACATGGTCTATGTGACTGATCAGTAAATTCCTCAGTACTTTACCACTAAAGACATTAGTGATTTTATAGTGTGGTTATAAATGCATATACCAAAAGATAATTAAAGGGTAAGTGCCCTTAATTATGCATTAAAGGGAGTAGCAACTAACTAGTGGGTAACACATCACAGTGGTAGTAAAACATGGGTAGAAGTGTGCAAGTTGTTGATCGTATAGTTTCAATTGCCTAAGGAAGTGTGAAAAGAATGGACCATGTTACATGGAGGATAATGTCCTCAAAACCATGTTAAATAGTTAATTTAAATATAGATGACTAAAGAGATTAATTCAAAGTATTGGATGCATTATTTTACTTAAACATTGGGGGTTTTGCCTACTACTTGGTACATTCATCAAGAACGCCACAGAGAGACACAACACTAGATCTAATTGCATAATGATTTTATTCAAACCTTTATATTTGAGATTTGAAATCCCCTTGTGAGTAATGAATTACAAAAGATGAAAACATTTTTATTCCATGGAAGAGTAGAAGATCTGTGTAATGACTAAGCTTCATAGCTAAAGGAAATGGAGGCTCATGAACTTATTGATGTTGTCACCATGGAATTAAAGCATAGCAAACAATATGCTCAGGATCTCATTGATGCTATGAATATGGAAGCTCTGCATAAGGAAAGGATAAGATGGAAATTCAGCCTTGACATCATGTTCAAGAAGATCCTACTAATGATCATTCGATTAGTGAGGATTCTTTAGAACTTGCAGATTTTTTTGAACCTAAGCCAGACTATGAAATTTTACATAAACCTTTAGATGATGAAGTTGAATAATACTAATTTCACTAGATATAATTCCCAAAACAAGAAGGTGAGAGGGTCATTATACAATCAATTCTACAGGATGAATGACAAATCTATCAGGAACCTCTAAAGGAATAAATTGTGAACATAAGGTCTGAAACATCTCCAAAATTGGCACATGTTGGAAACTATTAGGAACAATAGGACATTTTCAAAGCATTAAAACTCTCTATGATTATACATATGTAATTTTAACTAGTTTTTTATAATTCAAAGGGGTGGATTCTTCTTTAGGATAAATGCATATAGAACTCAAGGAAAGTGCATGACCTATTAAGAAAAGGCCTTATCTTCTCAATCCTAACATGAAGATGAAGGTTAAAGTTGAATTAGATCATATGAAAAACACAAGAATAATATTTATTATTAAAATATTATATTGGGTAACTCTTATGGTTGTACGGCCAAAAAAATAGGTGAGATTTGTATCTATAGAGACTATCATATCTTAAATGGTGCTTATGTTAATGACCCCTTTCTAATACCATTTATTGATGAAGTGATAGAAGTTGTAGCTATACATGAAATGTATTATTTTATTAATAGATTTATTATATACCACTAGATATCCATTGCAACTTATGATAGAACTGAGATGACATTTACCACTGAATGGGGCTCATTCGCATATAAGTTAATGTCATTTGATCTAAAGAATGCACCTATTGTTTTCTCCAGGGCCATAGTAATTACATTCAAGGACTTTATTCATAAATTTTTGGAGGTATATTTAGATGATTGGGTAGTGTTCTCATTATTTTGAGAACATTTTTCAAAATTAAGACTCATGTTCGAAAGGTGTAGAGCACTTAGGATTGTGCTTAATTTTAAAAAATGTTTATTTTTCACATTGTTTGGTGTTTTTTTAGGCCATGTAGTGTGTATCAAGGGAATACTAGTAGACCAAGTTAAGATTTAAGTAATAATTAGTCTGCCACCTAATTTATCAATAAAGGTATATTCCTTTTTAGGACATACAGGGTATTACCTAAAATTCATAAAAGGATATGTCGCTATTTTAGCTCCCATAGATAAATCACTACATAAAGGTGTTCCTTTTATATGGATAGAAGATTGTCGAATGGATTTTGTTGATCTAAAACACTAGATAGTTATTATTCCAATCCTTATTTTTCCTAACTAGGGTAAACCATTTCATGTACATGTGAATACATTTGGCACCATAGTTGGTGCAATGTTGGCATAGCTAGGTGAAGGAAGTTTGGACCATCCAATCTATTTTACAAGCTGAAATCTATCTATGAATAAAAATAACTACACCAAAATTGAAAGGGAAGCATTAGAAATTGTGTTTTCCCTAAAAAAATTTAGACATTATTTACTGACTACCCCATTCAAATTGTTCATAGGTCATCAATCCTTAAGATATCTCATAAATAAGCCATTACTAGGTGGAAGGATATCTCTTTGGTTGTTGCCTTTCTTAGAGTTTCATTTTTAGATCAATGTTACAATTAGGAGGGAAAACATCAGCCCTAATCATCTTATAATATTTCATAATGGAGAGGATCTTATGGATATCCTAGATGAGTCTCCTAATGCTCATTTGTTTAGAGTTTCTATGATTCCTGAATAGTTGGCTAAAATCACATAGCTTTTAGAACAAGGGATATTACCCACACATTACACTAAAAAAGAAAAGAAGCACCCCCTAACTAGGGATCTTATTTTTAACATCATAAATGGATTTCTGTATCACATGGGGAAAGATGAGGTTTTGTAATGAGTTGCACTACATCATGAATGACCATAAGTTCTAGAAGAGGCATAATAGGGCATTATTGGTGGAAATTTTGTAGGAGAAGCTACTACAAGGAAAATATTACAAATTGGTATTTGGTGGCCACATCTTTTTTAAGATGTGCAACAGGTTAAAAAGTAGTGTGGTGTCTACTAATAAATGGGTAAACCCACTCAGAGGGATGAGATGCCTCTTCATCCCATATTATCACAAAAACCATTTGAGCAATGGGAGATTAACTTTATTGGACCCATTAACCTAGCAAGTAAGTATAGTAATGCCAAATACATAATTATTATGATTGATTACTTTACCAAATGGGTAGAGGCTACTACTACACCAAGTTATGGAGCTAAAGACACTATTAATTTTTTGTATGAAAAACTTATTACTTGGTATGGGTTTCCACTATGATTGGTAAGTGATAGGGGTATGTATTTTTTAAACAAATAAATTAAAATATTAATAAAAAAATTATGATTTCAAATCATAAAAGCACAATATATCATCCAAAAGTGAATGGGAAAGTGAAGGTAATGAATAAAGTGTTGGGTAAGCTCTTGAAAAAGGTTTATGATGTTAAGAAAGATAATTGGGGGGACAAACTTCTTATGGTACTCTAGGCTTACTACAACCATTTTAAATGTGCATTAGGATTTACTCCATTCCAGTTGGTTTATGGGATGAAAGCTAACATGCCTATGGAATACGTAGTGCCTAGCTTGTGAGTTGTTAATGCAATATGCTTAGGTGATAAGGAATCACTTTAAAATTGCTGATAGATCTCAACCGTATAAATGAAGACAAGCAAAGATCGGTATGGGTGAAAAAAATTAATAAAATAATTCAAAAATCACGGCATGATAAGAAACTATAAATAAAATAATTTCATTATGATCAATTGGTTTTGTTATATGATATTCAATTCCTTGCATTTCTCAACAAGCTCACCATTCGATGGAAAGTTCCTTATGTTGTTCATGATCTATTACAAAATGGGTCTATAATCTTATGAGATCTTGAGGGTCATGTCTTACCTAGGAAGGTTAATGGAGGTAGACTTAAACTCTATCATCGTTAGAACTAATTTGTCATAAGAAAGTATAGTTTTACACATCTAACATAGTTATAAAGATTTAATTCATGTAAGTTATTTGAGTTTGGTTTGTGTTTTCTATGTGACATGCATTTTCATAAGTTGTTTATTAGTAGATCATAAGATCAATTCCAATTTTTGTAAAAATACATGATACGCATGGTCTAACTAAACTATAACATACTGGCTATTGAATCATTCTAGGTGGACTAGTTTCCAAGCAAAGATAGTAAAAAAAGATAAGTGGGGGTCATCTACTAAGTCTAAAAACTATACCTGATCTAGATCAAGGGTTATGATTATGAATAATGGGTGTTAAAAAGAGGATTTATGGCCCAAGCATGTAGGTGAGTGATTGTAACATCACTATCATAATTGTATGTCATAATCAAGATTAGCTATTTTATGCATATGGCCAATGAAAAGATGGTGGAATGTCCCATCAGACATTCTTTCATCATCAAATCCCTACCATATAGACTACATTGAATGACACATCAGATGAGCTAGATTTTCTTTTAGCATGCAAAATAATGATGGTGCAATGCTATTTAAAATTTAAAGAAAGTTGCACAAGTGAAGGATTTTAAAATCCTAAACATTAAATGTGTAAGCTTGAAGGGCTAAATGAACCAACCAGTGTAAAAATAAGTCATTTCATGGCTCCATAAACCATTCAATCTTGCTAATTTTTCTCTACAAATTTTTATTTTGGGTTTTATTATCTCCTTATTATGATCTTCCAAACATATTTCCCCCCTTTTAGTAATCTTGGCTGCCTCCCCTAGTCCTATTAACTTCAAGCATAATTTTAAAAAGTGACTCATTGTATTAAAAGAGGATTTAGGGATAGGAGTTTCACTCCAACAAACCAAGCTCTTAGATCCTCATGGTAGTATCATGGCACATAATGCATGCAACTGATTATTTTTAAAAACCAACTTAGTACCGCATCAAGCTGGCTCTGACACTAAGTGTCTCATAAGATTGCCTAATTTTGGGGATTGGTCAAGAATCATATAGATGTTATTGGCAAGATATAACTAGCATGTTATCTATTTATCATAATATGTTATATTGCACTTGTCTACTGAAGAAATGGCTCAAGTAGTAGGGATTCCTACCAAAGGCAAATCCATCATGGAATATAATTATAAAGCACCAACTATCTCTACTAAAATCAAAGCCACTATGGTTTGAGAGAACTGAGATATTCCATTGGTGATGTTCCTCGATGAACCAATGTGATTATTGGATAAATGTATATCACAAAGGTTCTAGTAGATAACTAAAGCCATGACTAAGACCACAAAGGGTGTTGTTGACATTGTGCATAAAATGATTCATGGTGGTAAGGATTTTAATTGGCTAGAGTTCCTAATTGTAAAGTTAGAATAGAACATTACCAAAGTTTTATGTACCACTAATAATACCTTCTAGTATCAGTTTTTGGTATTTTTCCTTGTCTTTACTTAGTGGAAGTCATCAATCACACAAGTTCACTTCGACATTATTTATTAAACTAATGTAAAATTTTCCAACTTGGTCACTTCCTTTACAAATAATTATTAGGATCAAGCTCCTTTATTCAAAAATTGGGAAAACAAGCTTATATAAATGGTCACTACACATCTACAAATTCCATTAAATGTTAATAAATTCTTGGGACAACATGCTATAGTTCAATGCCTTCTAGAGGGAACATATATCTGAATATATGAGCTCCCTCTAATGATTATAATGACATTAGGATTTTTCTTAAATATGGTTAATACACAATGAGAGGTGACCTTATCAAACTCCCACGCTATATAATAGGCTACGCCTCTTCAAGTTGTTCCTCCTACCACAACACCTTCCAATTTTTATGTTTCAACTGTGGAGCTCCTATAATGAAAAAAGAGTAAGCAATAGGTTGATTATAGCCCATCTTCCCTACCCCACCATAAAATGAGGAGCCAATATTTTTGGGACATTGATCCTCATGTTCCAAAAATCACTTCTCAATGAGATTGGCTTAAGTTGTAGACTGATTCAAATGAAGTGTACCACCTCATGCTCAAAGATATGGAGGGTGATTTATACAAGGATGAGAGTGAAAAAGAGTTCTTTCTTGGAAGGCTATGTGAATTGTGTAGATTTGTAATAAGTTGACACCAAAATTATGGTTTTATCTTCCACCTTACCCACCTTCCATTACAATAGACCCCTTACAAAAAGGAACCTATGCATAGCAATGTCAGATGGACTTGGCTCATCATATTTTCTTTGGAGGTGCACAACCAACAAAACCCCTGTATGTTCTATTGGAGAGTTTACCTAAATATACACTACAATAAAAATAGTTAGTGCATAGGTTTTGCATGGTTAAAGAGGACCCTAAATACTCTAACATTTCTGAAATGGAAGCCCCTGGATCTACTATAGCCACTTCCCAGCATCCACTATTGTCTAGTGATTGGCTCAAAATGACATTTCCATAGGTGGATATGTAGGATATTTCTAAGGGATGATTAAGGAAGGGTTTCATTTTGTGCTTACAAATTCAAATGGCTACATGATCTTCTTCCTTTTCATAATCTGATGAACAATTTTTTGATCCTAAGGCAGTCATGCCTAAGTCTCTAACAGATGAAGCAAATCAAGTTGCTCGAGAGGACACTGATCATGTTTTTACTTAATGATACCATAAGGAAGAAAAGAAATGGGCTAAGGCTAAAGCTGCTCAAAATATGTAGAATGAGATAGTGTGATTTCAATCTCCTTCCCCTTCAAATGCCCTAGAGATGGCCATATGATGCATGTTATTTTTGCTACTAATCAACAAGCTATGCATAAGGACTCTTATCAACAAGCTGATCTAGAGATATTTTGGAAGCACACCATTAACTTGGAGTAGGGAATATAATGTCCATAGAAGGAGGGTATCAAAAATGACTCACAAGACACTCTAAGTGTTATTATTAATTATTTCTCTTCAGTTAGTCCCCACACTTCTCAACTAACCATTCCATCTATGGAGACACCAAAATCAACTACTGACAAGACTTCATTTCTCTTTACTATAGATGTGTATTCTATTCAAGTGCTTATGGATCCTTTACCCCACAATGAAGACTAGTTGGTTATAAAACTTCCATCTACTTCAACTAGTATGTCCATGATGTCAATGTTAGATGTCCATCTCCTACCAATTCATGGGACTATGTTTTTCCTACTACTTTCTCCTCTTTAGCATACCTTGGCCTCTATTTTAGCCACTTCATTGGATATCTCACCATCCATCACTGACCTTTCCCTTGATGTTACTTAGTTATCCTTGAGTAAATAAATATAAGGTGTAGTTGCATTCCAATAATCCTTATCTCAATAGGCCCGATATTTGGTTCAAAAAGTTTCATAATGGGATGATGAGAATGCTAACTTATGGCATGCCCTATAGTAGGCATGTGACACTATTTAGTCTGCTGGTCTAAAAATTACTTCACAAGTAGTGATTTATCCCAATCAGTCTTTTGTGGATCACCTTCCTTTACTTCTTGGCCAATTGGTTTAAGACTAGTAGTGTAGGAAATTACACACACAATATGCTCAATAAGGCTTGATGATCAGAGCTAAGACTATAGAAATGTGTGAGTTTATTAATGAGTACCAAATGTAAATTGGTGTGATTATCCAATAGGCTAGACAAATCACTCATCATTTTTTAGATTGGTGATAACAATTTCAATATGTTTGGACTGGTCTACAACCTAATTTTACTACCATATAGACTACCTTCACAAAAAATTTGATTCCCCTTGCAACCCCATAATCTATGGATGATACATTGAATACCTCTATTATCACAAAATATGTAGTTGTTGATTATCTACAAGGGTGGTAGACTTAGATGAAGTGCAATGCCTTTGCTACAATACACATGAATCAATTTACGAACCATCTCACATTACTTTTAGGTGATATTGATGGGTTGCATCTATCAAGGCTACTTTTACTTCTTGAAATGATGTTTATCTACAAAAATTTCTATATGCTCAAGCCCCCATGTGTACCTTGGTTTGGGTAGTTTAATAAGTCCTCTTGGAGTGGCATACTTATAAATAGGACTTGGTTACAATATATGTTTCCATTGCTCCAATGGTTCCTGATCCTATTTTAATTCCTCCTAGTTAGCTTTTGGTGATTTTTTGGAAAAATAAAAGGGCTACCTCTTCTATGACACCATATTCAACTATTCCTCTTCCATCCTTTGCTCCAGATTAGGTTTTTTGTTGGTTCTATTTTTGTTGATCTCTTTTGATTTGGTTTATAGAGATCAGTTGGATAAAAACCTGAAAGGGTGGCCAATTGATCTCAATAGCTTAATGAAAACTCAAAAGAGCAATCAGCTACCCTATTATTTCCTTTATTTTAGCCAAGTGATGGTCAATTTTTCTCATCTCCAATTATTTTGCTCTGTGTTATCTCAGGGTGAGATAACTCATTAAGTCCAGGAAAGTGTTAGTGGGACAATATGATGAAAAGGAGTTATCATAATGACATTCCATCCATATGCTTAGTCAACATGCATGAGATTCTTAGTCGATAACTATATTTCATTTTGAATAAATTGTGTGGATCTGGGTTATTTTATCTAAGGAAGTCTATATTGAGGTCTAAATTGTTGATGATTATTTTTGTAGTCTATTGTAACCACACACTTAAGATAGAGTAGTAAAGTGGGTATATATGCAAGCTGTGAAGAATGAGAAGAGGTTAGACATTGAATAGTTGATTTTGGATCACGTATGTGAAAATTATGGATCTATTCTATGTAATGAATTTATCTCTATGTGATTATAAAAGTTTTTGGTTAAGTTATCCAACTAGTTTTGAAATATTTTTGTAAACTTTTGTATTATTAATGATTTGGATCAATAGATATAAATATTTTCTATGCATATGGTTATTTAATCTATAGAAGTAACTGGTGAATATATATTTTTAACTATAATTTAATCATATGAAAATTACACCCACTCAAAGATCTATGGCATAGGTAACTTTTTTATAGACCTGTAGCAACTTGTAATTGTTATAATCTAGAGACATCATCTATCTCATAGTTTTCCTTGTAATTAACAAGTTATAGGAAACTAGGAACCTATGATAACAAATAAATAATGTAGACTTTTGACTTTGATTATCTTTTAGCACATCCAAAAAGGTTTCGCTAGAAGATGTTGACTTTAAACTTTGATTATCCCCTAGCACCTCTAAAAAGGTTTCACTAGGAGATTGTTCCTCTTCTACATGAATTTGGTCTTGGCCTCTTTAATTTTATTTAATTGATATGTCACCATGGATGTAGTTCAAAAAGGTATGATTTTTTCGATCCTAATTGACACTTGTGGGAGATGGAATGTCAATAACATGGCTAAGTTGGTTGGTGGTAATGGCATGTGGAATAGTAAATGAATGGGGAGAGGCTGCACAATCCTCATATAAGATACTAGGATAACTTGTGTTGAAGTTGAAGTAATCATCCTCAAAAACTATAGAGGGATCATAAATGTATTCAAACTGATTTATGAGGAATGCATAACCAATATTATAACAACCATGAATGTATTCTAATTCAAAATATGATTCTGACTCAATGGACTCTAAATCTGATGTTGATATTGATGTTGATTTTACTTCTAATTTCATTTCAATAATATAACCTAACTTCAATTATGATTCTTCATCTAGTGTGGATGTTGCTCCATATGAATGTTTGGTATGGGATAAGTAATGACCTGTGATGGCATGATGGGCTCCACTGAGAATATTTTTTCAAAGTGAGACTCCTCAATGATGGGAATAAGGTCAAGTGACAACTCCTCAAATACTATCTTTTCAGAGGGATGCTCTTAAAAAAATAGGCACATGGTCAAGGTAATGATTTTCTCAAAGGTAATTATAATCATTAAGAAGTGACTCAACAAATACTAGCTTGTCAGAGTGAGAATCCTTGATAATAGGTATGGTATTAAGAGGTGATTCATCATAGGTTGACTCATCATAAATGGTGGGTTCAAAAAAAACACCATGGATTAGTTGGTTTTTTGAGCCTTGGTTTATAATTAGTTGTAAACTACCATTTTTGAATCCTTCTTGGTCCATGAATGATTGGCTCGATTGGAAAGGTAATAATTAGCTTAGTTAGGGTTAGATGATTGATCAAGGTTTTATAAATTGGGGAATAAATGGCAATATTTGAATACTGACCAGTGATTGGATAATGATAGGGAAATTTGGAGTTTGATTTCTCTCAAAAACTAAAGGATGAGGTCCTGAAATGGTAATGGTAGGGCATCATGGATATTAATTAATCATACAAGCCAAAGGATGAGGTCCTAGTAAATAAATGGTCAGTAATTATGGAGATTAATTACTCACATAAGTCAAAATATGAGGTCCTAAAAGGATGAGTCTAGGGTGTGATGGAGCTTGATTACTCACACAAGCCAAAGGATGAGGTCTTGGAAGGATGAGGCTAGGGCATCATGGAGCTTAATTGATCACACAAGCCAAAGGATGAGGTCTTAAAAGGATGATGCTAGATCATCTTGGAGCTTTATTACTCATGCAAGTCAAAGGATGAGGTCCTAGAATGACAAGGCTAGGGCATCTTGGATCTTGATTGCTCACACAAACCAAAGGATAAGGTCCAAAAAGGATGAGGTTAGGGCATTGTGGATCTTGATTTCTTACACAATCCAAAGGATGAGGTTATAGAAGGATGAGGCTAAGGTATTTTGGAGCTTGATTGGTTGCACAAGCCAAAGGATGAGGTCATGAAATGATAAGTTTGGGTCATTGTAGAGCTTGGTTTCTCATACAAGTTAAAGGATGAGGTTTTGGTAGGATAAGCTTGGGGTATTATGGAACTTGGTTACTCACACAAGTCAAAGGACCAAGTCTTACAATGGTAATGGTTGTCCTTAAATGTTGTGGAAATTAGTATCTCACACACTCCAAAGGAGGGTTAACAGTATATGTGGGGGATTGGGTGGTCACATAAGGGTGAGTATAATACCATAACTAGATTGAAGAATGGATCACTGTACCCTATGCTTGAGCACTTTAGTTTTTCTCCCTAAATTGAGGATTGAAAGAAGGGTATGTATCTTCCTCCCAAATAACATCATCCTTGTCCTCATACAGGTTTTGGCTTAGGTCATAAGTAGGTTCTTGACTTTGTTCCTTGGATTGATTATTGTAAGGAAGGTATGGATCCTCCTCCCAAATAACATCATACTTGTCCCCCTAGGGGTCTCAAGTTAGATTTTGTGGATCTTAACTATGTTCCCCATATCAACATCATCTTCACAAGGGTCTTCAATAAAGTCATCAAAATCAAAGTTATTTTGTGTGGCCATTTCATCATAACTTATATTTTACATGACTCCACCATAAGTGTAGCTAAACATATTTGTATTAATAATTAAATATTTACAAAAAGGCCTATAGTTCTACAAACTCTAAAAAATAATGTCCAAAGGACAAAATTTTCAAACTTGGCCTAACTTGTTCAAAGGAAAATGGTGTTGTATCTCCAAAATGGTCTATGAAAAGATTTGGTAAAAATATTATAACGTCAAATGTCTAACATTAAATGTCTCACACAAAGAAGGTCAAATGAATGAACTAAAAACAAGATACTAAACTCTAAGTCCAAAGATGTTCCAAATAGGTCTAAACTATGAAAGGTAAAAGAGTCTCTAGGACTTTTGGCCAAATGAGGCATCAAAATCTAGGCTCAAAACAAGGCATATGCTAGGACTTTTGGCCAAACATGGTGTCAAAATCTAGACTTTAAAAAAAGGATGATGATTTTAATCTAACAAACTTGGAATACTTTAGCATAAAGAAGGAAATTTATTCTAGACATAAACATGATCAAATTGGTATAAAACACAAAATAAAAGGCAATTGAAGATAGACTGATTCTATCAAACAATATAGTTTTCAATTTTTGGGATAAAAAATAACCTAATTTATGCAACCCAAAAGGGAAAGATATATGTATTAGCCACTACAAAATGAGGCCTAAAAAAAATCAATGTTTGGATCTGAATTTTTAAAGGTTAATTGAAAACTCAACTTAGTAAAAAATGGAATTTATTGATAAACAAGATAGGCAAATTTGAATAGCATGACTGCACTAAAATAAATATTCCACAAGACACATGATTTGTTTCAACAATGTGAAACTTAGACACAAGACAAAGATAAGTCTATGAAATAATTGGAGTAGTATAACAACATTATTGCTCCCAAAATATGTAACAGTGGTTTGTTTCAAAGACTTATAAGGCAGTAAACTTGACTTGATTTAGGTAGCATAACATTACCTATTTTAATCAAGTGGCACACACAACACTTCTAACACAAAGAGTTTTCTAAGTTAAATCAAGGTGTCAAATAGATGGCATAATGACTCTTCAAACAATGGAATAATGTGGAAAAAAAAACTCATATATGATGTGATTTTAACAAATAAATTTTAGTCACAAAACACCAAGTAATAAAATAATAAATGACAAAAATACAACCAAGTATATCATCCTAAATCCCATCAAGGAATGGTAAGGTGGGGTTGACTAAAACTTATAATTTATGACCATATATATTGATCTCAAGTGTGGCTAACACAAGAGAAGAATCACATCAATTGAGTTCATACTGATCAACTTATCATGCAAGGGTCTATTCCCTTGCACGATAATTCCATCTATGGACTGCTTAGTAGAATCCCCTGGTTGACCAAAACAAACCTAAGCCTTCATTAATAAAGGAGATGTTAGTTTCTCAACCCCTTGGCTCTAGCAGTATGCATACCCTAATTTGTATACCCTACCATGGAGTGGGATTGAAACACTACCAGGAGATGAAACCCTAGGTTAATGCTTCCCTAGAGAACTCATGATAGGTAATGACATCCCCTTCACAAGCCAAATTGCATGAAAATAAAAGACTAAGTAGAAAGACTTTAGGGTTGCTTTTATATCACCCAATACCATACAATTTTTGGCCAGATCCTAGGAAACTTTCTTTCTACACCTTGGACTAGGCACAAATATAATGAAAAGGCACTTTTGATCACCCAAGTTCCCTATAGGGGATAGGCAAGAGCATACACATGCTATTATTTTTATGAAAATAAAGAATCATCAAATATTTTTCAAGAAATAGTGAGTGAAGTTTGATTTTAGGCACTAAATTAAAATGTGATGATGTTCTTTACTTGGCCCCTTGGCTTAAGTGTGAAATCTTGAAAGAATTGAATAAGATAACTTATGTAAAACCACCTAGTTCATTTTAAGCTCAAAACCCAAAAGTTCAAGATTTAGATTAAGTTTGTTTTTAAACACCAATAGTATGTTTAAGACTTAAGAATTGATTTTAATCAGCAATAATAAAATGTTTTCAAACATTAGCAATCCTAACTCCTTTTGAGTACCAAAGACCAAATGTTCAAGATCTAATATGTTTATTTTAGTACCCAAAATGAAATATGAGTGATTTAGATAGAATCCTTTTAAAACCCAAAAATGAAATGTGATTGATTTATCTAGATTCATTTTAAAATCCCAAAATAAAATTTTCTTTACCCAAAACTTGTAAATTTGTGTTTGAATCATGTCGTAGACTTGTAATTATTAGATAATATCCTCCTGCTTTGAAGTAGTTTTGATTGTGAGAAAATGAACTTTAGAAAAGTAACTCTCAAGTTTTATTTTTGAACACATAGTGACCATGCTTGGTCATAATTAATTGATGTCAGTTCAAAGAAATCAAGGTTGGTTGGTTCATAGAGAACCAATGCCGGTCATGAAAAATTGGCATTGACAAATTAAGACTATCGTCGATCACCTATGAACTTGAAGGCAAAACCACAATAAAGTAAAATGTTAGGTTAGGTAATGGTTAGATAAAAACTCAACAAAAACTATAAGGCAAGGATTAGACAGAGAGCTTAAAGATCAAAGATGCCAAGAAATAATGATTATAAATGCTAGAAAGAATCAAAATGCAATCTTGGTAAACTATGATTCACCCTACATACTGACTTACGATGGTTATACATAACCGAGCTTAGTTGGGAAAAATTGATAATGGTCACACAAAATTGATGCCAGTTAGGCTTGATTGATGTTGGTATTTATGTAGATCTGAGATAATTCAAGAATTAAAAAAGTGGCAAAATCAAAGATAAAATTATAAATTTGAAGGAATTTAACCATTCATTTATCAATTTTTGAGTTTCATCTTAATCTCTTTGTTATGTGGGATGATTTTTGTCCCATCAAGTGTACCATTTATGATCAAAGAATCAAATAAAGGTGGTTAGATCATATGTTAGTTTCACAATGAAAGAAATCAAAATGAAAATAAACACACTAACATGCATAACACTATCTTGCCTAGATCAAAGGGAGGAGCATGGTGAAGAAAACCAATTGACAAAGCACAACTAAAATGAAAGAAAAATAACTTTACTTACCTTCCTTGAATTCTCCAAAATATCTCTTCATTTGGCTTGTTCGATTTGTTCTCAAGAAGTCTATGGCAAATGGAGTTGTGTGACTCCTTCTCTCCTTGGTACCATTATTTAGCTCATGTTTTCTTGATGTAGCTTCATGACTTGGCTTGTAATTTTGGCATTATAACTCTATAGATTTTAATTATGTACCAAATCCTACATTATAACATTACTATGTCCAAGCTCTCTAAATGAAGAGGCAAATGCTTGTATTTATAAGTTTAGCAAAAACACTTGGAATGGGTTCAAACCTCATCTTAGTTCATTAATTAACCCCAATAGAGTTAAAAAGTGTCCAAACCTCATGATTAACATGGAATATGCATGGGTGAGATATTCTAGATTTTGGACAACTCACAAAAGGTAATTATGAATTCCTAGGATATTCTTTGATTTTTGAATTTCCTTTTTAATAATTCATTTAATTGATCAAAGATGAATTAAATTAGGCATTAGGTTTTACATGTTAATTAATTATGCTTAGGGTTTTTAGCATTTTTCAATATTTGAATTAATTGATATGTATTTTCCCCATTTAATTGTTTTATAGGCCAAATTGTATATTATGAATCTAAATTTGAGACATTTAATGATTCTTAGGCTAGATTTTCAAAGGTTTGTAAGAATCAATCTAAAATTTGGTATGAATCCATTGGTGGCCAATTTTAGGTGTCTACACTTATCATCATAGATTTCTTAGAAATTATTAAAACATACTCATACCATTGAAACATAATATCCAAGATCTCATTGAAAGTAATCAAATTAAAGGAGAGGGTCACAATTATATTTTGAATGAATCATTAGTACAACCATATTGACAACTAAAAGTATTTGTAAATAACATTATAAATCATGACACTTAATCCAAATATCATGGTAATGTTCACATGATAGCTAAAAACCATGAAAATATTCCACCACTCATCCATTTGATGGATTCATCAGTATGGTCAATATAATGCACAAGGGGCCTCTTCCAACTATATTTTATGGTCATGAAATACTAAAGGATGAATCTAATAAAGTCACACTCTTTAGTGAAGCTTTAATTTATATAAATTTGATATAAAAAATGGAATTATCATGGATTATGGTTCAAATATAAATATATGCATGATGAAATTTATTACTAATCTTAGATATACTTAGAGAGATCTAGATAATAATACAGAAATTATTAAAAGATACAATGGGATTAATTAGAAGTCACTTCAAGGCATTACCTTACCTATCACAATGGGTGCTAAGATTATATTAATTTTTTTCATGTATTACCAGATAATAGGCCACATGATATTTAGCTTGGAATGCCATGTGTTAATCAAATCAATGTCAGGGAAAAATCCTAGATCATTAGTCTAGCAAATCCTATTAGAATGGATTTTATGTTGATGAGGAAAATTGAAAAATATGTAAAATTTTTTAGATAAAAGGTGAATCTTTAATAATATTTAGAATTTATGGAAAAAGTGACAAATTTAAAATTTAAAATAAATGGAGGTTGTAGTAAAGGAAATGGTTGTTCACATAATGATCAATATTTATAAGATCTTCACTTGACTAAATGTAAAAATTGGTCAATGATATAATTATAATTATGTCTTATCACATTTATATCCATATCTTCATGAAATTTTGAACAAGGTTTGTAAAAACTAAAATAGTGTCGCTAAACTATACTTGGCTCAAGTACCATGCTATTGAATTAATTAAATTTCATGAGATTTTTTTTATGTAAAGCATTTTAAAATCTTTCAATATTCATTTACAAAGGGATTAAAAAAAATTGGAACTAGGATCCTACCATTTCTATCCTCATGTGATTTGATTGATAAGGGACTAATGGATTCAAGGTACTATTGATGTGGTTTTTATGTATACCAAGTAACCTTACGAGGTAGCCTCTAAAATTTTAGGATTGATGAAAAAGATTCACTCCAAGGCATAAGTTGTAGGGTATTTAGTTTTGTAAACATCCTGTTGGTGTAATAATGAAGAGTGGAGGAGTTTTTTTACCATAGATGGTTTAGATATGAATGTGAATCTAGATATACTTTATATGGGTGGATAGATTATGGATATAACCTAAGGTGGGCTTGAACAAAATAAACTTAAAAAAAAGGAAAGGTAAAGTAGAAAAGGAGGCTTGTGGACCAACCAAGATGAAACCTTTTTAAGTTGTATCTTGAACTAAGGGTTGGACAAACAATCAGGAACCAATGTTTATTTCAAGATAATTTAAACACATCAATAATAAAACATATTTAAAATTATAAGGAAACAATAATACAATAAACTTAATCATATATAATCAAAGGTTTCCACATTTATGAGATTGTCATTGCAAATACACAAAAGGGGATTATGATTAATACATAAAAGGCATTCAAATTAGTAATAACACAATATGAATAACTGTATTTGAAAATAAAAATCACGTACAACCAAAATACTATGATATCAAAATAACAAAACCTTTTACAATATTCACAATTTTGGAGAAGAATCAAATTTGCACATTAAGACAATTTGTATAACTTTACTTAGAATTTCCTATTGATCTTAATAGCCAAAAGTATCCTCCCTTTGGGATAGGGAGGATATAAATATATATAGGCTTGGCGATGGGTTGCCTCATCCTCAAAGTGAAGTCTAAATTTACATCTTCAAAAATAGAACTGTGTCAAAAATTCATGTACGGTATGCATGTTGGCAATGTGATTATAAATAATATTTTGCCCAAAATAATTCTAAAAATAGTAGGGTCCCAAAATAAACTTATGTTACAATTATAATATGCACTCAAATAGAAATATAGCAATGATGTGGTAGTGATAGGGGTGTAAACTACATGTTTAATAATGTAGATAAAACTATAGTTGTAATTTGAGTTACAACTTGATCTGACATCTTTGTAGTAGATACACCTGCTAGAGTTATGATAGAATGTGTTAATGTAGTTGCAGTAGTGAATATCTGAAGTGGCAAATATGTAGTTCTTGTTTGAGTTTTACTAGTGTATACCTCAGGGACTGAGTCTAAGTGACCTAAAGAGGTGTTAGTGGTGCCTCTGGTGTTGAAGTTGGTTATTATGTTTCCTTCATTTGTAAATACAAGGCATGGATGGCCTGGAAATCAATATCAATGGTTTCAAAATCTAGTAAATATATTTTAAACAACTATAGAAGCTTGTCCATCAACTTATTATGTATGGTAAATGCAAATTTAACCTCTACATTAAGTTTCTCTATTCTTCTAATTATATCTTTGGAAAAAATCATTAGTTGTATGATTTATTCATTGGTTTTATAAATTGTTCCTTAAATTTTAGCTTATAAGTTGTTATCTATAGCTTGAAGGAGGTTCTAAAAATGGGCTTAGGAACTAACTACCCAAGATGAGTGCTCACATCAATAACCCTCATTTAATTTAAAATGGAGAATACTTCTCTCTCATAATTTGTAAATTGTTATACCAGAGGTTACATCTCTTGGTGCCAATCAAGTAAGCAATCTCTTTTGGTAGCAATGTAGTTCTAAGCCCATGCAGCCTTGGTGTTGTTATTAAGTTTAAATGGGCGTATGAATTATTTATTATAGCATGGATTAGGAACCAAATATTAACTTATATATAAATTATTTTAATAAATAATTGTAATATATCCCCTCACTTAGGGTAGGATGTAGCCTTTATAGACCTTATTAATTAAATAGTGTCATACAACTTTTTAGATGGACCTTGTACATTGTCTATAATATCTTTTAAAGTTTGAATAGAGATCCTCTCTTATGACCATTGCACAGATTGTCCATATCTCTTGAACATATATTTTATTACACCCCTAGTATCATCCAAAAAACTATAGGGATCTTATTTGTATAGATCTAGGTCTAAGGGATTTGTTTTTCTGCTTTTTGTCAAAGAAAATATATCTTCTCTTTGTTCTAATTTGACCTGTTATCCCTTTACTACCATAGTCTTCCTATTAACCTTATTAAATTATTTATTTTCAATAAAAAATTAAATGTATCATTAGTTTCTTAGCAATCACTACATCTTACCTCCCTGCTTCCTCTTGTTGCAAATGGTGGATCCATTAAGGGACATTCAATGCAACTTATTACTCTACTTGTTATATAATTTTAATATTAACATAAGGAGATTGTCTTGGAGGGTGTATTAATGTGAGGTAAGATGTTCCAAATGTAGATAAGGGAGGTATAGTTTTCCTCCTTCCAATGAATTAATTCTATGCTAGTGTGTTACTTGGTCTTCCTAGTTGCATTATGTATTGAAACCTAGGGGAATCTATTTGAGTAGCTTGGCCAATGGTTATTCCCAACTGTGTATATAATTTGAGGGGTGTATAATATGGATCAAAAATGTAGGTGGATAATAGGATTTTAAAATGTAATTTTGATGTCCTTGGAGACTAGGAACTAGCTCTATTAAATAATGAATATATTAACTAGGCTACTAAGTATATTTTGAAAATAATTAGTGATCGATGTGTATACAAACCCAATAGTAACGAAAGTAGTAGGAGGACTCATAGTAAAATGAATAGTAGTTGGAAAAATTGGTATTATATCTACAAGGGGTTTATTTGTTGGACTTAAAAAATACAAATAATGAATAGTTCCTACTACATAAATTGTAGTAACAATAATTGAAGAAGTTGTCAAAGAATGGGAAACTTGTGTATTTACACTCTGGGATGAAATATATGGGGAAATTATTTTTGTATTCATCATTGTGGTAGTTTGAGATGGAGATCATGGGGGTGTAGTTGATGATGGATCCTACTCTAAGGTTTATAGTTTTGAGTCCGCTTCACCTTCCATGTATCCCTCTTTGATTGATAGCAATGTAGTGTCCACTGAGCTAACATTTCCTTGATCAACTTCCTCATATTCCCCTAGTATCTCAGTCCCTCAAGATTGAGTATCTTATTTAGTCACCCAACCATATTCTTCATCTTCCAATATTATTTCCTTAAATGATTCAATATCCTTAGTGTCTATCATAGACACCCATTCTTCTTCAGTTACCCATATTTTATCTTCTTCTTCATTATCATATATTTCAATTAGGTTTGATTTCTATTGACCCCTTATTTTATCCACTTCATCCCCTAACACCTTTTTATGTCTCTCTTCTATGTTCACCTTCTAGAGTGAGATTAGAGGAGTTTTGGGTCTTTTCTTATAGGTGATTGGTGGTTTAACAACAATGGAGGCTGACCCTATAGAAAATAGAGTGGGAGATGAAGGGGTTATAGTGGAAAAAGTGGTAATAAAGTGGAAGTAACCACTAGGGAAATTATGAGAGGTGAATATGGTCACCCAAGATATCAGGGCACTATCATTGGTAGTGTTTTTACAAGAACTGGTGACCTAGGAGGATAAATAACAAAAACATACGAAAATTCATGAAGACTCAATTATTGAATTATAGTTAGGGGAGGAAAAGGTAACATATAAAATATCCCAACTATTGTACTAGGACTTATAGATCCCTAAATGATAGCTATATGTTGAGGAGAGGGATAAATAAATGAATGTTTAGGGGTAGTCTCAACTTTATGTTCAACATCAACCTCCCTAAATAGGCCAGCTTATTCTTACCTATCTACTTTTGTTTGTGGAGGGGGCCCATGAACAAATGTTTAAACCCATTATTCACTTTTTATCCTCTTCGAATCTTCCTCAATAATTATGGGATCATATTGGATCGTTTTTTATATAATAATTAACATGTTTACCCTACGCATCCTTATAACAACCTCTGTGTCATCCTTTGCATTCATGAATACACTATCATGACTGTAAGATTGGTGCCCATAGTTGATTTTCACCTTCCTCTCATATTTATTTATATGTTATTTGATATTATTTTGGGTTCCTAATGTCTAAATGGTGCCTATTTCAATCTATAGTACACCCTAATTTTTCCCATTGATTGAAAGTGTTCTCACCTTGTATATTGTATTCATCCAATTCTAAGATGGGTAGGGTGAATAGTTATTTGCTTAGCCCTCCATAAATCAAAATCATCATTATTAGTCAATTGAGTAGTAATCTCTTGTTTATCCAATTTGTGATAAATGATTCATGGTAAGTATAGAGGGTGTGTCATGGTACCCTCTATCTTGATTATGGTTCACTCAGGATAACACCAGTAACCACCCATTTTTCAAATACTTTTTTTTATAGGGTCTAACAATCTAGGCATGTTATTCCCATATATGGCCTGTTACACCATAGGATAAAAGGTTTATGTCAACCTTTTTATTTGATTCCTAAACCTATAAACATGGAGGATGTTGAACTCATCACAAATCCTATTCTTTGGATAGTTTGTAAATGGTTGCTAAAGTTCTTCATAAGTTGAATACACTATTATAGTCACATCATCTACTAGATAATACATCATTTAGAAGTTTCCATCTGGTAGGCTCCTTGGATTTTTTATTTGTTAAATAAAATTGGAGTTAATTGTCTCCCTAGGGTGATGATTTTTTTTGGATGTCAAGATGATATCTAGCAATGGGACCCATGCCTCATTGTCATAAGAAATGCTTGGGAAGCCATATATTCTATTTAATAAATCCATAGAAATGTTTACCCCTAATCTAAAGGTGACTATGGGAAAAAAAAAATAGGGCCTTGAATCACAAAGCTACTTGGGTTTCCATCTCATTCTTGAAATTTGTTATGGATGTTGTTTGCAAGGAGCCATGAATTGACCATTTCTTGCCTATATGTTATCTTTCAAAAAAGGAGCCTGTAATAACTTTCAAATAAATTTATACTTATGTATGCTACATGCATCTTGCTAAGTTATAAATTCAATATTTTTCTAGATATTTTCCCATTCATAAATAATTCAAATAATAAATTAATGCAAAGCACTACCTCGGGTTTTGTTACAATATTATGTAAGTCGACTACTTTTATTACCAAAAGTTCATCCTTATATCTCTGTGGGAAAATCAAAATTTGGTATTCCACCCTATATGTATCCACAACATCAACATCATCCCAAATAGTTGAGTAGTGTTTGTGATCATGGTTAAGAGCTACCAAATAAAATGTTCTATTTGTATACTTAGTTGGCCCAACAATTGAATATGGAGAAGGAGGAGGAGTGTAAGATGAGGAGGGCATAAAATCTCAAGTATGAGTATGTATGTTCTTTGAATATCTTGAAATCTCTTGGTCACTATGGGGATTTGAATTCATATTTTGTACTTGGTATCTAGGAAGCAATGTGATCAAATGGAGTATGGTAACTTGAATTTTATTGGTTTAGATTTGTTAGCTTCGAGAATTGAATGCATTAATTCACCAATTCATGTGAATTAATGGTAATAAAAACTTTTGATCCATCCCTTATCTACTTTTATTATTTGAATTTCATAATACCAATTTTCACAGATATTATTGCCATGTGGCTTTTTTTACTTGGTATCAAGTACCTAGTCAATATAATTTGGTAGAGGTACCTTTTTTGCACTTTCAAGATGTTCATGTCTTTGTGATTTACTTGGGTGGCTAAGTGACACATGTCTATGCATTTTTACCTTGATTTTAATTGAGCTTTGGCCTACTATACTTCATTCTTCTAGATGCATGTTAGTGAGATGACACATAGAAGGATCTTGATGATTTACTTTCCCAAAGTGTAAAAGTTATTTTTTGGGAGTGATCCACCTCTGATTTAGTAGGATGATGACACATGGAAGGATCCCAGTGATCTACTTTATTGACATGAAAGGAATTTTTTGATGTCACCTTTGAATTAACTATATGGTGATATGTAGATAGATCTCACTCCTTTACTTACCTCGCATAATTGTATAAGAAAATTTACTAACATCACCTCTAGGTTAGTAATATGGTGACAGATGGACGTCTCTCACTTTATTGATTTATATTTATGCTTCATACACTATGCAAGTATCAAGAGTTTCTAGGTTAGTGGGATGATGACATATGGTAATATCCTAACAATCCACTTTCTTGGGTGACTTGTGCTCTTCACTTGGACTTTGGTTAAATGGAATGATGTTGTGTGGAAAAATTAGATGAGATAAAATTTATCCCAAGGAAACACTTTATCATGGAATATCCTTTTATAGACACATCATAGTCAAATAATAAATTAAAACATAACATGTCAGCCTAACTAGCATTTAAATAAAAAATTTGACATGTACATAATCCTTTTGAATTGAAATAAAATCAAAGGAGAAAGATAAATCATGTATATGGTTTATTCATAGATTTGATTCATCTCCTCATAAATTTTAGACATATTATAAACTTAAAAAATAATCTTAAGCTTATGTTTTTAAAAATCAATGTCATAGACTTCTAAGATTTATAAGACTTATAATAAGGATATTCAATAAAAATTAGGTCTCTATTTGAATTGATAAAATGGTGTGTGTGTGTGTGTGTGTGTGTGTGTGTGTGTGTGTGTGTGTGTGTGTGTGTGTGTGTGTGTGTGTGTGTGTGTGTGTGTGTGTGTGTGTGTGTGTGTGTGTGTGTGTGTGTGTGTGTGTGTGTGTGTGTGCGTGCGTGCGTGCGTGCACGCGTGCGTGTGCGTGCGTGCGTGTGCGTGTGTGCGTGTGTGCATGTGTGCGTGTGTGCGTGTGTGCGTGTGTGTGTGTGTGTGTGTGTGTGTGTGTGTGTGTGTGTGTGTGTGTGTGTGTGTGTGTGTGTGTGTGTGTGTGTGTGTGTGTGTGTGTGTGTGTGTGTGTGTGTGTGTATTAGGGCACAAAAAATGGTGAATTGGTTGGGCAATACTTGAGTATTTAAGAACACAAAAATTTGAAAAATGGTGAATTGGTTGGGCAATAATTTAGTATTTAATAACACAAAAATTTGATAATGCATCATAAAAAAAATTTAAACTCTAATAAAAATAGAATAAGTAAACCAATCCCAGGAAAAAGATCATTCCTTTCCCATGTAACATACCAACCCTTTTCACTCTTTGGATCTATGTGTGGGATTTTGTGAAATTTATTTCCCCTTATTATGAGAGTTTTGACAAAGTCCTAGATAAATAATGTAGGTTTTTTATTTCATATTTTATAATTAAATAGCAAGGGAAACCTAGTCATTGCTTTGTTTCTATCTAGGCATCCATAGCCTTGATAGAGATACCTTTGATTCCATTCCAATTCTTTCTCTATTTCTAGCTAGGAATCCATATCCCTAGTAGATATTACTTGAATCACCCATCATCTATAAGATTCCATAATTTTTTTTAACCCAAATAGAAGAAGGGTTAAAAACCACCATTGGTTGTGTCTACATATAAAAAAATTATTTTAATCAATATGTCCCTATCAGTGTGCATCCAATTCTATTTTTATTATCTCCCATTAGAGTTTTAACATGTAGTAGTGTAGTTGATCTTTGGAAATGGATATTCTTTCTAAAATTTGCATGAGTATTTCAAAGTAAATTCCAAAGGCCTAACAAACTCACTTAGACTAAGCAAAACCTAGTTTAGTCATAACACATACCTTAATCCTAAAAACTCAAGCATTGATAGAACAAATCCTATTGAACACCAATTATGTTTATTTTTATATCATCCCCTTGTTTTTATCAAGCATTTTATAATTTCAACATAGAAAATCAGTTGGTTTATTCTTTAATTTTAAGAAAACTAATCTAAAAAACATAAAAACTAATATACCCAAAGTAAATGCATAAAGTAGGAAACACTAATCTAAGAAAAAAAGAAAGATTAACCTAGAGAGTAGGAAATCTATTATATAAATTAGGAAATATATTCTAATCCTACCTTTACATCTCCACATATAGTCATTTGGAAGCATCTCTAGTTAGAGCAATCATGAAATAGTATTTTAAAAACTATCCATTGACTGGAAAGGCAAGGTCATTACCTTGGAGGTCCTTCAAGTGGAAGGCATTGTTACCTATTATCTCATATATTTTATATGACCCAATCCTTAAAGGAATGAACTTATCATGTTATCCTTTCTTCTCATGTGCTTTGTCCCATAAAATCACTAGGCTTGAAATCCTAAAATATTTGATCTTAGATCTCTTATCAAACCACCTCTTAACAATATCTTAGTGTTTGTTGAAGTTGTGTAGTTCCTTAGTTTATGCATATTCCATTTGGACTATATCAAGTAGTTTAGATTGGATTATTTCATCTTCCCCCATGTGATCTTCCATAAATTGGTATGTTAGGACTTTAATAGTGATGGGGAAGAAGGTATGCTATCAATACACTAACAAAAAAGGTGAAGCTTTGAGGGATTATTATGTTGGTTCAGTCTGCCCATAGTGCATACTTAAACAATGCCATTCTCTTATTTTATTTTATGTTAAATTCTTAATAAAATCTATCAGATTCTTGTTGGTAGATTCAACCACTACATTCCCTTGCAGATAGTATTTTGAAGACAACTTGATGTTAATTTGGTTGTTATAGGCCCACTCAAGGAATTTAATAGATTGGAAAGCTAGGTCATTATCATAAACTAAATAAATTAGAGTGCTAAACCTGATCAATATGTTCTCCTCCAGGAATTTGATCACATCCATTGATCTAGAATTCTTTATGGCCACAAATTTTGTCCATCTAATATACTAGTAAATAGTGGTTAGGATATATTTGTGCCTTGTTGAAGAGTTTGGGTTAATCACCCCTATGAAGTTAAGGCCCCATTGAGAAAAAGGGCATCCTTTAATGACTGGTTGTAGTGGAATGGTAGCATTCACTTCTATTTTTTAAAATACTTGGCACTCATGGCAAGTCTTGACATGTTTATGGGCATATTTGAAAATTGTAGGCCAGTAGTATCCCATCCTAAAAAATTTATGGGTTTTTGCATTGCCTAAGGGATGTCCACTACCTATATTTTGATGTATATTGTTTAAGATGTCTACAACTTATTATTTTTAAACACATCTTAAGTATATTTTGTCATAGGTATTTGTATATAAAAATCACTTCTTGATCATATAATGGGATTATTTAAGCCTAAGGGCTCATATCTAATCTCTATTTATCTCAAGGGCACATGTAATTATGAGTAAATAGTGGATGATTTGAGCATACCATTCACCACTAGCTACCCAAGTCCCATTGATTTTTTCAATACAAATGTGCAGATCAATCTCAATCATCAGTTGGATGATTCCCTAACCTCTTACCATCTTGGTTGGTCTGATTTTAATATCAAACTCTTGTAAGTTTGACATCCACTTACCTCTTCTTTCACCCAATTAATTTTATCCAAGAGTGAGTTTGAAAATTGGGTCTAAAATGATGGCATATGTATTGTTCCTCAAAATTTAATGCCTAGAATTTTTCATAGTTTTTATTTTGGTATATATCTATTTATTTTCCATTAACTATTTTAGCTCTGCATCCTTCATATTGGTACTCATCAATGAAATTTCACATTCACTATCATATACCTTTTATGTGAGAAAAATAACTATGGCATGTTCTAAGGTAAATGAATAAAGATAAAAATCCTTACTAAAGTCTAGGTTGATTATAACTGAAGCTTGAACAATGACAATTTTGATGTCATAAAAATATTTCTTAGTCTCTATTGTCCATTCTATTTTGGCATCTTAGTTTAACATGGCATTAAATGGTTTGAAAATCTCTACAAATCAAGAAATGAATTTTCTTACAAATTTTATCTTATTAAAGGAAGAATTCAACTCCTTTATATTAGGGGTTATTAGCTTGGAAATGGCCTGAATTCATTTTGGATCAATAGAGATCCCATATTTAATGATGATATGGCCTAAAAATGTTATTTTAGTGACTCCAAATATGTTATTATTTGGATTGAGTGATACTCCATATCTCTTGCATCTATCAAATACTTTATGTACATGATCCATGTGATCAGGTCTATCTTTTAAATATATTGTTAGGTCATCCATATAAATGATGATGCATTTGCCAACAACTCCATAAAAGGAAAATTCTAAATCTCTTTAGAATGTTTCTCCATTAATAAATGCATATTTTTTATGTGAAATTTCCCCACTTAGTTATGAAGGCCATATTCATTCTATATTTTGCTTCCACTAGCACCTGATTATATCCTAAGAATCCATTTAGGAAGGACATCATCTCAAACTCACTTACCATTTTAATTAACTCATCTAGGGACGGTAAAGGGTAATTATCCTTTTCTAATGCTTAGTTTAGGTTTCTAAAGTCAACACAGAGCCTATTTTCTCCATTCTTCTTCATGATTAGCACTAGGTTGACTACCTACATAGAAGCCTAATTAGAAAGTCAATATTACCATCCAATAGATTTTGTACCTTTATTTGGATGAGAGGTTCCAGAGTTGGATTTACTAAACTCTATCTCTACCTAAAATTATTATTATTTAGTTTCAATGGGATGGTGTGATTTATGACCCTAGGGTCAAAGACTTTTAGGTCTTGATATGTCCAAGTGATGATGTATTCATATTCTATCAATAGACCTTTCAATTTTTATTTCTCACTTTCAATGAAACTCAAGACAACATTCACATACTGAGGGTGTTGATTAGTTCCCAAACTTTGTTTAACAAAATTTGACTCAATTGCTAATATTGATTAGATGCTTCATCTTTGGTTCATGGTCTACTTAGATTTGGTTATCTACTCCTTTCTAGGGAAACCACATGTGTGATAAATCATTAGTCATGTATCCATTCACTGTCTTTGACCAATTATGGCTTAGTATTAATCCACAAGCTTCTAAAATGTCAACTTCAAGAATATATATGTATGTCTATACACGTGGCTCAGATGCAAGTTGGATGTGTACATTTGTTAGTCCTTTAACACATGGGATGGAATATTTTCTCAACTATAAGACCACTCTTTTTTACTTATCTAGGGTCAAACCTAGTTTATTTCATAGAGTTATAGGCATCACATTAGCTAAGGCACCTAAGTCAACTAAAAAATTGTGCACATCCTTTTCGATCATTTCGATGGTTAACAAAAAGGTTTTTACTTTAGGATTGTCCTTATATATCATTACATGTGCATGCATAACTTTTGACTTGTTAGTGGATGACCTTATATTTAATCATCTAAGCAACAAATCTCTCCATTTAATGATCTAAGGTATCTCCTAAAGACTAATGTTAGATTTGGTCTTCTTCATTCCCTCAATAATTTGTACCCTTCTTTATTGTGTGGGTATGTATTATATAATTTATCATTCCCTTTTAGAGGCATGTATTGTTGTTAGCCTCAGAGTCCAGAGGAATGGTATCACTAGTATTCAAAGGTGTATAAGTAGTAAAAAGATACTTGATCCTCAAACTATAATTATTCCTCACTTGATGGAACTGTTAGAAAGTATGGATCTCATTTGTGTTATCCTATAGTTCATTCTCATCCTCCTCTAAGAATGAAAATTCATAGGTCTCAAAGACCATTGATGTACTAGGATGTAATGAAGTAGTAGAGGAAGATGGTTCTGTTGGATGTGTAAAAACTTCATGTCTATCTATTTATTTTTGAAATATCTCAAAGGTAGTGAAAAACTCTATGTAGTCTAGCTCACCATGTTGTGATGTATTATGAACCTAAAACCAATTTTCAAGGGAAGCTTCCATGATATTTATCTATGGCATCCTATTGGGTGGCTACTAGTATGGAGTTTTTTTATACCTATTGAAAGTCTTTTTGTACCTCTAGAATATGAATTTTTGGTTGGTATTCTATCCATTAGTGTTCCGCATAATTTATGCATGCTTAAAAACTCATTGCTTAGTCTATACACCATTTGATAGATAGATTTTAGTTCTATTTTTGTGGAGTCAAAATTAGTACATTATGTAGTAGTAGTATTTACTAGTATTAAAATTTTATTCTAGTTTTGTTGGTTAGACATAGACATAGAATTATTTAAGAAACTAAGGTGATTATTAGGTGAATCATGGGATAAATTCAAATGGGTGTACACTTAGTTCCGATTTTGGCCCACAATATTTTGATTTGCATTTAGAATTGGATTGAATCCCAAAAAAATATGACCAAGATTTAATGGAGCTAAGGCTTATCACTGAGGGTTTAGTTGTTTATTCACATTGATATCTTCAATGCATACCAAAGGTAATGTATTAATAATGGTATCTCTACATAGAAATACATCAGTCATGGGGTTCAAGGCATTCTTGTACATTTCAAGGGCCAATGATTTGATAAGTTTGTAGGTATTTTTAAACCAATTTTACATATTTTGGAACCTAATAATAAAGTCTCATATTGGTTCATTCAGTTCTCTTATCATGTTTGAATTTTTTTGTTAAATAACACTTTCACTAGTGACTTGGCCAAAATATGCTGGAAAATTGTTTTGGCATTCCTCCCAAGTTGTAGCTAAGCCTTCTAGGATATTAAAAACCAATCATATGTATCATATTGTAATGTAAAGGGAAATATTCTTCATGCCACAACCTCGTGGACTACATTTGATATTCCTAAAATAGTTTTAAATTTCTTTATATGTTATTCAATTTTCTTACATCCTAAAGGAGAGAAGGAAGATACATCTTAGGGTTTTTGGGTAAATCATACATGTCTCCAGTGATGTTGATAGTATAACCAGTTAGACAAGTTTGGGCCATTGGACATAGAGGAATATAGGGTCATTTGTTTGGGGAATATGATTGAGAATGGTGTCTTTTCTTGTTACCTTTATCTGACCTAAAATTTCTATGGATTTCCAAAGGTGGATATAGAAAGTTAGTGTCTAGGGTGGAGCTTATTAATATTTTAAGTATATCCATTGTAACTCAAGTGATCCTTTAAAATAAATAGAGGCAAATATTTAATCCCTCGTTCTAGTGCCAGATAAAATCTTGATGTGGGTTTTATGCCCACTAGGGAACCTTATGAGGTAGCTTCTAAATTTTAGGATCATTGACAAAGATTCACTCCAAGGCAAGAGTTGCATGGTGTTCATTCTTATAAACAACATGTTAGTGGAATAGCGATGAGTGGAGTAGGTGTTTACCATAGATGGTTTGGATATGAATGTGAATCTAGATTTACTTTAGATGGGTGGATAGATGATGAATCTAACCTAAGGTGGACTTGACCAAAATAAATTCAAAAAAGAGGGAAAGGTAAGGCAAAAAAGGATGCCTATGGACCAAACAAGATGAAACCTTTCTAATCTGGATCTTTGCTACAAGATAATGTAAGCACACCAAAAATCAAACATAGTTAAGATTCTAAGAAAATAATAATACAAAAAACTTAATCATATATAATCAAAGGTTATCACGTTTATGAGATTATAATTGCACATCTACAAAGGGGGATTATGATTAATAAAAAAAGGCATTACAATTAGAAATAACATAATATGAATAAATATATTTAAAAATTAAACTTGTGCACAACCAAAATACTAAGATACTAGAATGAAAAAACTTATTACAAGATTTATAGGTTTGGAGAAGAATCATATTTTCACATTAATAAAAATTGTAGAACTTTCCTCAAAATTTCCTATTGATATTAATATCCAAAATTCTCCTCCTTTTGGGATAGGGCAGATAAAAATATATGTAGGCTTGGGTAGGGTTTTTTGCATCCTCCAAGTGAATTCTAAATTTACATCTCAAAAAATATAACCATGTGTCAACAATTCATGTAGGATATACATGTCAATAATGTGATTATAAATAATGTTTTGCCCAAAAGAATTTAAAAAATAGTAGGGTCCTAAAATAAACTTATGTTAAAATTATAATAAAAGCTCAAATAGAAATATATAAATGATGTGGTAGTTATGATAGGTGTAACTTAAATGTTTGATGATGTAGATGGAATTACAAATGTAACTTGGGTTACAACTTGAGCTAGCATCATTGTAGTAGATACACCTGCTAGAGTCATGACAAAAGTTGTTAATGTAGTTGTAATAGTGAATACCAAAAGTGGCACATATATAGGTCATGTTTGTGTTTGTACCAATGTATACTGTAGGGACTAAGACTGAATTCCCTAATGAGGTGTCATTGGTGCCTATGGTGTTAAATTTGGTTGTTTTGATACCTCCAAGGCATGGTTAGCCTAGAAATCAATATCAATAGTTTCAAAATATAACAAAGATATTTTGAAAAATTATGGAAGCTTGTCCATCAAATAACTATGCATGGTAAATGAAACTTTAAACTTTAAATGAAATATCCATATGCCTATAATTAATTCTATCTCTAGAAAAAATCACTAGTTGCATGATTTATTCATTAGTTCTATAAATTGTTCCCTCAATTTTAGCTTAAAAGTTGTTAGCTGCAACTCAGAGGAGTTTCTAAAAAATGGGCTTAGGAAATAACTAACCAAGAGGAGTTCTCACATTAGTGACCCTCATGTCCTTTAAAATGGATACTAATTTTATCTCCTAATTTGTAAATTCTTGTACCAGAGCTCACATCTCTTGGTGCCAATCAAGTAAGCTATCTCTTTTGGTAGTGATGTAGATCTGAGCCCATGAAACCTTTGATTTTGTTATTAATTTAAAATGGGAATATGACTTATTTATTTTATCCTATATTATGAATTTAATTTTACCATCCATATCTTTTATTTTATTGAATAATTAAAATATGTCCCCCAACTTAGGTTGTGATGTAGCCTTTGTAGACCTTATTAATTGAATGGTTTCATATAGCTTTTTAGCTTCACCTTGTATATTGTCTATAATATATTTTTGAGCTTTAATATTTATCATCTATTATGACCTTTTCATATACTAGTCATAGATCTTGAACATATATTTTATTACATCCCTAGTAGCATCTAAAAAATTGTAGGGATATTTCTTATATCGACCTAGGTTTGAAGGATTTATTTTTCTCCTTTTTGTTAGAGAAAATATATCTTCTCTTTGTTATAATTTGACCTATTTTACCTCCAAAACCATTATATTCCTCTTAACCTTCCTCAAGGTATTTTTTTTTTGTCAAAATGGAACTTGACCATTAAATTCTCATTAATCACTAGATCTTGCCTCCCTTCCTCCTCTTGTTACAGTTCCTAGATCCATGACTTGACATTTAATGCAACTTGATTCTCTATTTTTTCTATAGATATAGGAGTAGTAGAAGGAAGGTGGAGTGGGATATGAAGGGATTATACTGGTAACATGTGGTAATAAAGTGGAAGTGACCACTAGGGTAATTATGAGAGGTGAAAATGGTCATCCATGATATCAGGACAATACCATTGGTAGTGTTGTTATAATAAGTGTGACCTATAAGGAGAAATAATATAAACATGAGATAAGAAAGTATGAATCCTCACTTCTTGTACTATAGTTATATGAGGTAGAGGTAATATAGAAAACAACCTAGATTTTATACTAAGACTTGCAGATCTATCCATGCTAGCTATATATTGTGGAGAGGGAGAAATAACTAAATGTGTTACATAGTCTTAACTCTATGTTAAACATCAACCTCCCTAAACATGAAAGCTTATTCTTTCATATTTGCTTCCATTTGTGGAGGGGCTGATGAATAGGTGTAGAAACCCATTATTCACTTTCGATCCTCTTAGCATCTTCCTTATATCATATTAGATATTTTGTGTTACAATCATTGACATGTTTACTCTACACATCCTTATATAAATATCAGTGTCATCCTATACATTCATAAATACACTATCATGATTGTGGGAGTGCTTCCCAAAATTTATTTTCACCTTCCTCTCATATTTATTTATATGTTCTCTGACATTTTTCTAAGGTCCCAATGTCTAAATGGTGCCCATTTCAATCCATAACCTAATTTTTCTCATTGAATGAAAATGTTCCCACCTTGTATATTATATTCATATAATTTTAAGAGGGGTTGGGTGACTATTTTCTTCTTTATCCTTCCATAACTCAACATCAACACTATTGACCAATTGAGTAGAAATCTCCTATTATGGAGTTGATTATATCCTCCAAGGTGATGATTTTGTTAGAAATTAGGATGATATCCAACAATGAGACCCATACCTCATTGACATAATAAATTCTTTGGAAACCATATATTCTATTTAATAAATCCATGGAAATCCTTACCCCTAGTTTGAAGGCAACTATGGTAACATCAAAAGTAGGGCCTTGAATCACAAAGTTGCTTGGGTTACCAACCCATTCTTACAATTTAATATGGATGTTATTTTCAAGGAGCCATGAATTGATCATGTCCTAATTATAGGTTATCTCTATAGAAGGGATCATGTAATACCTTTCAAATTAATTTCCACTTATATATGCTATAAGAGTCTTGCTAATTTAGGAATGCAGTATTTTTCTATAGATTTTCCCATTCATAAATAAATCAAATAATAAATCAATATAGGGCAATACCTTGGGCTTGGATACAAAATTGTGTATGACAATTGATTTTATTTATAGAAGGTCATCCTTATATCTCTGTGTGAAAATTAAAATATGGTCTTCCACCATGTATAGATCCATATCATCAACCTTATACCAAATAACTGAGCAGTGTTTGAAATCATTCTTATGAGCTACCAAACCAAACATTATGTTTGTATACTTAGTTGGACCAATAATTGAATATGAAAAATGAGGAGCATGAGATGAGTATTCCATTGAAAATCAATTAGGAATATGTTTGTTCTTTAAATAGCCTAAAATCTCTTAGTCATTATGGGTTTTGAATTCTTAGTTTGCACTTGGAAGTAAGGTAATCAGATCGAGTATGGAAACTCAAATTATCTTGATTTAGATTTAATAGATTCTATAATTAAATGCATTAATTCAATAGTTCATGTGAATTAATGGTAATAATAACTTTCACTTCATTCCCTATCTATTTTTATTATTTGAATTTCATAATGCTAATTTCCATAGATATTATTTCCATGTGGTTTCTTTTACTTGATCTTGGGTGCTCAGTCAAAAAAATATGATAGATGTCCATTTTTTGTGCTTTCAAACAATTCATGTCTTTTTTATTTACTTATGTGGATAAGTGACACATTTTTTCATATTGCTACCCCACTTGTAACTGATCTCTAGCTTGTTGTACTTCATTCTCCTAGAAGTAGGTTAGTAGGATGATGACACATGGAAGGATCCTGATGATTTTCTTGCTTGGAGTGTAAAATTTATTATCAAGGAGTGATCCAATTTTAGTTCAATGGGATGATTACATGTGGAAGGATCTTGGTGATCCAATTTTCTAGAATGATTATACAATAACTCTATTAATGTCACATCCAAATTAGTGGAATGGTGACACATGGATAAATCTCATTGCTTTGCTTACCGAACATGATCCTACAAGGAAATATACTAGCATCACCTCTAGGTTAGTGGGATGGTAACATGTGGATGAATATTTATACATTACTTGTGTTTTAGAAACATCGAGAGCTTCTAGGTTAGTAGTATGATGACTTTTGGAAAGATCCTAGTGATCCACTTGCTTAAGTGACTTGTGCTCTTCACTTGAGATTTGGCTAAGTGCAATGATGTTTCATGGAAAAATTATATGATCTCAAAGGTAACCCTAAGAAACACTTGAGTGTATAATATCATATTCAAGACACATCATAGGCAAATAATAAACAAGAACATAACATGCCAACCTAGTTTGCCTTTAAATCAAAAATTTAACATGTGCATAAGCCTTTTAAATTGAAATAAAATCAAAGGAAAAAGTAAATCATGTATATGGCTTATTCAAAAATTTAATTCCTCTCCTCATAACTTTGAAACATATTATAGACTTCAGAAATAAATTTAAGCTTATGCTTTTCAAAATCAATGTTGTAGACTTCTAAGGTTCATAAGACCTTTAATAAGGACATTAAACCAATAGTGGATCCCTATTTTAATTGAAAAAATAGGATGTGTGTGTTAGGGAACAATAGGTATCATATTTGGTTGCATTTAGATTTATATAATCACAATTATGTCTTTCCATTGTTATTTCCATATTTTTGAATTTGGATACTAGGGATGTTATAATTAACTTCTTATTTTTTCTTGGCATCTTCGATATCACTTTTTGTATATGTTACTCTCTAGTGTTTTGTATATTTGAGATATGGCTAACAAGTTGATTGCAATGTATTCCCCTTTTTTAATTTATAGTATAGAAAGATATACCTCATTTTAGTCTCCTATCTCTGACATTTTTATAAAAAAACATATTATCCACTTAGTCAAGGGATGTTTTGAGGGAAATAAAAAATATTTTTGGCATTGATTATGTCAAGATGGACATAATAATCATAGTTACATTTTAAGTTGCATCATACTTTGTGATAAACCTCATGGGATTCATTCAAGATAAAGGAGTAATTAATAAATTTAATACTATGCTTATTTGACATAAGTTCAAAGGTGGGATAGATAAGCTTTGAATGTGACTAATTTAAATATTAACATAATGTGGTATGTATCTAGCATGGAGTTTCAAGTCTTATTTTCCATGGCTAACTTCAAGGAATTAGAGGAAATGTTATTCCTTGTCATTTATTTTATGGATAAAATGCATATTTTCTGGTGGGGGTCAGATAGTCATGGGGGAAAAGAATCTAGTCTTAGATATGACCTCTCTATGGTTTACACCCAATCATTGTCACCATTTTTAGAGTGATATAGAATCAATATGGATACCAATGAAATTAAATATGTGTTTATGGTAGTTGGGTTAAATTATTATTACATGTGCAATTTCAATCATGAAATAATCACAATGGATGGTGGTTTGGGCATTCCATGAAATGCTGTTTTGATGGTTCCTCAATTCAGGAGGTTTGGTAATTTATGAAGCTTGTTTAAACTTTGGAAAGATTAGGGAGTTTTTGATATATCTAGTATATATATGTTTTTATCTAATTTGTATATATATGTTACTATCTAGTTTGTATATGCTTTTAATATAAAATTATATAATCAATGTAAATATTCTTGACATTTTAATATAAAAGGGTAATGTACCTGTTAACCCTTATCTACCAATTATTTTTATTATAAATTTGATAATGAATAATGGTATAATATCAATTTTATAATAATGAAAACATTTAAATAAAAATAAGATAATACCTTAATCTAACTCCATAAAAATAATCAAAATAGATCATTAAAAAATATGCATCAAATATCCTTGAAAACCAATTTAAATTTTAGGCTTGTACAATCATAAAATGCTTGGAAAAACATCACATAATTTTAAAATCATCACATTATTATAAAATATTCACATTATATAAAAACATCACTAACTTACACAATCTTTGTGGCCTTGCACAATTATTCCATGCTTGAAAAAACATAACATGTTTGGAAAAGTATTGCATGTTTTGAAAACTATAGAAAATATCATAAACATATAATTTATTGTATATTTATTATATAATAATTTATTACATTGGAATAATGTCATAATTTTTAACAATATAAACATGAATATAAACCCAAGAAGTATTATGTATTGCTATAAATTTCACCCAATCCCAAATATTACTTGCATACACATGTTCTTATATGATGATCAATGGTTGGGGAGGACCCACAAGGTAAGTGATGCTATGACGTGAGGAAAATATCTCCTTTTCCTTGTTTTTCACTAGAAGTGAACCAATCTTTTTAAAATATTATGACATTTTTATACCAAAGTAGATGAAGTAATTTAGTAAACATCATTGTCAACTTTCCACTAGTGAACTGGTCCATGTAGAGTGTCTAAGCTTTAGAAGAAATGTTGGCTCCATATATATATCCAATTAGTCCAAAGTATGTTGGTAGATAAGAATAAGTAGGCACACCTTGGGATAGGCCATGAAATCATGCCAAACTACAACATAATAGAATATATATGATAATTTTTCATTTTTTTAAGAGTTCAATACATAATTTAGTAAGACAAGCATTTATTTATAGTAAATTTTAGGAATGAAATTACCTTTTCATCATTTAATGAAGATATTTTTTTAATTCTTGCATGGTGATCTAAGATTTGGATCATCATTATCTTCCCCACTTCACCTGACACTTAGATATCTTCCCCACTTCACTTGAAACTTATAAATTAAACTGAGTTGTCATTAAGTCAATTAATATGAGAAAAGCAAATGGAGGACCCAAAAAGATACCATTTTCAATAGTGAAAATCTTCACATCCATAATGTAGATATCATCATAGGCTTGTAGATTCATTTAATTCTTATAAATGCATATCATGATTAGAAATACACCATGGGCATTGAAAATGTACCGCATGATTAGAAATGCATCATGGGATTTTAAATGCATTTCAAGCTTATAAATTCTTCAGTGGATTTAAAATGCATCACAATCTTGGAAATGCATCCTAGGCTTAGAAATACATCATAGGCTTAGAAGGGCATAATAAGATTAGAAATGCATTATAAGCTTGGAAATGCATCACAGGGTTAGAAATGCATCACAATCTTGGAAATACATTTCAAGCTTAGAAATTAATTTTGAGATTCGAGATAAATAATAACTATTTCATAGAATATGATAGTGTTTTAACCTATTTTTTATAAAACACTGAATGAATTGAATTGATTAAGATAGTGTATTATATAGGTGTAAAACTAGAAATATCAAAATTCTAAAGATAAACAATGTTCAACTATTTTGATTTTGATAAATATGTTAAATATAGAAACTAATATTTTTGAAAAACACTAAGAAATAACAATACTTAGCTCACACATTGATCTCTATTATTTTTTCTGAAGTCTTGTTTGATTATGTTTAACCTTAAAATCTAGATTGGGGAATCTAGAGTTAAAGGGGTAGATATATCCCAGGGCACAAGAATGGTAGACTATCTCTAAAATAGGCCAATTAATTAAAAAAATTATATAAAAATATACTAAATTTATAATTCTAAGATACGCTAAAAATTAAAAATTAAAACTATGCTAGATATTGAAATGATAATGAAACAAGATAATAAGCTGATTTTGATACTGATACAAATCTAAATCTAGAACATGAATAAAGTAGACTAGATCTAAATTTTAGATCATTCACATGATTTTATAAATTATACTTTCATAGCTATGGACACTTTCATCTAATTTGAAAAGGTTGTATCAATGTTTTTATCTGAATTGGATGCATGTGTCTAGTATGGAATAGCTGATAAAACTAGATGCAATCACCTATATGATTTTAGGTTCTATGTCACCTTCACTCTGGTGCATTCAGATATGGGTCATGGATTGTCACTCTTTGTCAAATAATAAAACCCTAGTTCATCTTCATAGTGGTTGTGATAAAAATGGGTTAGTGGGAACATAGTGTCAAGCTTCCCCAAATACCACTATGTTAAAGAGCACTACCTACATAGCCAATACTATGAAGAGGGCCTTAGAATTATGGATTATGTGTGTATCATTAAATGTGTGATAAGTAAGTACAACACTGAACTATCTTGTAACTTGGAAATTGTGGATCATGGAATGATCCTTTAATACTTTAAACTTGTAGTTATGTTATCCCTATGACTTATATGGAAATAGGAGAAAATATGGAAGCTTTGCTTATGTGAGTGCTTGATTGAATGCCTTTTGGTAAGTTGCCTTATGATTAGGTAAGAAGTTTCTAGGTCTATGATAGGTAAAGAATAATGAGGATTGATCATGTATATATACCAATATCCTTATATAATATCTAACATTAAATCACTTAAGGCAACCATAGGAATACATTTCATTTGCAAATTGGATGACTTTAATGCACTAGACACTTTTGTAGGAATAAGACACTTGTGTTGATGTAGGTTTATGACTAGGATGCCAGTGTGAAGGTAGTTGGAAAAAATTCATAGGCTCATAACTTTAAAATATGCATGATAATCATGATTATAACATTTTGAGAATGATAAAAGGTTTGAGTCATTATAATACATTGGTCGAACTAAGAGATAAACAAATTGGCATAGAGAGATAGTGCAAATAATCCTTTCAAAAATAAGAAGGGTCTATAATCTAAAGGTACATCCATGATATGCATATTATAATTTTACAAGACTAAGGTTATATATAATTTAGAAATAGTGTCTAAATTCCCCCCTTTAATCTAGTAATGAAATTGCTAGTTTAAATGAAAATAAATGCATACCTAGGTGTGTATGACACACATTGCCTTTGCATGAGTCCAACTTGTGTGATTTGTTGATGACTAACCTAAAACTAATATCATTTTATAATATATAATCATTTTATATAATATGAAATCTAAATCATTGAAATGATTTAAATTAAAAGAGATCAAGGTTTAGGAGTACACCTATGTATCAATGTGACCACCTTGCCTTTTAGTAATTTGATTTGAAAATATGTATTATTATAAATCATTACATATATGATTAAGACAAATATATTTTTTTTAAATTTCATATATCTAAAAATATAGAGAGATATTGGAGGAACATATCCCTAACTTTGGAGAAAATTTGAGTTATCACTTGATAATTAAGATTAACTCAATTATGCAACTCAATCATACTTATAACTTGGTCAGTAGGAGTGAATCAAGTCAACTCACACTATAAAATTTGTGATTTTAGATGATTTAATAAATCCAAAACTATATAATTGTAAATATTAATTGATTTAATCACCTCAACCATACCAAAAATGAACCAATTAGTACAATAAATTGGCTCAATATAGGCTGTAAAAGTCCAACCTAGTCGGTGATGACAATCCACATAAGTGTTTGAACTTGACAACAAATTTTATTTTCTAAATTTTAGGTGCTCTTTGCATAAAATATTCACCTTATATATTTCATATTTAAATCATATATAACAATGGTACCAATGTATAGATTTTTTCCACAAATGTGTATATGAATCATATAACTATGCAATTTGGCCAATTTGAAACTATGTAAGTGTAGGTAACATGTTTACAAAACATTCTCCCACTAAAATCTGAAACTAAGACTAATGCGAGTGTGGATAAGATGTTTCCAAAACATGCCTCCACTATAATCTAAATCTGATGAACTAGTATAAGTGTGAAAAACATGTTTCCAAAACATGCCCCCACTGTAATATGACTCTGGTGAACTATGAAAAGTGTGGATAACATGTTTATAAAACATGCCACCACTATATATCTAAATTTTTCAATAATTTTTAAGTCATGCCTCTATGGCATGCCCCCCTTTTTGAGGTGAGAGAAAGTAGAAACTGGTAGTCACCTTACTTCAAAAGGATAAGATTATTGTATAATTTGTGAATGTATTATGAAACATATAAAAGGAACATATCTAGGTAGATACATCATTTAAACATGCATAATGAGATAGATAAATACCAAATATGCATGATATATATCATGGAAACATACATATAGTAACAATACAAGATCATGAAGTAATCAAGCACACACACAATAACACTCAAAAGTAAATTGAAAGAAAATGGTCCAAGGAGACCTCAAACAAGGGGCATGTTCAAATGTTACAAAATCAAAGGGAGATAACTTATTAAAATGTGCATAAATCAAGGAATGACATATTTAAATTTTAACATACAAAAAACCATGAAATATAAAAATGTCACAATAGGCAAACATAGGAATGGGGGCCAAAATCAATGGAGCATAATCAAATTCTTGAAAAAGTAATACAATGCATGATAATATAAAGTAAGGAAAAAACTCAAGGAAGTGAAAAAAGGAAAACATAAACAATAAGTAACCAACATAACATAGCATACTAGCCCATGTAAAATATGTGTTAGAAAAATAAAGTTAAGTACATAGCATATCAAGTACATTAAAAAATATATAGGCATGGGTAAAGGAATGTGTAATTATATAAGCTCAAACATGATAATGTAAAGTGACCATAGAATGATATAACTTGGGTTTATCATGATCAAAGAAGTGGATACTCCCAATGTCCACATGACACAAGTATAGGGAAGGCCCAACATCTAAAAGTGCATAGATCATGTATATGTGTATGCTTGTCTCACACTCAAAATATGCATGAAAAAAGTTTATATAGAAAGAGATGATATGTTATCCACTAAAATATAACTAAAAACATAAATACCAAGTATCCAATAGAACACGCAAATGTTGAACATATTTTTGAATTTTTGGAGTTTGATTTTTTTTGGTATTTTGGAATATGTTTGAGGTGTGGAACCACTTAGTCCAATAAATTCTCAAATTTAGAAGCTAAGGTAATGTGTGGTGTCATTATTTTCCAAAATTTCTTATATTGTATTATTTCCAATTATTCTATATTTATTGGTAATTATCTACTAGTAGCTATTGGTATCTAGTTTCTACCATATCCATCATGTGAGATACACATTTTTTATCATGTTGGAAAGTAATATATTGATTTATAGTACTAACAATTGCTTTCATATCACTCAACCATTGTTGTCCAAGATGTAAACTAAAATTTTGTTTCTGATCCATTACCCATATAGCAAAGTCTACCATATTTGGTCCACATGCAATGGGTAGTATAATGTACCCAAGAGATTTTGACATCAATGGAGAGTATGTCAATTCAATTGTATTATGTCCCAAATATTGAAGAAATGTGGTGCTAAAAATTATATCCTAGTTATTCCTATCAAAATTGAGATGTTAAAAATAGACCCCATCAATATTAACATGAATATTTAGATCTTTGTGCCTTAGTCACTTTGAAAATTCATTTTCATGTGAATATTTGGAATTAGTTTGTATTTTTTCTCTTCTCGAACATAATTTGTATGTGACCCTCACTCTTATATTTTTGAATTTGGTTTTGCAATGCCTAACATTGATTTGTATGATGGTCAATTATCTGATGATAGTTACAATATGGTAATCCTATTTTAGGAAAAAACTTTACTAATCAATCTATGTATGTTAGAAGGTAAAGATATCATGTTATGTTCAAGTAACATATAAATTATTGTATCATATTATCTTGGTTTTCTGTGATCTATATAATCTATTGTGGAGTCTTATAAGACCTCCACAATATTTACATGATGTATCTGCATTTAACCCTTTTATGGTTGACTTAATGTGTGAAACTAAGAGGGGAGTATGGAATAATAAGCATTTACATGCTCATTTACCATTTTTTAATTACCCTTATCTTGATTTGGTTTTTTATTGTGCAACATTTGAACATGCACCTTATTTGAGGTCTTTTTGGACCATTACATTTTGATTTGATTTTGAGTGCTCTTGTGTGTGTGGTTGATTAATTCATGAGCTTGTATTGTTAATATCTAGACATTACATTGATCTATATCATGCATCTTAGGACTTGATGTGATCATATTATGCATGTTTCATTGATATATCTAGACATGTTCCTTCTATATGTTGCATGGTATATTCTTATATTATATAGTTCTCATATCATTTTGAGGTAAGGTATTTACTAGATGCTACTTCTTCTCACCTTAAAAGGGGGGGGTGTTAAAATTTATCATTGATCTCATGTGTTTATGCATTATCATTAATGTCAAAGGAGTGTGAGGTTTTATGTGTTCAAGAAGGCTTATTCAGTCTTGGGTAGTGACCTATATGGTCTAAGGAAACTTGGTCAAAGGAAAATTATGGGAGATTATTTATATCCTATTTCAAATGTATGAAAGTGAGTAGTGAGATACAAAATGTGTTTTGAATATCTCAAAGTGGTATGGTGTCTAGTAGGGCTATGAGATGGACTAGTTCTTAAGCATGGGTATGTCTTGAGAGGCGTGATGGTAGTGATATGGATGTATATGAACTTGAAATTATGAAATTTAGTTTTATATCATGTGATAAAGGTGTTGAGTTAGTCACATGACTCTCAGATTGAGCCAAAGAGGTTTGCTTTTCTTTAGTGGTCTTCTCATAGACCTAGTCTTAATACCCTAGGTGGCATAATGAGGTGTCATGATCAGGTTTAGAGGCTTTTGAGATAATTTAATTATTTATTGAGGTGTGATATGTTTTTTCAAGATTTATCATTGATTTTTAGATCTTGATTTGAAATAAAAATCATAAAAAATGAAGTTAAGGTCTCTTGTGTGCTAGAATGAGGAGTTACAGACCCGAAAAGGACTTTTTGATGCTTGTTAACATGTCTGATTATTGCATGGGAAGATGATATCTTGGGAAGAGATATAATAGGGTCCTAATTTTTTTTCCAATAATTAGGAGTTAGTTTTAGGGGCAGAGTTTTATGAACAAATGTTAAGAATGAACATTAGTCTAAAACCCTCCTTAAACCATCATATTAACCTGATTTGGAAGATATTATTGGAAATGGCTCAGAATTGTTTGTTGATATATTTTGGTGATTTTAAAATGTATAAGAGTCTCCCAAGTACCTATATGTGGCATTGGTCTACCAAGTGAGTGAGTGGAAGCTATAGGAATCCTTTATTTCTCAAAAAAATTATATAGCAGGTAAAGTTGATTAATTCAAAGTTGAAAAATGAATGGAGGTTTAATCTTGTGACTTATATTTTGTGTCCACATATGTTTATGAGTTTTTATAGATCTTAAATTATTCAAATTTGATGTTGCAATATGGCTAGTTGCTAGCAAGCCTAGTGAAGCAGTTTAGTGCAAATCTAAGTGAAGATGAGTTAAAGGTTCCTGTCAAAGTATCATGAAGTAGTAATGCTTATAAGTACATGGAAGAGTGTTTTGGAACTCTTATTACATTTAAATTTGTTTTATATATCTTGGTTATTGGTATTGATGGTGAAATTACTTAAGCCAAAATGACTTGTCTAAATGAGTTAAGACTATGTGTAGTAAGGTTTTGTAATGGGTTTGTAAGTTAAATTATTGAAATAATAACATGATGTTTTTATATCTAACAGTGATAAATATGTATATTTGGATCACACACATGTATCAAGAGTTATTAAATGTGTCTACATAGGGGTTGGAATGCAAGGTCGTCATGTCTAGTTCTCAAGGCAGAATGGCAGTTATGAGTATGCAAGATGAAGTGATGAGTTTAAGATGTTATATAATGAGTTGATGTATTAAATGAATATTTTTATGTTTATATATATATATATATATATATATATATATATATATATATATGTATATATATATATATATGTATATGTATGTATATATATATATATGTATGTATATATATATATATGTATGTATGTATATATATGTATATGTATATGTATATATACATATATATATATACACACACATATATATACATACACACACACACATATGTATATATGTGTGTGTGTATATACATATATATATGAACTATAAATTATTGATATAAATTGTAAATTTAGTTTAAGGATTTTTAATATGGAACCCAAAATGGCTTGTTTGGCTATGTAAGGACTATGAAAGAGAAGCTTAACAAATTTGTCTACAAGACCAATAATCGACACTAGAAATTATGATATATATATTTTAGTATTATATATAGGTCACATGATAACTATTAATTTAAATTATATGTCTTTTAAGTATCCTTATATGGGTTGAAAACAACATTCTACATGACTATGTTTTGGAGCTTTAAGCAGTTCTGAGTAGTCATCTAAAAGAGATGAGTTTGGGGTGATTTAGATAGAGTCAAAAGATATAATGCACAATAATTTTTTATATAGGTATAATAGGTTAATTTTAATTTATTTTTATTCATGATAAACTCCTATGAAGGTGCTAAAGGTCAAAGGTTCTTGACTAGGTTCTTAAGGCATGTATGCAGTTCTGAGTGAGCATTTGAAAGTGATCAGTTTGAGGTCTTTTTACCTATATGGTGAAATATAATGGATTTTGGGTTGAACCTAAGGTCATGTAGGTCCTATCCATGTTATTTATTTATATGGTTATATGGAAAATTTGAGTGTATGCTTCATTTTTGGTTGACAGACTTTTTGGCAGTGAGGAGGCCTAATTGTGAGTAGGCCTAATAGTGTGGTTCACAGAGTGAATTGGACTAATAGGTGGTATGGAAATAAATGAATTTTATCAAGGGTATATTTTATTTTTGTTTAAAAATTTTAATTCATGTGTGTGGAGGATTCATAATTTTTAATAAGGCTAAGTGTAATATGTTTCTTGAGATATACCTAATGCATTAGGTCTCTAAGTAGGCCTACAAAGAGAAGGTGGTCTAGGTGAGTCTGGATGACCTAATGGTAATATTATTATTATGTTTAACATGTTATTTTACCCATTTTAAGGATAATCCAAGAGTATAAATGTTTTTGGATGACCAAGGTGTATGCAAACAAGAGTCTTGTATTTATACGAGGCATAATAGTCCTATTTGGGTGTGTAAGGGGAATGGAAGTGCAAGAAAATAAAAGGGCACCTTGAAGATAAAATGAGGTCATAAAAACCTTCAAAGGGGATTATAGTATCAGTCATGAATATACAATATAATTTTTGAGTATGATAATCAAGGTCATATGACCTAACCTATTAAATAAAAGGGCTAATTGAGTGAAGTAGAAGAAGAACAAATTTGCTTGTTTGAAGGAATAGTTTGAGAATGTTGAAGGAGTGATATTGTGTTAATTTATATAATATCATATTTGCATCAAATATTTTTTCCTAATGTATGATATTGGATATAGTAGATATATAGATGAAAAAGAGGTCACCATTTGTTGGTTGAGCAACAAGGTGTTGTGAAGGTGATCAAGTTTGTCTAGGTTGAGTTGGTGCTTAGTCAAGAGGGAGTGGGACATGACTTGTAATTTGGTGATTTAAAAATTGTCCTTTAAGTAGATGAGTTGATACTGAGTCACTTAATGGGTTGGTCTCTCCTTATAACTTGGATATTGTTAAAGGACTAACTGAGTTGGTGCTTGACTAGTAAGGGGTTGGTGTTCCTTATGGGGTTGGTACCTCACTAAATCTTGATCCATTGCTTATAGGATGGTAGTATAAGATGTGTGTTTTAGGTTTTATACCCCATGGTGTTTTCCCACATATCTATTATTTCAATGTGTTGATATATTTATTCATGTTTATGTGATTACTTCTCTATGCATTGCTTGTCACTATATTGGTTTGAAAGGTTAATGAATGTTAAGTGGAAAGAAATGATTATTTTAAGACACTAATTCAACCACCCCCCCCACCCCCCTTAGTGTATATGATCCAAAAATTAGTATCAAAGTAGGTCTTTTGAATAAGGTTTGATATATTGAAGGTGATCTTAGAAGAACAAGATGGTTAAACTTGTAAAGGTGAGTTGCAAGATTATTTTGTTTATCAGATTATGGAATAAGAATGCTTGGTGGATTATTTTTGAGTCTTGGTATATGTTGCATGACAAGAAGGTGTTTTCATTAGTCTCATTACAAAAAGAGAGAATTTGAAAATAAATAATAATTCTAGTTATTTGCATGATCTAAGTCATGGTTGAGGTTTGCATAGAGGACTACATATTAAGACAATGGGAAGATAGGTTAAAGTAGTGAATATGTTTAACATTATTCCTAAGGTCATCAGAGGATTTCCAAGGTGGTCTATAAGGTCTATCTCAATATGGATGATGATTCAAGAGGTTATTCAGATTTGTCAAATTTAAGTGAACAAAGGTGTACATGGTAATAGGGGAGCATGTGTGACATACTTCAAAGATTTAGGAAGATTATTTCATTATGGTTAGATTCAAAGAGTTTTTTCAAGTCATTGAGTGGATAGAGGATGTTATGAGGGTTCCCTAGATGCATTTATGAGGTTCTAGTGTTTCTCATAATCCTTTAAAGAGATAAAAAGTATTATTCTAGTTTAAGAGAAACTAGACCATCATTGAACATCTTACAGGTATGAAAAGACCAATTTTTTTGTCCATTTATTATATGTACCTAAAAATTAAACTCTAGTCAAAGAGTTTCATGAAGGTGTTTTCTATAGTGCTAAGATCCTTCCCTACAAGTTTGGTATCTTGATGTATTCTCTAGCTCAAGTTATGAGCTTCTAAAGTTGGTCTTATGTGCAGTGCTATGCTATAGGCATTCAAATTTATGCTTCAATAAATATTATTTTGGAATTAAAAAATATAATAGTTGGGATTTGAATTCAAACGACTATGCATGCATTTTTGGGACCCAAAAGCATTCTTTTACCTATAGAAGCCATGGAAGAGGTCAAAACATGTTGGTGCAAAAATAAAAAGTGAAGTATAATTCCTATAAATTATCCTCAAAATAATTTGGAGAATTGGATGTCTATATAGGTGAATTTATTATGGGCCAAAATTAGAGTATGTTGATTGTATTGTTTCTGAGATAACCCAGGTTGACTATAATGGATTTATAACCTAACTATTGGTCTTGAATTGGTGTTCTGAGTGTTGGATGATGTTGTTACCTCATTGAAGTCTTGTTACATGCATTAAATAAGTTCTTAAAATATGTCTTTATGTAATAAAATATTAATGAAAGAGGATTGTGTTTAAGGTTTGTGTTTTTGACAGACATAAAGTGACTTATTAAGTGGTGTGGAGCTTTTAGTCACTTTAGATGGATGATAAAAGTGATTGGATGTGTTATTAAGATATTAAATCTCCTATTAGTTATTTTAAATTGTCATATTGATCATAATTGTAAATAAATAGCTCAAAGACATGATGAATAGGGGTATGAGGGTTTCAAGGCTTCTTGTATCTCTAAACATTAAATATGAATGTTCATGATGCAAATGGATTTTATTTGAATTATAGATATTAGTGGAGTGTTATATGGATTTGTTATAATGTTTACTATAATAGTTATCATGTTTTTAATGCTTGTTTGAATGCAAGGTGATGTCTAAATAGCAAAGATAGAATAAGTGGTGTTAGAGTTGAAGATTGGTCTATAAGACCAATGCCTTTGAAGGTAGAAAGTGTTGACCTTATCATCCATGGTATGGAGTTGGTTCTAAGAGTGAGATTACAAGTTTGTTTTTCCTTGAAGGTGAGTAATAATATGACAAGTTTCTAGTAATCTTAAAGAATGTTGAGCCAGTGTTTCTCTAGAGGTTGTGTCATAAGTTTAAATATTCTTTTGATGTCAAGATGACCTCATAAGGTCATAAAGGGATTTGTTGTCATGACATGAGGATGTTCAAAGGCTTGAGGATAATATAATTTCTATGTTGTTCTAAACAAGACCTATTCGACCATATGTTTTCATGAAGATTCTATGAAGTGATTTAAGCCATGATAGATTGAGAAGCTTGAAAGATAAGTATATATGGACAAAGGGGGATCTTGATAGTTTGTGAGTGGTTAGGTCTAAGGATTAGTGGACTATGTGTGGATGACCTTTTGAGATTGTCTATGACACTTTGTCATTAATTTCAAAACAAGATAAAGTTCTTGATGGTCAAAGTTCCTATGGGAGAAAAGTTCTTGATGAAATTTTTTAGTTTGAGAAATAAGCAACTTGGTGAGAGTAGTGTAGTTGAGAAGGATTAGTTAATTTTTGGTTTGATATCAATGTGGTTTAACATAAATGATAAATGTGGATATTGATGAAATTTGTTGTTTTCATGTGTTTGTGCATTTCATTGATGTCAAAGGAAGTGTGAGGTTATGTGTGTTCAAGAAGGTTTGTTCAGTCTGGTCTAAGGAAACTTAGTCAAAGGAGAATGATGGGAGATGTTTTGTATCCTACCTCAGATGACTATAAGTGTGTAGTGAGCTATAGAATGTGTCTTGAAGATCTCAAAGTGGTATGGTGCCTAGTAGGGCTGTGAGATGGACTAGTTATTAAGCATGGGTATGGCTTGTAGAGGTATGATGGTAGTGATATGGATGTGTATGACCTTGAAATTTTTCAATAAAGTGTTACATAATGTGATAAATTTGTTGAGTCAGTCACATGAATCTCATAGTGATCCAAAGAGGTATGTTCTTCTTTAGTGGTCTTCTCATGGACCTAGTCTTAAGACCCTAGGTGGCATAATGAGGTGTCATGATCAGGTTTGGAGGCTAGTGAAATCATGTAAGAATATATTTAGGTTTTATATGTTGTTTAAATAGTGATCATGAAGTTTTAGGTCTTGAGTTGAAATAAAAATCATAAAAAGTGAAGCTAGGGTCTCTTATGTGCTAGAATGAGGAGTTGTAAACTCGAGAATAACTTTTTGCTGCTTGTTAACACATGTGACTATTGCATGGGAAGTTGAAATCTTTGGGAGAGATGGAAAAATGTCATAATAATGTTTTCCAAGCATTAGGAGTTGGTTTTAGGTTCAGATTTTTATGAACAAATGTTAAGAATGAAAACTGGCCTAAAACCCTCCTTAAACCCTCATAATGACCCAATTTAGAAGATCTTGTTGGAAACAACTTATAATGGTTTGTTTGATCTAGTTTGTTTATTTTAACATGTATATTACTATCCCAAGTACATCCAAGTGGCATTGGTCTACCAAATGAGTGAGTGGAAACTATAGGAAATCCATTATTTCTTAAAAAAACTTTATAGCAAGTACGGTTCATTGAGTCAAAGTTGCACAATGAATGGAGGTTGAATATTGTGGCTTATATTTTTTCCCATGTAGGTTTATATGTTTTTATAGATATTTAGGTGTGTAAATTTTATTTTTCAAGATGGCCAGTTGCTAGCAGGCCTAGTGAAGCAGTTCAATGCAAATCCAAGCAAAGATGAGTTGAAGGTTCTTGTCAAATTATCATGAAGGATTAATTATTAAAAGTGAATAGAGGAGTGTTTTGGGACTTGTATTACATTTAAATATGTTATATATATATATATTTTATCAATATTTATGGTGAAATTCCTTAAGCCAAAATGACCTATCTGAGTGAGTTAAGACTGTGTGTAGTAAGGTTTTATAATGGGTTTGTAAGTTAAATTATTAAAATAATAACATGATGTCTTGTATATAAGAGTGATATATATGTCTCATAATATCATGCATATTTATTAATATTTCCTATTTTTTTCTACACAAGGGTTGGAATAGAAGGTCATCATGAATGGTTCTTAAGGCAGAATGGCAGTTCTGAGGATGCAAGATGAAGCAATGAGTTTGAGATGTTATATCATGATTTGGTGTATTAAATTCACATATTTATGTTTTTTTAGATATATATTATCTATAAATACTTTATATAAGGTGGAAATTTATTTTAATGAGTTGTAATATGGAAGCCAAAATGGCTTATCTAGTTGTATAAGGACTATGAGAGAGAAGCTTAACAAATTGGTCTGCAAGACCAATAGTTGAAACTATAAATTGTGATACACACACACACACACACACACACACACACAAACACACATACATATATATACATACATACATACATACATACATATATATATATATATATATATATATATATACATATATATATATACATATATATATACATATATATATATATATACATATATATATATATATATACATATATATACATACATACATATATATACATATATATATATATATACATATATATATATATATATATATATATATATATATATATATATAGCAGTGAGGAGACCTAATTGTGAGTAGGCCTAATGGTGTGGTTCAAGGAGTGAATTGGACTAACAGGTGGCATGTACCTAAATCAATGTTATAATAGGTTTATTTTAGTTTATTTTTAATTTTTTAACTCATGTGTGTGTAATCTCAATAAGTTTCAATAAGGTTAAGTGTAACGTGTTACTTGAGATAGACCTAATGCATTAGGTCTCTAAGTAGGCCAAAGAAGAGAAGGTGGACTAAGTGAGTTTGGAAGACATAATTGTGATATTATTATTGTTTTTAACATTTTATTTGACCCATTTTAATTATAATCCAAGAATTTAAAGGTTTTTAGATGACCAAGGTCTGTACAAATAAGAGTCTTTTATTTATACAAGGCATAATAGGCCTATTTGGGTGTGTAAGGGGAATGAGAGTGCAAGAAAATAAAATAGCACCTTGAGGATTATAAGGAGGTCATATATACCTTAATATTTGAGTATAGGATCAATAATTAATATAAAATATAAGTTTTGAGTATGATAATCAAGGTCATATAACCTAACCTTGTCAAGAAAAGGGTTAATAGAGTGAAGTAGAAGAAACATAGATTTGCTTGTTTGAAGAGATAGTTTGAGAGTGTTGAAGGAGTGATCTTGTGTTGATTTATATATCATCAAATTTGAATCAAATATTTTTTATTGATGTTTGATATTGGATAGAGTAGATAGAGATCTGAATAAGAGGTCACCATCTGTTGGTTGAGCAACAAGGTGTTGTGAAGGTGATTAAGTTTGTCATGGCTAAGTTAGTGCTTAGTCAAGAGGGAGTGGGATCTGATTTATATTTTAGTTATTGTAAAATTTTCATTGAAGAGGCTGAGTTGGTTATAAGTCACATAAGGGTTTGGTTCCTCCTTTTAATTTGGAGCTTGTTAAAGGACTAGTTAAGTTGGTGCTTGACTAGTAAGGGGTTGGTGCTCCTTGTTGGGTTGGTGCCTCACTAAATCTTGATCCATTGCTTATAAGATAGTATTCCAAGTTGCATGTCAGTGTGTTTTATCCCCCATTATGGTTTTACACATATATATTATGTTCATGTGTTGATATCCTTCTTCATTTTTATGTGATTGCTTCTTTATACACTGCTTGATCACTATATTGGTTTGAAAGGTTAAGTAATGTTAAGTGGAAATAAATGATTATTTTAAGACACTGATTCACCCCCCTGCTCTCAATGGTTGTTCTTCCAACAAGAGGTATGTTAGTGGGGGGCATGCCATAGAGGAATGGATTTCACATTTTTCATAATTCACTAGATTCAAATATACAGTGGGACATGTTTTGAAAACATGTTCTCCACACTCACATCAGTTATTAGTTTCATATTATAGTTGGGGAATGTTTTGGAAATATTTTCTCCACACTCACACCAATTATGGAAACATGTTCTCCACACTTAAACTAGTTTTTATTTTCAAATTATAGTGTTTGCATGTTATGGAAACATGATCTCCACACTTACATGGTTTTCAAGTTGGCCAAACTACATAGTTATATAATTTAGATACATATTTGTGGCAAAATTATATACATTGGTACCAATATTATACACAATTTCATCATGATAAATATATAAGGTGCATATGTTATGAAAATATCAACTAAATTTTGTAAAATAAAATCATATTTCATATTTAAAAACTAGTATGGACTGTCATCACCCACTAGGTTGGACATTAACAGATTATATTGAGCTAATCTACTATAGTAGTTGGTTCATTTTTGGTATATTTAAGGTTATTAAATCACTTAATATTACAAATTTTATAGTTTGGAATTTATTACATCATCCAACCTCACCAATTTTATATTTTTATTTTACTTAGTTCACTCATGCTCACTAGGTTATAAGTATGATTAGATTGCATGGTTGAGCTAATCTCAACTGCTAGATGACAACTCACCTTTTCTCCAAATTTGGGGGCATGTGTTATCTAATATCTCTATATCTTTAAATATATGCACTTTCCAAATTTTATATATATCCTAATCATAGCTATAATGATTTATAATGATACATATTTCTAAATCAAATTGCCAAAAGGCAAGGTAGTTACATCAATACACATGTGTACCCCTAAACCTTGATCTATTTCAATTTAATTTTTTTTGATTTCATATTATATTCATTGATTATATACTACTTTATGCTCTTGGTTTCAGGTCTATCACTAGTAAAACACTCAAGCTAAACTCATGCAAAGGTAAGGTGTGTCATGCATACTCATGTATGCATTTATTTTCCTTTAAACTAAAAAATTCATTACTAGATTAAAGGGGGGAAATGTAAACACTATTTATAAATTATATACCATCTCTGCCTTTTACACCTATAAAATACATATCATGGATACACATTAAGTTTCTAGACCATTCCTTCTATTGAAATCCTCTTAGACATTATCTTTTTGCACCAAATTGCTTATCTCTTAGCCCAATCAATGTATTCTGATGACTTAAACCTTGTATCATGTTTAAAATGTTATAAACATGCTTATCATCAATCTCTATAATCTCTAGATCTATGTCTATTTTCTAACTACTTGGACACTTGCATCATAGTTAGATGCCTACGATGACATAAGTGTCATATCCCAACGTAGTGTCTATTGCCCCAAAGTCATCCAATTTGTAATTAAAACATATTACTATGGTCAACCTAAGTGATTTAATGTGAGATATTTTCCAAAGGGATATGTATATATATAATTCCAATCCTCATTCATTATTCAACTAGTAACTTGATCAAAGATGATATCTAAATTGAGAATGATTAAATGGTCTACAATATTTTTAAAACTATATTCATAGTGTAGATATCATATATATCTTTCCATCATAATTTATGGTTTGTTGATATGATGACAAGAGTAAAAGATATGGTCAATTAAAGCTCTACGACAAATTATAGATAGTGGAAAAAAGGGGTATAATGTGTGGACATAGACCAATGGTAATGTAACATGTGGTAGTCTAACAAACATGGCATTTTAATCATGAAAAAGTAAATTGGGTTTTGTTTTTCACCTTTGATCTTTGAAAATCGAATATGGGGTCCACTTTCTATCAAGATGGGGACCCAACCACCTTGTCATCTTTTCCACATGGATGAGGTCATGACTAAGCCAACTCACCATAGGAATGAGTCATATTTCTAATGCCCATGCATATTTCAAAGTCACATAATGTGGAATGAAAGATCCAAAATAATGGCCAAATAATATTTATAAGTCACATTATCACATAAAATGTGATAAAAAATGAGTTTAAAGGATTTTAAAAACCTATGTTGTCCTCATCCCCACAAACGTGGGATTAAATTCCCATCCAAGGTTTTATTTACCCACATAAGACAAAAAAATGAATAAGCATTAATAAAAGGCTATGTGGGATAATATCCTTAATATGGGATATGGATAAGCTTTAATTGGGATAATATCCTATAAATTTTGTAAGACTTATCTAAAGGCTATTTTTTTAATTCCCATAATATGGGATTTTTGGTGGGAAAAAGTTAAATAAAAGGATAATATAGAAATATTTAAAATTAAGGCCCAAAAACACTATAAAATGTCCCTCACGATATGTATTTGAACACACACAAGATTGATGTGAAGCTTGGGAATCTTCAATCTTGAATGTTCGAGTGATATTGAGGCTTTATGTTTGTGAGCATATAAGCTTTTGGCTTTTGATCCCTATGAAGGAGAAGCCACTTGTAAAGGAGATAGCCCCTTGGAGGGAGATTTTGTAACCCTATTTTGGGAGAGTGTCCCTAATTGAGAGAATATTTTGAGACCCTTATTTGGAGAGCACAAATTTTGAGCCCCTTAATGGGAGATTGTTTCCCATTTTAAAGGAGAAATAATGGAACGATTTGTCGATTAAACAGACCCAAAGATGTAGTCCATTAAGGATGAACTCTATTATCATCTAGTTTGCATTTATCTCAATTTTATTACTTATTTTATATTTTATTATCAATTTTTATGTTTATTTAAATTATTACACCAATTTTCAAGTTAAATGATGGGAAATTGAGAAAATTTTAAAGTATTTGATTTTTGGAGAAAATTGAGTCAAATTTTTTATGCCCATTTTTAGATCAAGTTTGGTATCTAAACAACTGATCAGGGATATTTTAACATGGTTTTTGTATTTGTGAGTTTGTTTTGCATGTTAACTAGGTCTAATATCAAGCATGGTGAAGGATCACTTGAAAATTATAACCCATAAATTAGTGTAAAGCATGCATGTCTAGCCATGGGATCTCTTTGCAAAAATTTTGAATTACAAATAGCCTTTATTGAGATGAAGAGCATGGTGAGATTAAGATGAGTGTTAAAGGCTAAAATTAAGGTAAATAAGAGGAATAAACCTCCACCAGTGGTAAGGGTAAAGGAGATGAATCTCCTAAACTTCATTCATCTCCTTCTAAACCTTTTAACACTTCCTTTGATGAACAAAATAATTTTTTTGATTATTTTTCTTCCCATTAATATGTAAATGCTCCTTTTGGTTTTGGTAAATTTGAAAAGCATACTCATGGTATTATCTCTAAGTTACTAATCAAGATGGATTTTGATGCAAGGGGTCTTGGTATAAAAGGCCAAGGAATGACAAATCGCATACAAGTTGAGGAAAGACCTTGTTATGCATGTTTGGGATATATTAATGCCAAAAGAGAAGTTGTAGAATGATCTAAAACAATTGAAGTAAGAGAATATTCTAGATAACATACAAAGACACTATATAACCAACCTCTCCATAATGGGGAAATTAAGTGCAAGTTGGAATAAGGAAGGGGACAACCTTTCAATCATGAGAAAATTATTCATAAAGAATGAAAATAATTTACAAGAAGAGATGAACATTCCAAATGAGGAAGTAAAACATTTTTCTCTCATCATACTTGCATAAATTACAACCCTAAAAGGCATGGATAGTATAAGTAATCTAATGTTTTATTTAATTATGAGGAGATTGGATTTGAAACATAGACATTATGGTATATGTATCCATGTAATTTTTATTGGATTTGAAAGATAATGTCCTTCAATAAGAAGGAAACAAGTTTTAAAGACCACTCTCTAAGCCAAAATGTGGAGAATGGAAAGAAGGGTTTTATGTCCAAGAAAATGGAAAATAATTATTTCACTCATTACAACATGAGTGGATTTTGGGTTGATAAATGTTGGAAACTTCATACAAAACTCCATCCAAAGCTTTTCAAGGAGCCCTCAAATAAGGAATAAGCATCCATAAGAGATAAGGAATTTGTGAAATCACCCATAAATCAAGAGGTAAAAAATGAAGTAGTTGGTCAAGCACCAATAGTACAAGAGGCATCCCATGAAGAATCCCACCTATCCAAGAAAGATCATATCAAAAGGAAGCTCCCAAAAGAGGATCATTCATTAGAATGGATCAGTAAGAAATGGATAGCATATTTTCATAGATAAGTTGTGTTTATGATGTTTGAAGCACCTCTAAATCACTTTTTATGTTTCTATTGTTGAATAAGCATTAAGAAAACTAATCTTGTTTGTATGAGTAAGTGTGGAGGTAGACCAATCATTAAGAGTGAAGTTGGATCAACAAACCAAGATAAGAACATATCATGAGCAGCCCATTATGATAGGTTGTATCAATATTTGTTTTGAATTCTTATGTTTATATTGATTACCACTTCTTATAGAATTTGGCAAGATGGGTAGAGAGGAAATCCATTGAGAAATAACTCTAAGCAAAGGTTCTCCAAGTTAGTTTTTGGGGTATGACATGAGTAGACATGTTTATAAGCATCATTAGCATGAGATAAAGTGTTATTAAAATTTTGGAGATGAAGTGGCATTAACATGAAAGGTTCTTCCATGGTGAGTAGCACTTAATTAAAGCAGTATTATTTTATGGATGTATGTTGGCATCTAATTATATCATTGAAATATGTTTCTTACAAATATATGCATGTGTAATTATATGTGTACATATTTTGTAAGACCTTATATTGGGAAATGTTTGTAAATAATACATGTATGTTGCATTTAAGACCCCAATAAGAGTAAATAGTACCAGTGATGACCTATTATAACGTCACTTAATATGCATTATAGTTTTCTACCTTTGTTGAGAATTTTGAGAAACAAAGATAATACAACATCATCTCCTAAATAGGAAAGATTCATCTTAACCTACATGAAATGCAGTGAAGGGGTTAAGATAATTTTACAAAGAGTAGACCAAGACACTAAGAGTGAAAAAATGTTAGTTATTATAGATAGAAGGGAGTCACAAACATTATTCACCACCTGGATTTATAGAATCCAGTTTGGGGAGTCAACCTCTGAGAGAGAAGTGAAGTATTACCATACATGTTGACATATTCCAAGAGATATCCCCTATTTTGGGTTAATATACATATTTAAGCCTTGTTTCAAGGGATAATATTAGGTCAATGTGGGAGATAGATACCGGGTGAACCTAAGAACTATTCTACAAAGTATAGCCCCATAATTAGGAGAGATAGCCATCGATGATCATGAATCAAGGTGAGAATAGTCAAGTTCCTTATATTGATGTTTTCTATTGATTAATTGAAGTGTTTTAGGAAGATTTTATTCTCAACATAATAGATAAGAATCCAAAAAATGAGAGAGATGTACCTTTAATGATTTTCTAAGAATGAATATTTTTGGTAGACTAAAAAAATTTCAATGGGGAGGTGTTATCTGGAAGGGTCTCTAAATTCAAGATGATAAAATGGGTTTAAATCTTTCCAAAACTATCTTCATATAATATAGCTCATTGAGAGTTTTCCATTGCAATTTATGGTTTGTAAATATGATTTTAAACCAAAAGATATGGCTGATTAAAGTTCTATGACAAATTACAAGTAGAAAAAAGGGGTACAATGTATAGACATGGGCCAATGGTAGTGTGACATGTGGAAGTATAATATATGTGGAATTTTGATTGTGTAAAAGTAAATTGGGTTTGGTTTGTCACCTACATTATTAGATGGTCTAATATGGGGTCCACTTTCTATTAATATGGGGACCTAACCACCTTGTCATCAACATCACATGTACAAGCTCATGCTTGAGCCAATTCACCATGAGAACAAACCACATTTCCAATGCCCATGTATATTACCAAGTCATATAACATGGAGTGTAAGATCCAACACAATTTCCAAGTCATATTTATAAGTCACATTACCACATAAAATGTGATGAAAAAAATAAAAAACCTATGTCATCCTTATCCCCACAATGTGGGATTAAATTCCCACCTAAGGTTTTTATTACCCACATAAGATAAAAAAAATGAATAAGCCTTAATAAAAGGCTATGTGGGATAATATCCTTAATATGGGATATGGATAAGCCTTAAATGGTATAAGTTTAGTTAAACCTTATAAAAAGGTTATTTTTTGTTTTTATCCCCATAATATGGGATTTTTTATGGGAAAAAATTAAATAAAAAGATAATATGGAAATACTTGAAATTATGGCCCCAAAACACTATAAAAGGTCACTCACCATATGCATTTGAACACACACAAGCTTGACATGAAGTTTGGTAAGATTGAAGCTTAAGAATTTGAGTGATATTGAAGCTTTGTGTTTTTGAGCATATAAGCTTTTAGATTTTAAGCCATATGAAGGAGAGGCCCTTTGTAAAGGAGAGAACCCTTTGGAGGGAGATTTTGTAACCCCATTTTAGGATAGTGGCCCTAAGTAGGAGAATATTTTCATCCATTTTTTGGGAGAGCATGAATTTTGAGCCCCTTAATGGGAGATTTTTTCCCTTTTAAAGGATAAATAATGGAATGATTCATCGATTAAATGGACCCAGAGATGTATTCCATCAGGGATGAACTTTGTTATTATCTAGTTCACATTTGCCTCAATTTTATTACTTGTTTATATTTTATTGTCAAATTTTTAATGATGATTTTAATTATTATACTATTTTTCAATTTAAATAACAGGAAAATGAGAATTTTTTGAAGTATCTATTTTTGAATAAAACTAAGTCATTTTTGTTATGCCCATTTTTGGATCACAACTTATTACCTACTCATAAGGAAACTTACCAAAAGGAATTAAATCAAGCATTCAAGTGAGAAAAGCTTCCTTATTTTTTCCTATTTCTATATCAATCATAGGGATAGCACAACTATAAATCTAAAGTACTAAAGGAGCATTCTGTGAGCCACATTGTCCAAGTTACAAGTTAAGTCACTATTACACTTACTTATCACACATTACATGACACACATACAAGCCAACACATAGGGGATAACTAAATAATTATGAGGCCCCCCTTGGATTATTGGATATGTAGGCAACACCCATTGATAGAAGGGTATTTGAGGTATCTTGACACCATGTGCCCACTAACTCATTTGTCCCATAGCCACTATGAAGATGAAAAATTAGGTTTTGCTATTTGACAAGGAATGATAGTCTATGACCCAAATCTAATGCACTAGAGTGAAGGTGACATATAAAATAGAAGCATCCAGATGGTTACATCCATTTCTAATAGGTATTATCTATTAGACACCTACATCTGAGTCAGAAAAAAGTGTCAACATAACCATCTTAGGTTGATGCAAGTGTCCACAACTATATAAGTAAAATTTATAAAATTAGGCGATTGATCTAGAATTTAGATCTAATCTACTTTCTTCTGATTCTATATCTAGATCTAAATTAACATAAAAATTAACTAAGTATCTTATTTCATTATCATTGTAATATATCATAGCTATACTTTTAATTTTTAGCATATCTCAGCATAATAAATTCAATATATGTTTATCTGAGTTTTGAAATTAATTAGCTTACATTAGAGATAGTCTACCATCCTTGTGCCCTTAGTTATCTCTATCCCTTTAACCCTAGATTCCCCAATCTATATTTTAGGGTTAAACACTATGGAAATTAGAAGATGAGATGACTGTGTAAGTTTAGTATCATGCCTAGAATCATAAATTAGATCTAGATAAGAGTGAAATAGGTAGATAGGGACACAATTCACTCAATTTCATTAACAATAGACTTATCTAAGTTGAATTTGATATACAATAGGTATGAAAAATAAGAGAAATCAAAAATTTATAAATGGAAGAATAAAAGTAGAAGTAGAAGATGAATCTAGATATGAGCATAACAAGTAGGCAATGATGTAGTGCACTTGAATCTATTAACCATAGACCTAAATGGGTTGATTGTGCATTCAAACTGATCATTGCACTAGTTACATCTATGAATGAGGATAAATTTGAGAAATTAAACTTAGGGTTTGACCACACATAAATCATTGTATGTCTCATCTTATCGTTGAAATCCTTGAGGCACTTTGATATCTTGAAAACCTACTAGAAAAATAGGGGGTGTAATGGTTTGAGATAACCTCAATCACCCCATTAATGCTTAATCATCACCTACATATCCAATACTCCAAGAAGGGAAATCAAGACCATGTAGTTTTTCCATCTATATTGAATGTGTGATTGTGTTCCTTTGAATTTATGTATGAAGTCAAAAGATGGATTTGATACTTGAAAATAATAAATCTTGACTTGGCTTATGACTAATCCTTATAAATATTATATAATTTGGGTATAATAGGGTAGATTTTATCAATATATAGAAGTGTATAATCTTGTGCCAAGTAAATAAAAAGTGGAAAAAATGAATGACTCTTGATATGTATTTATAGGTGAATATTTTTACAATTTCCTTTATCTGACCTTATGAAATGTGCAAGAAGACCCATAAGTATAATTTAAAATTTGAAAACTAGTAATTATTTATCAAAGATGTGATTGGCCTAAGTGGAAAGTGGTGCACCACACCCCTATCTGCCTATGTTAAACTTGTTCGAAGGAACAGAGATAACTTTTATTCTCAAGAAATGCTTTTATCTAGAGGTGTTTTTAAATATCTTGAGCATTTTAAATTTAAAGTTATATATAGTGCTATAGAATATAAAGTGTTGAACCTAGATATGTATGAATGGCTTAGAGGAATGCAAAATAAGAATAATGTATTTGAGTTCAAGTAATGTGGTTAGGAATATGTAAATAATTATCATTTTCAAGCACTTATGACCAAATTTATGTGTCTACATCCCCCCTTTACTCTATAAATGAAATTGCTAGAGTAAAGGAGAAAGAGTTAAACTTGAGTACATACAACACACTTTGATTTTGATTAGATGATTTAATTATGCAGTTCACTTTAATTTATCAAACCCTAAAATAAATCATAAATTAATCAGTGTGTTATTTTAAAATTTTGAACTTTTAAATTTGCAAAAAAATTAAAAATAAAACAAGGGAGGAGTACACATGTGCATAGGTGAAACCAAATTTCTCTATAACTTGTAATTGATAATGGATAACCATGCCCCCTTATGAAATAATTTTTAGAATTTTGAAGTTATTTTTGAAGAGTTGAGAGTGATAAAGTATCAACTTTTAGATATAAATAACAAATGGGAAGACGTGTTATTCCAACTCTCAAAAATGAGGAATAATGCCCAATGAACTGACCCAAAAAAGATGGAACCATGCTACATTTGATAGAATTAATGCCAAGGCTATTGAGTGTCACTAAAGTCAAATTTAAATGACCAACACATATTAAAATAACACTATTATTAGAAGGATATATATTTTATACTTGCATGATTGAAAGGGAATGAGAACCATTCGTACCCTGATCATGATCGTATTACTCATAGAATTTTCTTTGAAATGAATGTTTTGCCTTTAAATTTTTATATTTTTCTCTTTGAAATTTAAAATTTTAAAACTTTGAATTTTGAATATTTTATTAATATTAATCATGAATGAGTATCATTCCCCCTCTAAATATTTGCCAAAATGATATAGAGTGTCATGCACCTATATGTTAAATTGTATTTTCAACCTATAGCTTAGATTTTTTTAACTAATTTGCACATTTTCATGCATATGCTTGCAAGTGTGTATGATTATGCACTTTATTATTTAAAAATTGAGTGCATATGCATGCCCTATTCCCCTAAAATCTATATGAAGTGCCAATATATGTCATATGTCTAATTTTTGAATCACTTTAAATCTTTTAAAATTTGTATTTTGCTCATAAAATATGATTTTTCCTTACTTTGAATCTTTAAAAACCTGTAATCTATATTTCAAAACATATATTATACCCCAAATATGCTCATTGAGGTGTGAATATCTAAGATAATGCCACTGTGATGCCCCCCCTTTTGAGATGAGGGATGTAACCTGCAAGTCACTCATCTCAAAATAAGAATTATTTATATCATCATAAATATATGCACATATTGTATTATGTCATATTGTTGGAGATTAACTCATCATAGTACATACAATATGTCATTTTAAGCATATATGTAACATATTGAATGTGAGGCAAATAAATGTTTTGTCTAAATATATATAGCTTTGAAGCATGTAGTATAGTAATTATTTGAAGTAGACTATGCCCTAGAAGTTCATGATGAATATCATGGAACCAGTAATAAATCTCAACAAGCTTACAATAATAATACAAAAATAATGTCACGTAATTTCATAAATTAAAACCAAGGGCCACATACAAGGGAAATGTTCAAATGTCACATAAGTAAATTGTGTACACATATAAGGCCAAAGGCCACAATCAATGGACATGTTCAAATGTCACACATACCACACAAAGATATCATAGAGATGCTCAAGTAATTTTTCACATAAATGTTGAGGGACACATACAAAAAGAAATCAATGTTAAGCCTATTATGCAATAAAGATAACATAATCATAAGAACATTAAAATATTCTATTCCATCAACATATATCAATGCCATATTTGTTAGCAAAGTAGCATATCTAGTAGCATAATGTAAAATATGAGTGAATTAGTGATACATTTATAATATATGTAGCTCCACATTGCATTTGGAGTTATACATAGATATCACATGTTATAGTGCAACATGTAAAATTTAGATTCCCCAATTGTAGCATGGCCACTGGGTAGAAGGGAACTCCAACATCTAAGAATTCATATGCAATGTATGTCCTATATCACACTCAAATACTTTGTGAAATATATGTGTATATAGAAAATAATTTGATATCTACCAACATATATGATAAATAACATATGTAAATAAGAAAACTAGCATCTTATGTCATGCTCAAGTCTTGATTTTTAATTTTTTGAATTTCTTTTGAATGATTTTGTATTTTTTTTATAATTGACTTTTTTGTATTTTTTAGATATTTTATTTTTTTGTATTTTTTCAATATTTTTATTTTTGCATTGTTGTATTATTTATGTATAGTAATGGTATAGGTGCATGATGTTCATAGGGTTTTTCACAAGTTCTCCTTCAAGAGCATCTAGACAATAAACTCTTGTACCTATCTTTTCAGTAATCACAAATGGGTCTAGCCAGTTGGGCTTGAACTTGCCTTTAGTTTCTTTGTCTACATTAATATTCTTTTGATTTTCCTTTAATATAAGATCCATAATCTAAAACTCACAATTATGAACCTTCTTTCCATATGCACATTAAATGCAATCCTAGTAGATTTTGAGATTTTTTAAAGTTTTGGATATGTTTTTTGTCAATCATTTACAATTCATGTAATCATTGTTCTTGATACTCATTATCTTTGATGATGTATTTGAGAGAGACTCTTAAAGAAGGGATTTATGTCTCTAATAGTAATATTAATTATATGTTGTAAACAAGATAATATTCCATAGCCTTTATTGGTGTGCGTACACTTGTACAATATGTTGAAAGTGCATAAATAATTTGACTATGCCAGTTGTCACCATGTTTTGTAACAATTTTGCTTAATATTTTAATGATTATCTTATTTACTGCTTATGCTTACCCATTTCCTTGTGGGTAATATGGAGTAGATAAAATATCACAGATTATTAATTTAGTGCATAAATTATTCACTTAAGGATGATCCATTATGAGTCATGTATTTGAGTCTAAGTTATATGGTTAGGAATATCTCAATAATTAGTATTGTCAATGACCAAATTATGTGTCTATAGATAGTTTCTTAAAAATTAATAATGATTCGTGAAACATTTCAACTGGATAAATATTAACATTAAAAAGTGATTTTTTTTTTTTAAAATTTCAATTAAAACTTCACCAATCTAAATTCAACAAAAGCTACCAATTTTATATTGTTTGAAAAGTTATATCATCTACTTTGCCATGTCTTTGACTTTAATATTTTCATCCTTGTTTTCAAAAGGGTCATATATTGTGTTGGTTACATTATTATTAATATATATTATTTTATAAATAGACTTACATATCAATAAATCCCATTCATAGGGGAATTTATTCACAATGGACCATGATGTGTAAAGTCATGAATAACTATCTAAAATTTTGTCAAGCTTGTTTTGTAATTTTGAATTTATAAAGGACAAGGCACTAAAGAATATCTCATCTTAAATTGAACCCAAAATCATTATTTGACAAAGATCAAATAGAGAAAAAAATGTAGTCCAAGTTTTCTTAAAAAGCATTTCTAAAACATATGTTTCCTTAATTAAATTATTATTCCAAACTAAGAGGGATCATCTAATAATTTGAATTGATCAAGCATTATAATATAAATATGTTTAGATTAGTCACTCAACATGTTTATATTTAAAACACATATAACCACCATTACATTGATATTAATATTCTTACAAAAATGTTTAATCAAAGTAGTCATTTTTTTGAGGTAGTCTTCCTGTAAAGGAAGCAGATTTTGGGCATTGTTTCAATAGGTGCGATTTACTATAGCCATAACATTGATCAATTCATCCCTAAAAAATGTTATGTTACTTATGAAAATATATAATTTTAAATATCTCTTAACCTTATCCTTGTTGATCATAAAATTTCATCAAATAGTGACTTTGTGACATGTAACTCATTAATGTTAAACCATCTGCTAGTTTTCAAAAGTAGTACATGGGTAGCTCACATTTATGTATAGATGCACATAATCTTCCAATATATGTAGGCTAATAAATTTTATTTGATTTCCAACATGTATTAAAGTGTTATAAATCTCAAAATTTGGACCAAAAAAATATGTCTCTTTATTAAGATGAAGATTAACTACATCCAAACAAACATGTCTCCTCAATCTCATAAAATCAAAAATATATATAATTCTCTATTGAAATTGTTTATTTACATGGTGAATTTCATCCACCATGGTAAAGAGGCCACAAAAAATTAAAAATGTCTTTATATTAGTCAAATTATGTATCAAATCTTGTGTTTTGTCCACTTCTCTGTGATGCCAACCCATTACTCCTAATAAGGATGGATACTCATCATACATCCTACACATTGATACAATGAGATCCACATGGTGTGAAAATATTTAAATATTTTATGCCCATATTTAATATATTCTAATTTTTGTGGTAACTCCATTAAAATTTTAGGATTAGGTCAAAAATAAGCATGCACCTCATGAATAAGTTCTTCAACTTTTGCTACATATCTCAATTTGTTAATTATTTTGTATGTTAGATTCATTTTATTACCCATAAAATGAATGGAAATAATATATGGGAAATGGTATGTTTATATTCATAAAATTATGCCATTTTGATGAATTTTCTTTATATATGCCCCATCTACCCCAACACATACCACCTTTTTCATAATTCCATAATGATCTATACCACCAATCTCCTTCAAACTATTTATTACCAGTTCACAAAGATTTTTAGCATTGCATTTTTATGTCATATTATGAATAAAAAGTAAATGAGGATATCTCACATGATTTTCAATAGTATAAACATGCATGCAAAACTAAGAAGTGTTATCTATTATCATAACCTCATAAGTAGACAATGACACATCTTGTGCATGCTTAATTTTCTCTTTCAAGTATTATTTATCATCCATAGCTAGGCATTTCACCTAATTCCAAACACTTAATTTAGACCAATGAGAATGAGGAAAGTGTGGGAAACCAAGAATAGTGATCATGGTATTATATTTACTAAAATATTTTATAGAAAATCAAAGTGTGAAAATCAATAGCTAGTTGAACTATTTTACCTAAATGATTTTTTTGAATGATCTTTTTAAATCGAGATGTAATTTTTCCTCCATTTCCAAAAAATATTATTTGAGTTCTCATGTTATGCTCATAATTTTTTTCATTCCTAATATGAAAATAGTCATGTGAAGTTTTCCATCTAGAAACATGTTTCACAACTCCATTTTTAGTTTTCTTTTCATATATATTTCCTATATGTTTCTCAATAGTATCCAATTTTAATTGAATTATCTTGTCCTTGATAATTTTACAACTTGATATTGTGTATTATAATTCCTTGGGATATTCATTTATATTTTAATATTCAATAGGTTTAATGAATGGAAACTTAGCCACCCATTGTAACCTAAAATTCTTCCCCACATCCCATTTTATTTGGTTTTTGTTTTCGGCATAATTCAGTGTCCATAGAATATTTGTGGTGGTATAGTTTCATTGACTACTATAATTTATACTTTCAATATTAAATATGTTAGATGTTAGCATCCCAGAAGTAGATTTGATTTCCAATCCTTCTAGTCATTCATATTTGATCTCATTTAATGGAACATCTTCAAGTAGAGGCATTTCATTGTTGTTATCACTGACAATGTTAATCATTAAATTACCAGTTAAATCATTTTAAGTTTCATGTCAAATGGTATCATCATACACTAAAAATGGTGTGACAAATTAGATAACATAGATGGTTTCTAAATATAAGATGCAATACTTCGTATCTTGGAAGTTGTTACAGTTGTTTGCTTTCCTTAGGTTTTTTTGTTTACCTACAATTTTCTTATAAGGAAAGATTTTGTGTTAATATTACAACTTAATTTATAGATAAACATCATAAACTTGTAAAATATTCTTATGATTATAAAAACATAGCATGATTAGATATATATCATAGTGTTATAAAATCATCATGAGCTTAGACAAACATCAATGTCTTAGAAAGTTATTGCATGCTGAGAAAAGCATCATAGGCTCAAAAAAGCATCATAGGTTGAGAAAAGAATTGTAGGTTTAGAAAAATATCCCCATGTCACAAAAGCATTGTAGGATTAGAAAAACATTGTAGTATTATAAAAGAATCACATTAATGTAAATGCATTTCAAGCTTATAAGAATATCACAATATTATATACACATCACAGGATAATAATTTATCACATGGATGGAAAATCATCACCTATTAGAAAAGCTTCTTTATTTAATAAAAGTTGATAATTTATAAAATTCCAAAAATGATCATAAACATGCTTTATATTGGATCAATATATTTACATGTAGGCTATAAACTAAAATTTTTGAAGAATTTTGAATTAGATCAATAGAATTCATGGTTCACATTATTTCAGCGAATTTCAACTTATATTTTGAGAAAGGAAGAAGAAAAAACTAAATACAGGTGTCTTTAAAAAACATGTTTGATTATCCATGCATTAAATCAGATGATTATCAAGAACTCCTATTTGTCTTGGGAGGATGACCTAAAAATAAGATAGAACTAAATCAAATGGTTGGTTAGATAGATTGGATTGCCTAGTGTTAGCTAGATCTCAGAAGCAAGAGCTTCCTCAAGGGTTGTCAATCCACATGTTTTAAATAATTAAGTTTAGAAAATAGAAGATAAAGTACTTACATCAATAATAAAAAGCTACTAAAATTGAATACAAGAAATGCTTGATAAATAAATAGACTAAGATGACTAATATAGTAATAATCAAGTCAATACTGTGCTAAATCGGTAAAGTGTGTTTTAGAAAATCTCTTAGGGGTCTGTGAACAAGCAGGGATAGAAAATTGGATTTAGTTAGGGGTAAGAGGGTGAAAATAACTTGTTATTTTTTACCATAGTGAAAATTAGTATTTGGGATGACCATCGATGGTTAAGGTGACCATTGATGGTTAAGGTGACCATTAGTAGTTAGATAGACCATCAACAGTTAAGACAACCATTGATGGTTACTGTGTGTAATTTTGGGTTGATAAATAGATTGATTGATGGGATCAAAAAGTTAGATTTAAAGAGATGGGTTGGTGTTAGGTTAATTATGAAATGGAAATAAAGTAGATGAATATTAGAAAATAAGTACTTATCTTTCTATAGGTTGATCTGGTGGATGGTTGAAGTGGTTTGACTATTGCTAGAATTTGACATGATTCTAATAGAGCAATATTACCTGATAGTTTTTAGAGAGGTGGCGGTAAGTTGACTCTTTGACATGATGGTTAGATTACTAGATTTCTATAAGGATACCTATAAAAGAAGCTCTAGATATAATATATTTTGATAGTTATCGATTCGATTCACCTCCTACTCCTTTCTTCTTATAAGCAAGGAAGGAAAGGTGAAATAAGATGTTAATTGGGCCTTCTAATTATAAATTGCATATGAAATGGCTCCTATGTGGATTTATATGAGTTAATTTTATAAAATCAAGGTAGATGTTTGCATGTAAGTATTGTTTGGGATGGTGGACCTCAGTCAAGTGTCTAAGGTAAAAAGTTGGTTAAAGAGTGGGTTTAGTCAATTGGTCTAACTACTCATGGTTAGGCTCGATTAGGGGTGAAAGGGTCAAATTAGTCCCAAGGGGGTCCTTAGGTGGTTTAGGGGTGTTTCAACATTTGAAATTATGGTGTGAAAATTTTTGATATCTATATTTTTCCCCTTTTTATTATGCAATTTTTATCAATAAGATACAAAACAAAAATGGATTATGGGTCAAAGGTTAGGGTGCCCTAATTGTGGGAGGAGGTGTTCCCCCTTGAATCAAGAGTCGATGACATAAAATAGAATCAAGTTCAGGTTTGACAAGTGGTGTGAAAATGGATGAATGATAGGTTGGGCACTAAATTACCAATAAGCACACAAAGTGTGACAAAATTTTGATAGCCAAGATCATGCATAGACTAGGTTACCATAGTTGGTAAAAATTAAGGTCAATGCTTAGAAGGACAAGTGACAAGTGGACCATGTGACTATATTTAGGCTTGGTGGTTGGGTATAATTGTAAACAAAAGTCTCTTAGGTAATGTTTGTGTGTTGGTATGTATCCAATGTAGGAAGTGTTCTCAGTGAAAACATAAACTAGTCAAGCATCATAGGTATCCAAGGTAGGAGGAAGTGCACCTAGGAAGACACAAGTGGGTTTGGTATGCATAAAGTAGTGCAAGTTCAAAAAATGGTCAACATGTAAATTTTTGTCGCTATGGTCAAAGAAACCATAAAAATTTATCATAACACACGTGCTAGTTAGGCTGAAATAAACTAAGGGTAAGGTGATGAGGTGGCTGGGGTGGGTGGAGAAGGCTCTCTCATGTGTGGGCAATGAGTGCAGTATATGTTAAAATGTGGCTTTCTTGGGTCAAAATTTAAAATGTGATCAGCCTAACTATTGATGTTTAGGGTGCTAAAAAGTGACCATTGATGGTCTCCCTAACCACCAATGGTTAGGGTGTAAACCCTAAATCTACAGAGGTCAAAAGTGAAAAGTGAATGTTATTTTGTTCATTTTAACTTTTAGACTTTGGAGCTTTGGTCATTTGTCATTTTTTGGTAAAATTGAGTTCTGACTGTGATTACTGCGAGGTGAAATATTATTGAGTTGGACTGAGGAGATTGAGTACTAGAGAGTGATTGAGGTAGGATGCAACATAGATGTGGACATGGCTAGGTAGGGGGTCCTAAGATTCCTCCTTGATGATGGTTGAGGAATGAGGTAAGGGTTGCACTTAATTGGTAGATTAGTTTGGGTTTTTGTAATTATATTTGGTATTGAGGTTGTTTTATTAGATTGGATTTTAGGTTTTTTCCCTAGGTAGGTTTTGTGGATTTAGGGTGAATTTTGTTGGTTGATTTTGAAATTAATAGGGTAGGGTAGGTGAATTAGGGTAGGTAAAGGTATTAGGTTAGAATTGAGAATATATTATAGTTATTTTAGTGGTTTCTTGGGTATCTAGGGTTTTGGGTGTTCTATGTGTGAAACACATCTCAATGACCATCGATGATCAGTACCAACCATTGATGGTCAATAACCTTAAGAAATTGTTATCTTGATCATTGGTGGTCACCATGACCATTGATGATCACCTAGGAAAATCATGTTTTAATGTTTTAAGGTATGTTAAATGTGTTATGTTTCTGTAAATGAGTTGTTAATGGGGTGTCAACGTTGAGATAGGTCATAATGTTAATTTTAGGCTTGATAAGAGGACATCATTTGTAAGATAATAGGTAATTTAAAATGGGTAAGGCTAGGTGGGTTTTGAAAAGGGTGGCATAGTTCACTAAAGTAACATAAGTGGTTTTAGGAAGGTTTGGTGGAAAGATATAATTCATAGTGTAGACAACTAAGTTGTGTGATAATAAACTATTTATAGGCATGATAGAAAATTTAGATATAAGACCAAATGCTACCCATTTTCATAGAGATTCACCAGGGGATGACTCCAACTAATTGGGCTCACATGGAGGAGGTGAGCCTACGAGTGATGTGACACTACCAACACATGTTGTGTGATGCATCTCTGATCATGACCCTTATAGATAGATGGGATTTGACCATAAACACCTTCTTAATAATAACTATTGAGCTTATAATCCTACCAAAAATGTCCATAGGATCACTTAGATACCTCTATGAGGTGATCCAATTTACCACATTGAGTAGGAGTGAGATTATCTATTAAAGTTGATATATGGAGATGACCAAGATCATGTTAGGTGGCATGCTGGGGGTTTTAGTTACTCTATGCTCTATTAGAGGGTGATGGGTGATGATGATGATGATGATGATGATGTTGATGATGATGATGATGATGATGATGATGATGATGATGATGATGATGATGATGATGATGATGATGATGATGATGATGATGATGATGATGATGGTAGTGTCATGATTTTCCATTCCTAACTCAAGTAGTGGGAGGTTCCCATACTTGCTAATAGAGGTTTTAGTTGAGATGTTGTTGGGGTAGATAGTGTTCAGGTGGGTACTTATGCTTTTAGTGTAGATATATAGGGATTTATGAGGTTTTAGGTCCCATAGGAGATATGGTATAAGCATCGATCTAGTTGTACACTAACAGGCTTACAAACACATCCAAGTGTTGAGGCTAATGGGGCTACCATGGATGGGGTATACTCAAATAGATTTCTTGGTCAATTTTAGGTAGTGGAGAGGTGACTTTACCACTTTAGGAGTGGGAGTAAGAGCCCATGATTTTTAGTAGTTCAAGGGTGCACTAGGTTCCTTGGATATTGGTGATATCATTTACATACCATATGTTCAATTTCTAGTATGGGCTAGTTATAAGAGGAAGACTTTGTCCTTGTAGAGTTACAGGTGGATCTTTAATTAGAGGGATGGAGAGGTAGATATCATCCTATTTAATAAGGCGTGTAGGTAGTTTGGCCTAGTTCAAGGTATTTCAAGTGCATTCCCTAGATATAGGCATGAGGATGCAAAGATCCTACTACTAAAGATGTATCCAGTGAGGACAGTGATTGACTATGAAGAGTTACCATCCAAGCCACAGATAAATGATGCAAGATTTTTAGATGGCTTCATGACATGGTACCATGATCTATATGTGACATCAAACATTGGTGATGGTGATAGTGGTAGGAGGTTGATGGATGTGGATATAGCTAGGAGAAGAGACCAGAGGGCACATGTATAAGGGAATGCACCAGATGGATAGGTAGGAATGGTACTAACCATTACATAAGCATAGGTCATATCACTACAAAGTTAGGTGGCTACCTTATAGGGTTAGGTGGATAAACTCATAGGTGATAAAGACTAGGCTATAGCTTCACTATCCTTAATTACACAAGAGAGAGATTCCTTAAGGTAGAAAGGAAGAGAAATAGTGACACCTACAAGACCACTTGACACCATCCCCATGGCACTATACCTAGCCACAGTGGAGGAGTTATGGTATTATGAGGCTATAGTCTTAAGGCAGTACCTTGATGAGCCTCTATGGGGTAAGTATAAAATGATGAGCCTCGATGGGGTAAGTATAGAGTGAGTTTGGTAGGAGGTGTTAACATGGTAATACTAGGTTAGTGGGTTGAATATATAGGTGGATAGATAGGTACCACAAGAAGATAAGCACTAGGACCTAGTGGTACCCCTGAGGCATAGACAAGACATGGTTTATGACATACTATACATTGTTATATATCATTTTTATTATTGATTGTGAGCCAATGTGGTGAGATGTAAATTTTGAGAGAGAAAGACATGTATATATATTTGTATACATTATGATGTTATTTGACTCATGAATTATATATATGATTTGTGTTTATTACTCATTGCTCATGGTCTTTGCTTTGATGTTATATGATGATTTGATGTTTATATTGATGATGCTATTTTGATTATGCTTATGTTATGGATATTGGATTTTGATGTAGACTAACCTAATTAGGCATGAAATAAGATGCATCTTTTTTATTCATGGTTATGCTTTTTTACATGTATGTTTATGACATGATAAATTTTAATGAGTATATACTTCATTGTTTAGATTTAGACATGTGAAAAATGGTTGGTTACTTTATTATTCATGTATGTTATGATTTTATTATGTTTTTGATGGTTATGATTAAGTTTATGTGTTTGTCTATGACAAAAATTGATATGATGTGATGATTATGGTTTTTTTAATTCTTCTTAGGGTAAAACACATGAAGCAAGCTAATTAACAACACTACATGCGAGAACAAAGGATATAATCAAGAGATAAACATCTTTGGTGAAAATATCAACCAATTACGAGAGGATAAGAAGAGGGAATGATGCCTCTTATTTGACAAGGACTAAAACAAAAACCCAAGTTGGATTGGCCTAAGGAACATAAGCCCTTATAATGCTTCATATTAGAATTTGTTAGTTGGTTAAAAAAGGTGTCTTGATCACATAATGTTAAGTAAGCTTAAATTCCCTTAATTATAGGGTATAAAGGGGAAATGGATGAAAATGTAACCTTATTGTGAGATTAGCATGCTTCTTTTGTAGGTTTCTAGAGAGTTAGTATAAACAAGTATATGTCATGCAAAGTGTAGACTGATCAATGTGAGAAGTCTACTCATGAAAGCCAACTGTATATTTTAAAATTATTTTACCTATACAAACTGATTACGAATTTCAAAAAATTATTTTTATTTTTCTATTCCTTGATAATGGATCGTTTTCTTTTTGTTTTTTCTTGGGGGTTGGGGAAGTTGATTGATATAGGAAGCTTTCAAGAAATTGCTTGTTCTGACAAATGATTTACTCAACCATCCTTAGAGGGAGTGGTCTAAGTTTGTATGATTTATTTAATGTTATTGGTAGTTATCCTTCAAGGGAATAGTCCACCTTAATTTGATAAATTTAAAATATGTTTTCAATAGCTATCCTTTAAAGGAGTAGTCTACAAATGCTTAGGAATGACCCATGATTTCTATTGGTTTGGATTTTGCATTTTACTTATTTGATTTTTTCTTGACATAGACATGCTTATATAGGCTTAGAGGTTCACCTTTATGAAGGAAAAATTAAAATCATAATAAGGTTGATTAGGTGTAAACAGGTTTAGGTGACAATGATCATAGGGATCCATCCTTATGAAAAGGGGTGGAAAGTACCATGAGAATCATGCCATGGGTAGATCCATGGTACTCATTGTTTTATATGAGGCTATAATTTGATGGATAATCACATGATTAATATTTAATCAGTTTCCTCTAAAATAAGGAGATGAATATGATGTGAAAGTAAGGGATGAGCTTAAGTTAAAACAAAAGGTGAACTTCATCATTCTTATCAAAAGAATAGATGCAGATGTGAAGCATTGAGGGGCTTAGGTTCTAGGTTTCCCTCAAGAGAGGACAACTGGTAAGCTCCTAATCCATACTTATGGATTACGATATAGGGTCCAAGCTAATTGAAATCAAACTTGCCCTGCTTTCTTTTCTCCATATTGGTGACATGTTGATTTTCCTCTAGGATGGGATCTCTGATGTTGAATTCTCACACTCTAAGGTGTTTGTTATAGGCACACTTGATGCACTCTTGATAGAAATGAAGATGTGTAAGGGTGGCTAAATGACACTCATCAAGTAGCTCAAGTTGGGCTAAATGGTTCTGACAATAATCATCTTCAAAAATAAGGTCCTACAAAGATATGTGAAGAGAAGGAATCTAGACTTCAAGAGGCAAGACTGCCTCTACTCCAAACATGAGAGAAAAATTAGTAGCAACCATAGGGGTTCAAATTCTAGTAGGATATTCCCATAAGGTGAAGGGGATGTGCAAATCCTAATCCCTACTAGATGCATTGACTATTTTAGTGAGCATGTTATTAAGATTTTTTTAGAGGCCTCAACCTATCCATTTTATTGAGGGTGATAGGGTGAGGAAAAACTTAATTTAATCCCAAATGCATCACAAAGACCCTATATTTGCTTGTTTTTAAAATATTTGTCATTTTTGGTGATAATATTATGAGGAAAACTAAAATGATAAATGATGTGATGGTTGATAAATTTGATAATATATTTCCTTTTTGGTTCTGGTATGGCTTGGAGTACATATACTTGAGTGAGTCAATATTGATTATGACATAGGTTTTGTAGTTAAAGAGGTAATGGTGGAGTTTGTGGAAAACAAGACTAAAGCTAAACAAACTTTCTTGGTATGGGTGTATCAAGTTTCATACTCTACAAGCATGAAACTGATGTAGTAGATGGCTTACACTCTATGTTGCTCATCCTAATGAGCAAGCATTATAACTAAGGAGTGGTCAGTGGTGGAGATATAAAGGTAGAAAGGTTGGTCATCCTTGGGAGGGGTAAGGATAGGTGGAGACAAAGGGTACATTTTGAGTGAATCAAAGGCCTTTTGATAGTCATTATTCCACTTAAAAGATGCATCCTTCTTTAGAAGGTGGTAGAAGGGTTGGTATTGGTCTAAAAGTTGGGAGATAAAGTGACAGGTGGATTGGAGCTTCCATTGTAAATTATGGAGTTGGTTGAGGTTAATTAGATTAAACATATTGATGATGGCTTTGATTTTGGTCAGACTTACTTCTTTTCCCTAAAGGGAGATAATAAAGCCAAGAAGCATTCCTGATAATAACCCAAAAATGCACTTTTTGGGGTTAAGGTGGACATGCTAATGGATGAGGTGCTCAAAGATAATCTTGAGAATGGTGAAATGATCCTTATGATATATGGATTTCTTAATAATGTCAACTACATAGTCTTTGATAATATTTTGCATAAGGTCATAGAAGATATAGGTCATGACATGTTGGTAGGTTGCACCAGTGTTATTTAATCCAAAAGGGATGATTTTATATTATAAGGTTCCCCATGGGGTGATAAAGGTAGTTTTATGTTTATCTTTAGGGGAAATTAGGATCTAATTGTAACCCAATAATCTATCCATAAGATATAACATCTTAGGATCAATTTCAAGATCAACTATCTGGTTAATGCTTGGTAAAGGAAAGTCATCTTTGGGGCAAACAAGGTTGAGGTCATGAAAGTCTACATAAGTGCATAATCCCCCTGTGGCTTTGGTGATAGGCACAACATTCAAGACCCATTGGGGATAGCCAATAGGTTGAAAAAAATTAATAGATAAGAGACATTGAAGCTCTTCTTTGACAAGAAGGGATATGCAAGGGTGTATTCATTAAATTTTTTGATTAACATTTTTGGCATCACAATTAGAGACTATATTATGGGTGGCAATGGTGGGTTTGATTCTAGGCATGTCTCTATAAGACCAAGCAAATGTTATGCTACAGTATTGGAAAAAAGAAGGGAAGTCCCAAAGTTCCTTATAATTTAGTGATTGGCTAGTTTTGACAATGTGGGGTTTATCCAAAGTGCCCAAGTTGATATCCATGGTGGAGTTATTCAACATGGTCAAAGTCTTAGGATGAAGGGATTTATGGATGGAAGAATATGGTGCACCAAGGTAGGTGAGAATGAAATCATCATCCTAGTACTAAACAACATTAATGGTAGGAGAATCATTTCCTATCATCTCAAGATGGGTCAAAGGGATGGAGATAATTGCCCCCTCATTTTGGTAAGTTAGGGGTCTGAGGCTGATCATTTTGATGAAAAATGATAAGTTGGATGATGTCATCCTCCTCACATGTAGGTGTAGAAGAGGTTGGTGAGGAAGGGATGTCTTCCTCAACATTAGTGGTGGTAGGTGGTTTGGTTTTTCTATTTTTGGGTAGAATGAATCCAAGGCCATGTTTCTCATGAGGCTTTCTAGTTTCAGCAAAAATCAACTTGTGTGAGCCATGATTATATCATCCAAGACCAAATAATTTCCAAGCACACATATGGAGGTATGTCTTGGAAAATCTTTGGTTGTCTAAATAGGAAAAGATAGAGGTGAAGGGCCAAGGTGAAGAGGATGTGGTAGATGCATCAAGTGATTTGTCAAGTCCCACATAGATAAAATGGGTTTGATAGTGTGAAGGTCTAAAGGGAATGATGGCTCTAATATTGGGGTCATACCTGGGTTGCTGGTCAAGTTTCACATACTCTTAAGGAGTATAGAAAGCATCAAGGGTGAGGAGGTGATATTCCCCTAGTGAAAGGTGTTAGAATGTGGATTCTAGGTGATCTATGTTGGGGATTTGATCCAAAAGGATTGATGATCTAGTAGATGCCTCATTGGTAAAATAAGATAAGAGTTCATTATTCATGGTTGAGGGCTTTTCTTTGGTAAATTAGGGTATACTAGATGGAGGTAGGAGGATGTTTTTGGGTCAATAAGTCATGTTACATGATGAAAAGGGACTTGGGTCAGCTTGTATAGTGACAATATTTCCCTCATGCTCAAATTTGATTCAATGATGGAGTGTAGAAGCTACATAACCCATAGAGAAAATCCAAGGTCATCCTAGCAAGACATTATAATATAACTCATCTTCTACTACATAGAAGAGTTTGGGGAGTGTGCAAGGCCCTAAATAGATATGAAGGACAATAGTTCCCAGAGTAGTGGCTATGGTGTCATTGAAGGATCAGAGAATGGTCAAGGTTTTAGACATGACATTGTCTAGGAGTTTTATTTGGTTATAGGCATGGGAGGAGATGATGTTAATATTAGCTCCCTCATCAATCATGACTTATTTGGCATGGGTTTGGTTAATAGAATTAGTAATGAAAAGAGGGGGATATAGCTCATCTAGATGGATAGAAGGTATTTCTGAATCCTTGAAGATGATAAGGTTAGAAATTTGGAGAGTGTTAATAAAGGATGTTAGAGGTTGAGGGTCTTTAGGTTGGACCTCTACTAATTGTAATGCCTCTATAATTACTTGGTGATGATGAGGTGAATTAGAAATTAACTCATATAGGCTCATCTTCTTTGGGGTTTGGTGAATTTGTTTGAGAAACACTCTCCTAATTGATTCAAATTGGTTGGATTGAGAGGTACCTAAGACATATATCTTGGGTTTGGATAAAGGTGAAATTCTTTGAATTTGACTTAGTTGGGAGGTGGAAGATGGCTATGTCCATGGTATGGTCACCTTGGCCTTCCCTTATCCTTCTATTAAGAATGTGATCATGTGACCACATGGATAGTATGGATAGAGGGAAGAATCAAGGTAAGATATTAGTTTGTCTCTTCATCACTCTGAGGTGAGAGTGGGGTAATAGGTAGGCATTTGATAGTGGTTATTGGTTGTTGGATTGGTGACTTTACTTCCTTGGTTTATTTGGTTTTGAGTTTGGTTATTTCATTTGGTGAAGTAAGCTCTGCTTTCATAAATGGGTGATTAAGGCTCTATGTAGGGAAGGTGCCAAAGTTTTTGATTGGTTTGGTCAATCTAATTAGAGAGGTTGATTTGGTTGTTTTTAGTTTAGGTGAATTTGATGGTTAAGAAATTGTTGGGTTGGTACAGGTATTTATCAGTTTGGTTGATAAGATAGGCATTTAGATAATAGAGTGGTGGGTTGGTTTGCTAATGGTGTGGTTTGAGGTTCTTACTTGGTGATGTAAGGTATCCCTAGTTTCTACCAAAAGTTGGATTGATCCATGTCAGGGTTGGAGACAAATTCTAATTTCTACACTAACCTCAAGAATGGTTCGTAGACTAGTTTTGTTTCTTAGATAGTGGACTTAAAAGATAAGCCCATAGGTTAAAAAATGGGAATGGTGACCTCATCTTTTTCCGAAATCAAAGGATGTAAGGTTTGGATGGGTGATTCTTCTATAGGAGGTGAAGACATGGTGGCTTCCTCTTTGGGATTAATATCTAATGGGGTAGTAAATTGTTCAGTAGTTGAGAGAGGAGGTAAAATGGGTAATTGTTCTAGTATGTCAGTTAAAAGAGGGGTTGATGAATCCACTACCTCAATAAGTGGAGGAGAAAGGGGTGGTTCCTCATTTTGGGTCTCTAAATGAGGATAAGGTAACTCCACTACCTTAATAAGTGGAGAGATCAAAGAACATATAGATTGAGTTGTAGGTTCTTCAACAATGAATGTGTTAAGAAACATATTGATAGTGTGGGCATCATAGAACACTCAACCTTGTTGTTCTCATTTTTTGTAGGTGCATGATTTGGAAAAGGTTGCCTAAAAATGTCAAGGTCTTGATTTTGAGGTGTGTTAGGGTTATCGAACATTAGCTCCCCCTTGTCAATGAGAGTTTGGACAATGTTATTGAAGGTATTACACCTACTAACATCATGCCCTATTACTCAATGGAAAACACATAGATCATTCACATTGTACCAATTAGCCACATGATGAGAATAATCAAATGGTTGAAGGGGTCTGACAAGAGGAAGTTGTATGATGTTGGCCTTTAGTAACTTCTCCAAGATTGAAGCATAAGATTCTTTAAGTGGAGTAAATTACTTTTGATTATTCTAGTTTTGGTTTTTAATGTTTTGCTTTGAGGAACTAGAGGAATTTGGTTGGTTGACAAATGGTGGAGGAGTGGTTTTAAGGACAATCATATTTTTAGTTCACTTTATCTTTGCATTGGTATTGATTCAGTTGCTTGGTTTAAAGGAGGAAGCCTCATTGGTTTTGTAGGTAGAGTTCTTGTTTTTTAACTTTAACTTTCCTTCATCAATGCTCTATTTTCTAGCTTATGTGCCATGGTAAAAGCTTCGTCAAAAGTTATAAATCTGTAAAAACATAATGTACAAGAGATGTGCTTTACACATGCTTGAGGAAAGATTTCTATCAGTTTGGGTTGGGGTAAAGAGAAGGAAATTTGATTGATCAGGCTTCTCTAATGAGCTACAAAATTAGCAATAGATTCATCATCAAATTTCTAGATAGAGTAAAGGTTAGTGATGGGAACCTTCTTGGATATATTTATCGAATAGTGATCCAAAAAAATTTGGTCCAACTAGGTGAAGGAGAACAAAGAGTGTTTGGTTATGGCACTATACCAATCTAATGCTAAACTAGATAGGGACATGGGGAAGGTATGGAGGAGGGCATCATCATAATTAATCAAATAACATACATGCCTAAATACCCTGAGGTGATGTTGGGGATCCTCCTTAATCTAAAACTTAGAGAACTTGGGGAGTTCCCACTGAGGAGGATATGGTCTAATAGGGATAGAGGGATGAATGGGTTAATTACAAATCTAGTCATATGATAGGTTGTTGTGAACACCAGAGATGGGTGAATCTAAAGTGGTCATTTTATCCATGAGCATTTTCCTTAGATCTATTTGGGGTTGTGAACTTGGAAGGTTTTAAGGTGCATATTGTTATGGTGGTTGGGTGACATTGAAAATTGGTTGGAGGTTGAGAAGCTACCACATATTGGTATGTGGACATTGGTGGTTAGGTGGAAGCCATGTAGGGTTAGGTGGATATAGGTGGTTGGGTAGTAGGTAGAGGTACATGACCTTGTGGTTTAGGGATGTATCCTAAGTTTGGTGCAATGGGCACTTGTTGGGTGGAAGCACTAGCTAGGTTGGTAGTCAAAGGAAGGGTAATGACATTTGTGTTGATTGGTAGTAAGGTAGAAGGTATATGTACCATAATATTTTGAAGTTAGGTAGTGGTTAGTGGATTGGAGGTAGCCAAAGGAAGGTTGGTAGTGATATTGGTAGGTAACCCCATGGTGAGGGGAGTATAGGGGGCTAATGGTTAGGTTGTTCCTAGGGTAGACGAGTTATTGGTAGGGGTGGAAGGTATAAGGGTGTTTGTAGGTTGGGCAGGTTAGTTTTCCATAGTATTATCAAAGGGATTATTAATAGATGAAGAGGCTTGGGTAGTCAATGGTTGGGTAGTGACTATGTTAATATAAGTGTTTCCCATAATGTGGGAAGGTATGCCATAAGGTAGGTCTATAGGTGGAACCGAGGTAGGGGTATGGTGACGCCTAGTGGTAAGATAATGTTGGAGGGCCATAGGATTCTTATTTAAGAAGGTAGAAAAGTTTGCATTTTTTTTGGGAACTACCCAAGGGAAAGAAGGACTTATTAAAGGGTGAGGGGAGTTTGTTGGCTCAAAGACATAGTCCATGGATGAGGGGGTAGAAGAAGTTGATTGGTATGGCAATGGGTTCTATTCTACAAGATTATTTTTTTGCTAACGAGTTAGAACCATACAAGATAAGGGAGAGAGAATACAAAAAAAATCTCACCACTCAAAAAGAGAGAAGACAAGAAATGAGCAATAGAAATAAAAAACACACTAAAAATCAAGCTAAGTCCTAAAGTCCTTTTTAGTCTCTCTTTTATCTTATGCCTTAAGCTTTCAATAAATTACATGACTGAAATTGGCTCAATAGAATAGGTACTATAAAAGAAGTCTATGGTTGGTTTCAAGTTGTGTTTACGCTCAAAAAGGTCTATATTAGAAATCAATACATGGATTGGTATTGGGTCCTACCCCCTCACTTCACACATCATAGCAATAAGGGTATTGAGTGTTTATCCAATATATACTAATTTTTAGAGTTTATACTCAACCCGAGAGTTGAGTTGGTTCTCCCCTTGGTAATGAACTCCAAGTAGGATCACTAGGAAAAGGTAAGGTGATTTTTAGGTGATGAAATCCTAGTCGAGCCTTGTCTCAAGTTATTTTTATGTTTAATTAATGGAGGTGGTTTGGTTTAGTGTGTGATACAAGTGATGCTATGATTGAATTACTTTGCCTTTAATTTAACTAAGTGAGCTAAACTTGTAAGCAACCAATGTATGTATTTGATTTTAAATCGAAAAGAAATTTTTGATTTCATTTATGAGCATAGAATAAAGAGAAGAAAATAGATATGCAAACAAATGAAACCCAAGTAAAGACTCAAGGGTCCCATCGGGCATGCCAGAATGTTTCAATGAATTTCAGCTTATATTTTGAGAAAGGAAGAAGAAACTAAATATGGGTATGGTTGAAAAACTTATTTGATTGTGTGCATGTTGAATCAGATGATTATGAATAACTCTTTTTTAGCTTGGGAGGATGACCTTTGAATAAGATATCACTAAATAAAATGGTTGGTTAGATAGATAGTTGGGTGTATTGCCTAGCGCTAGCTAGATCCTAGAAGTAAGAGCTTCCTCAAGGGCTGTCAATCCACATGTTTTAAATAATTAATTTTAATAAACAAAAGATAAATAACTTACATCAATAATAAAAATCTATTGAAATTAAATACAAGAAATTCTTGATAAAGAAATAGACTAAGATGACTAATATAACAATAATCAAGTTAATACTAGTGCTAAATGGGTCAAGTGTGTTTCAAAAAATCTCCTAGGGGTATATGAATAGGTAGGGGCCTATAAAATTGGACTTGGTTGGGTTAAGAGCATGAAAATAACTTGTTATTTTATACCATAGTGATCATCAGTAGTTGGGATGACCACTAGTGGTTAAGGTGACCATCGGTGTTTGGATAGACCATTGATAGTTGAGAAAACCATCGGTGGTTACTATGTGCAAGCTTGGGTTGATAAATAGACTGACTGATGGGATCACAAATTTGGATTCCAAAGATGGGTTAGTGTTGGGTTAATTATGAAATGGAAATAAAGTAGATGAATATTAGAAAACAAGTACTTATCTTGCCAAAGGTTGATCTGGTGGATGGTTGAGGTGGTTGGCCTATTAGTGGAATATGACATGATTTTGATAGAGTAACAATACCTGGTAGTTTGGCAAAGAGGTTTTGGTAAGTCATTTCTCTTACATGATGGATGGATTGTTAGATTAATATAATGATACTTATAAAATAAGCTTGGATGTAAAATCTCTTGATAGTTGTTTATCTAATTCACCTCCTGCTCTTTTCTTCTTATAGGCAAGGAAAGGTGCAAAAAGATGTTAATTGGGCCTTCTTGTTGAGTGTGGAGCCCTTTGAGGCTATCACATGACCATATGAATAAATTTTTGGGGACTAAAGATCTCCAAGGATGTGGGGGGCATAATTTTCATGTTCTCCACATGTGAGTGGAAAATTCCTTGTATTCCTAATTTTTATGTATTCCATATTTTGTGGAATTAGTTGTTAGATATTTATTTCCATGTGACTTCCTCTTTTATTGGAAGTGGGTCTATCTTCCTTATTTTTAGGGAGATTGGTTATTTCTTGGAATATGTTATACCTTCCTTGTTATGTGGAGTTGGTTGAGATCACATGTTTTTGGGAAAATGTGCCCTTAGAAGGTGGAGAGATGTATGTGGCATGTTTCTCCTTGGGAGAGATTTTGGATAGCTTGATGAGGTGGAGGAGGGTTATCAAATGTTGGATAATGCTTATCTTGGATAAGCATTACACATTTACTCCTATTTTTGTGGATTTTCTTAATTTTACTATATTTAAAGGGTATAGTGTGGCCTTTAGAGGTTGATAGTTTATTTGAAAGGTGTGTCTTTGAGGATTAGAGTCAAAGTGTAGGTGTTTTGTAAAGTGCAAGTGCTCATTACAAGGTGTGGTTTAGAAACTTGTGAGATACAACATTGTGTAGGTGCTAGTAAAAGTGTAGCTTTTTGTGCAACACTTTCTATAGGAGATTTTTTCTCTCTATGAGAGTTCATTGTAATCTTGTTTTAGATTATTGATTTATTTGAGAACTTTTATTAGTGGATGTATCCCACACTGGTTGAAACACATTAGATTTGTGTTATTTGTGTTATTATCTTGTTCTCTCATTTATGCTTTCATAATAATGGTGAGTTAAGCAATGTTTCCATGTTGCATGTTATTTCATAGCTTTAGATCTGGTTTATGGTAATAGTAAATATGGTTAAAGTGTTTTTATTCCTAAAAATTGGTATCAGAGCCATTGGTTGTGTGTTTTTTTAAAGTGGTAAATCACAGGAAGGCTATTAGTGTGAGTGGGAGTTATGGGAGAAGAGATCAGATTTAGAGTGGAGAAGTTTGATGGTAGCATTTTAGATTGTGGAAAATCTAGATGGAGGATTACATGTATCAGAAGGAGCTACATCTCCCCTTGGAGGGGAAAGTAGAACAACCTGTAAGTATGAGTGATGTAGATTGGTCATTACTTGATAAGAAGGCATTAGGAGCCATTCAATTATGCCTTGCATCCTCTGTTGCATTTAATATTTTTGATGAAAAACCACAAAAGATCTCATGGATAAACTTGGAAATTTATATGAGAAATCTATAGCTTTTAATTAAAAAATTCTTATGAAAATATTGTTTAACATGAAGATGTCTAAGAATGGTTCAATAGATAATCATCTAAATGATTTTAATATAGTTGTAAGTATGCTCACTTCAATTGGAATCAAGTTTTATGATGAAGTTACAGATTTACTAATATTATGTTTTTTGCATGATAGTTGGGATAGTTTGGTTATGGTTGTGAGTAATGTAGTCCCTGCCAAAGGAAACTTGAATTTTGAGGATGTTATAGGTGTGATACTTAGCAAGGATATGCAAAGGAAAAGCACTAGTAAATCATATTCAAGTAATAATTTATCCATTAATACTAGAGGGAGGCAAAAGTATAAGATCAAAGGTAATTGAGGAAAGTTAAAAGGTAGATCTAAGTCCATATCTAAATCCAAGATCATATGCTGACATTGTGGGAAGAGTGGACACTGAAAGAAGGATTATTGGTCACTTTGAGATAAGAATGCCAACAAAGAGAAAACAAATGAGGTAAATGTGACATCAAGTAAATCATGACAAGATGCCTTCATTATTTCTATGGATAGTTTTTTTGAGTCTTGGGTATTAGATTCAAGGGCTTCTTTTCATGCCACCCCACATAGGCATTATTTTAATGATTATGTTAAAGATAATATGGGACATGTATATCTTGGTGATGATGAACCATGTGAGATAGTAGGTAAAATTTGTGTTCAAGTTTAGATATAAAATGGGAACACATGGATCCTTAAGGATGTTAGACACATGCCTATGTTGAGATGGAATTTGGTTTCAGTGGGGTGATTGGGAAATGAGTGTTGTTTGGTAGTGTTTATTGAAAATTCTTATAAATTTACCAAAGGCACTCTTATGATCTCAAAAGGTAAGAAATTTGGTACTTGATATTTGACTAGTAGTGTTGATTCTATTGATTTAGTTGTTACAAATGGAGATGCAACTCTGTGGCACTATAGGGTCGATCATATGAGCCATAAAGGAATGTAGATCTTAAAAGATAAGTTGCTTGATTTGAAATATCTATATCTGAACTTCTATGAGAATTTTGTGTACAAAAAATAGAACTAGGTTAAGTTCATAAAGGTTGGATCCACAAAAAAAGATCACAGGTTAGATCTGGTACACTCAAATGTATGGGGACTAGCTCAAGTATCTTCTATTGGTGGATCCATTTATTATGTTACTTTTATAGATGATGTAATAATGAAATTTTGGGTTTATTGCATTAAAAATAAATTTGATGTATTTTGCACTTTTAAGAAGTGGAAATCCTTGGTTGGGAATGAAATAGTTATCAAAAATTGAAATGTCTCAAATCAGATAATGGAGGTGCATATTATAGTAATTATTTCTATGATAATTATTATGAAAATGGAATCCATAGGCAAAGGATGGTTCTAGGAACTCCACAATAGAATGGGGCATCTGAAAGGATGAACAAAATAATAATGGAATGTGCTAAGAGCATGAGGTTATATGCTAGGTTACCTTTATATTTTTGGGTAGAAGAAGTTAGAATGATAATATATCTGATTAATAGAGGACCTTATATGCCTTTGGATGGAGACATTCCTAAACAAGCTTACTCTGGTAAGAATGTTGATTATTATTTTATTAGAGTCTTTAGATGTGAGGATTTTGATCTCATTAAGAAAGAGGATATGACCAAGTTAGAGGTTAAATCAGATAAATGCACATTTATTGGTTATGGTGAGGATACTTTGGTTTCCATTTATGGAGAATTAAAGATAGGAAAATATTTTGGTCTAGAGATGTAGCCTTTAATGAAAAAGTCATGTATAAGGATTAGTTTTTGGACAAGATCAGGAATAGAAAGAGTACATAGTATTGGATGATATTTAGATGGAAAAGTATTAGATGATTCGATTCAAGAACCTTTTATACAAGGACCCCAAACTCCTATGGTAAGAATGTCTTCTAGGGTAAGAAGGGAACCTGAACATTTTTCTCCTTCTTTGAATTATTTATTACTCATTGATAATGGAGATCCAAAGTGTTATGAGGAAGTAATGCAAGTAGATGCCAATTTGAAGTAGGAGCAATCCATGGATGAGGAACATAGATCTCTCATAGAGAACCAAAAATGGGATTTTGTTAGGCTACCCAAGGGCATGAGTGCATTTCCAAACCAGTGGATCTTCAGGATCAAAGAAGATGATAAGGGATAAAATGGTATAAGGCCAAGATGGTGGTTAATGGGTTTGCACAAAAATTAGGTGTTGATTTTGATGAGATTTTCTCTCCTATTGTAAAAATGACTTCTATTAGGACTATTCTTAGTTTATTTGGAGTTGAGGATTTTCATTTAGAATAGTTAGATGTGAAAATTTATTTTCTTCATGGTGATTTGGATGAAGAGTTGTATATGAAGTAGCCACAAAGATATGAGGTCAAAGGGAAGGATAACTATGTGTGCAAACTAAATAAGAGCTTGTATGGCTTGAAACAAGCTCCACGATAATGGTATAATAAATTTGATTATTTTATGTTGGAACAAGAATATCAAAGGTGTCATTCTGACCATTGTGTGTACATCAAATATTTTAATGATGGTTCCTTTATTATTTTATTCTTTTATGTTGATGACATGTTAGTTCCAGGAAAGAACCTAAAACATATTCATATGCTCAAGAAACAACTTAGTGACTCCTTTTCTATGAAGGATTTGGGTGCTAAAAATTAAATCCTTGGTATGAGGATTTCTCACGACAGGAAGGAGAGGATGTTGATCTTATCCCAATTAGAGTATGTGAAGAAAGTCTTATAAAGGTTTAGCATGTTGGATGTTAAATTTGTTGGTACTACTTTGGTAGGCCACTTTAGATTATCAAAGGAGTAGTGTCCCAAGATGGAAGTTGAAAATCTTAGGATTTATAAGGTACCTTACTCATTAGAAATTGGTATATTAATGTATGCCATGGTTTGTATTAGGTTGGATATTGCCCAAGCAGTGGGAGTTATAAGCAGGTATATGAGTGAACCAGGTTATGAGCATTGGCAGGAAGTGAAATAGATTCTTTGGTATTTGAGAGGAACCATTTATTTTGCATTATGTTATGGTGGATTAGATACCACTTTACATGGTTATATGGACTCAGATATGGCAGGGGATATTGATAGAAAGAGAAGTATGATATGAGATATATTTAATATTGGAGATACATTGATTAGTTAGATTTATAGGATAAAAAAGGTTATGGCTTTGTCAACCATAGAGGTAGAGTATGTTGCTACCACAGAGGCTATCAAGGAGATGATTTGGTTATAGGAGTTCTATCAAGAGTTGGTGAATGAGCAGGAATTTAGAAGACTACATAGTGATAATCAGAGTGTTGTTCATTTAGAAAAGAACTCCACTTTCCACTCAAGGATGAAACACATTTAGTTACGTTATCACTTCATCAAGATATCCTTGGAGGAGAACTTAGTGAATTTAAAGAAGATTCATACTATCTAAAATCCTATAGATATGATGACCAAGGTGGTCACATTGGAAAAATTGAGACTATGTATATATTTGATTGGCCTTAGTGGTCATGGAGTAGTGATAGATTCTGTTCAAGAGAAATGATTTCCAAGTGGGAGATTATTGAGTGTGAATCCTTTTGGGGATATCAAATGACCATAGGAATAGATTTTGGGGGCCTAATGAGCTCCAAGGATGTGGGGGGCATAATTTTCTTGTTCTCCACATGTGAGTGTAATATTCCTTATATTATTAATTTCTATGTATTCCATATTTTGTGGAATTAGTTGTTAGATATTTATTTCCAGGTGACTTCCTCTTTTATTGGAAGTGTGTCTATCTTCCTTATTTTTAGGGAGATTAGTTATTTCTTGGAATATGTTATACCTTCATTGTTATGTGGAGCTGGTTGAGATCACATGTTTTTGGGAAAATGTGCCCTTAGAATGTGGATAGATGTATATGGCATGTTCCTCCTTGGGAGAGATTTTGGATAAGCTTGATGAGGTGGAGGAGGGTTGTCACGTGTTGGATAATGCTTATCTTAGATAAGCATTGCACATTTTCTCCTCATTTTGTGTATTTTTTTCATTTTACTATATATACAGGGTATGGTGTGGCCTTTAGAGGTTGATGGTTATTTTCAAAGTGTGACTTTGAGGATCAGAGTCAAAGTGTAGGTGTTTTTAAAAGTGTAGGTGTTCATTATAGGGTGTGGTATAGCAACTTCTGAGATACAACATTGTGTAGGTGTAGGTGAAAGTGTAGCTTTCTATGTAGCACTTTCTATACGATATTTTTTCTATCTCTATGAGAGTTCATTGTAATCTTGTTTTAGATTACTGATTTATTTGAGAACTTTCATTAGTAGATGTAGCCCACATTGAGTGAACCACATTAGATCTATGTTATCTATGCTATTATCTTGTTCTCTCATTTATGAATTCATAATAATGGTGAATTAAGGAATTTTTCTATGATGAATGTTATTGCATAGCTTTAGATTTGGATTATGGTAATAGTAAATCTAGTGAAAGTGTTTTTATTCCTAACACTTCTAATTATAACTCATGCATGCAATGGATCTCATGTGGATTTAGATGAGTTAATTTTAGATAATCAAGGTGGATGTTTGCATGTAAGTACTTGGGATGGTGGACCCTGACCATCAACAATCAAGGTGACCATCGATGGTCAAGGGTCAAAGGTAAAAAGGTGGTTAAAGAGTGGGTTTAGTTAGTTGGTCTAACCATGGTCAGGATCGGTTATGAGTAAAAGGGTTAAATTTGTCCCAAGGGGGTCCTAAGGTGGTCTAGGGGTGTTTTGACATTCAAAATTGTGGTGTGTAGATTTTTTGTGTCTACACACATCTGCTAGTGTTTGATTTATTTGGGCCCTTTCATACTTTCCCAATCATCAAACAATCTAAAGTTGAAACTCACTAGGAGAAAATAATATCATTTAATTTTGAGTATATATATTTGTACATTTAAAAAAAATTCATAGTAGTGAATTTAAATACATTTCAATTTTTCTAACTAATATTTTGGCAAGTGTGTGTTAATAATTGAAAGATATTATATATAGTTTTACCTAATATAAAAAATGACAAATATGGACATAGTGAGCTAATAATAAAACATGCACTATTATATTATATATTTACCTCACTCAAACAATATAATTATACAATAATGTCTATCCAAAAGACAATGAGAGTCATATCCCTACAATAACTCAACCACACAACCTCCTAACTACCTAGAATCACTCAAAGGCTAGTAACCTTATGTGAGGTATAATGGTAACTCACCAAACATAGGATATAATCACAACTCCTTAATAAATATGTCTAGTTGTGAATAATTACTCACATAATATTCACATTATAATATTAACTCACCAACAAACTCTGTGTGAATGCTAATTTTCCTAACATTCCCTAATTTAATGTGAACATGGGGAAATAATAACATGTTTTAGAAGATTTTCTATGAAAACTATCTCAAACTAGGTTATACTCTAATAGGTGTGGTTTTTAAATTGAATTCCTTAGTTCTTAGACAACAATCTTGAACTAAATTACTGAATTACTAAGATTCACAAATACTAGAACAATCTAAGTTGAGCTTACCTCAAAATCCTAAATTTACCCTCAAGAATCAAGCGTATTTTATAATATGATAATTTCAAAAATGTTATTGTAGGGTTTATTTATCACACCATAAAAATAATCAAAATGCAAACTAAGATGCCACTAATTTCATAATGGAACCCCATTATTGGTGACTGATGAGAGGATGATGCATGTCATCCAACCTCTAATGCCTCCAACCTCCATTATGTCACTACTTACTCAAAAAATTGAAACCTAGAGCTCATTTTATAATATAATAATTTCAAAAATATTATTATAGGGTTTGTTTAGCACACCATAAAAAATAAGCAAAATGCAAACTAAGATGCCGCCAATTTCACAATGTAGCCCCATCATTGGTGATTGACGAGAGGACATTTCATGTCATCCAACCTCCAATGCCTTTAGCCTCTATTATGTCACTACTTACTAAAAAAAATGAAACTTGGAGCTCATTTTTATGTCATTTTTAATCAATAATTCCCCCTTCAAAATGAGCATACTCTTTCCAATTTGGATGTCAAGGTCACTCAATATTGCATCCATATAAATATTTTGAAAACAATGGCCTTGATAAATTAATTATTAACAAGATGACATACACTAATTAGGAAACTCCTAACTAACATGACATTTATAATGAGAATATAACTCAACTATAATCTAATAAATGACTCTAAACATACATTTTCATACAATGAAATATTTAAAATATTATATTATTAACTATTTAAATTAAGACCATCTAATATAGCTTTTAGTTATAATTAATCTTTCAAATTGAATATCACCTATTGACACACCTTATTTTTTAATAACATCTTATTTAAATAAACTTTTTTAAAAATTATATTATCATATCCTACTCTCACACTTATTCAAATAACATATTGACTTTTGTAAAACATAATTAGTTTTTTTTTAAACTAGTGATCAACCCTATGAACATTTTACTAAAATACCTAACATGACTCATAATTTTTTTTTGTAAAAATACCTAACACTACTGGTGACCAACTGCAAGAATACTTTAGACTACACGTAAATCCAGACTAAAATAATATATAATTCATACATGGGCTTAGATATACCTAATTATAATTATGTGGTTAAGCATCAGTCAATGGCCTTATAGAGACCTAAGTGCATTCAAGGATTGTATGTTACCAAGTAAGATGATTCATTCAATAGAATCGATACAAAAAATTATGTCAAATAAAACCAATGCATTAGAATCATTATTATTGTAAAATATACTTCAATGTGATCTAATTATAAATAGATATTTGAAAATTCCCTAGTGAGTGGATTAGAATGAAAGGTATTATATAATGATGTGGATGGAATCAATTGTATGGCTATATAAATCCAAGGACACATCACTTCTTTGACAAATATTAATCAAGACAAAATAGAACAAGTTGGTAGTGTTATTGTGAATTTTAAGCATGTAAAATTTTGGACTTTAGAGGTTGTGAAAATCTTAAAGCCTCTTCCTAAAAGGAGTCCCAAGTGGGTATGTCTCCCTAGGTTCCGTATCTACTGGGTTATGATGCACTAATCTTCATTCAATGGTGTGTTGTGATGGTTCCAATCAAGGGGCTTGTTAGTGTAATATTTAAAACCTAAATTTTAAAAGTGTTCTAGTCCTTAAATAAATTATATAGTCATGAACATGCATATATTTGCCCAAATATAAAGTTAGGGTTTTAGATGGAAATAATTAAAAATGATAAATTTATTTAATCAAATGTATGCATATGTTTCTTTGTTTTTGATATCTAATTAGAAACCAATTAACTGAAACATGTATCCATAATTACTATCTAATTTATTTAAGGATCGAAACATTATTAAAATTTAGGTATTAAGTCTTACACTAGTAGGCCCCTTGATTGGAACTATCAAAATGCACAATGAATGAATATTGGTGAACTATGACCCAATAAATATATAACTTGAGGAGAGCCATCCATGTAGGACTCATTTCAGGAATAGGATTAAAGGGATTCATAGCCCCTAAAGTACCAAAACATTATGTGCTCAAAATGCATGTCAACACTTTTGGCACTAGAAGAAGGGTTACCAATGCATAAACCTAAGACTAAAATTTTAACATAAAACTCAAACATGAATAATAGAATCTTTTCCCACACTAATATTCTAGGTTCTAATACTATAAAACCTAATTCTAAGCCCACCTATAGTTTTTGCCTGACTAGATGGAAGTGGTTGCCTTGTGAATCTTCTAGGGTCCCCTCATGACTTGCCCAAAAAACCCAATGAATTTGATCTAAAGTACACACATGGTGGGATTTGGATGATAGAAGAACACATTCAAACTTTCAAAGAGGTTATTATTCATACACATATTCAACACAAGGATGTGGCGTGTCATTTATTTCCTCTCTTTTTTAATGAGGTTGCTTATAGATTGTACCTAAGCCTACCTAATGGATGCATAACCATATGGGTATCCTTTTAAAAACTATTCCTTGATCATTTAAGCATGCCCACTAACCTTATTTCCTTATACCATCAATTTTCCACATCCTGTAGGGATCCCAATGAACATGTTATCATGTTTAATACCCACTTTCACCAATTTTAAAGGAGATTTAAGACCCTTTATTATAAATGGAGGATGTAGCTATTTTTTTAATCTTAACTAATTATATCTCCTAATAGATATGTTCATTCAGAGGACTCCATCTACCCTCACATATCTCAAATTGGTTTACCAAGAGGCATATATAATAGAATAACAATCTAGGTTGCATAACCATTGTGTGGATCTATTTATTCACAAGTATAACCTTGTGTTTACACCCAATATCTTTCAATTATATTTCATTTAAGTCAATTAATTAGCTAATTTGAGCCTTATATTGAATTATTTCTTCAATCCTACAACTAGTTCAACCTCCCTGTGACTAATGAGAACCCTGCCATTATTTTTAATGCATGAAATCATGATAATTTAGTGTATCAACAATAGGATATTTTTCCTTATTTTATAAATCAAATGTCTCTTGGTGATTTTTCTAATCTGATTTCATTTGCTTTAGATTACTATTCATAAACAATGCTTTAACTCACCTATGAGACCGCATGCTAAACTTTAGAATTTAGTACTTACAAACATAAAAATGATACAAGTGTTAAAATAAAGAGGATATTGTTGAAGCATTCAAATCAGTTAAGGATCAACCAATAATAGATTAACCACTCGAATAACACAAATAACCTATCTCTACCAGGTTAGGTATGCATGTCATTTTGGTATGTGTTGATACCCACCCCTACCACTCACCTTAATTTAATGTATAATAAGAGGTATTTATTTGAAATTATCCCAAGTTTTTTATGTAGTTTAAGTGTAGTTACACTAATATATTTAATTTTTAAAATTTGCTTAATTTACATATGAATAATGTAGATAGAACTTTATGGTATAGTGTTTATGAGTGTAAAGGTCAACATAGGTGTGAGTGCATGCATCTCCTTGGTAGTATCTCTACCATTTTACTCTAAATCATTAGCATGAATACATTCCATATCATGTGTTTATCTAGTGAGGATGTCCTTTGAATTTCCATGGGGCATCTCTCCAATTTCTTGCTTCTAGGCATACATTTACCTGATAAGTTCATGTAAATACCTTTTCTCTCCCTTTCCTACTTTTTTTGTTTTCTTTCCTAGTTTGTTATTAGTTTAGTTTTTTTCATCATTTTTCCTACTTTTCATTATCGATTTAACCTCATTGTTTTCTTTTTTTGGTTTGGTTTACCTATTTTGCCCTGGAGGTTCCCTTATTACTCAAAATAATGAAAAATATAAGGCATTTTCATAGGTAGTTTGAGTGATACTCCTAGTGCATAAGTACTCTAAGTAGTTTGTGGATTTAGATTCTATTTTTGAATTGGTTTTGAAGGCTTAACTATCATATGTGTTCTAAATTTGTTTGAGTTGAGTTAAGCTGGGTAAAACTATCTAGTCAATGAAGACCTTATCTCGAAGCCAAGAAAAAATTTCACGTATTAATGGTTTCTAAGTATGCTTGGATGAACCTACTATGGTGAAGATCTAAGGTGAAAAATCTATATCCCCACCTTTCAATTGCTATAGTGGTCCCCAACCCATAATCAAATTACTAGACAAGAAAGATAAAATATAAATCAAGACAAGAAAAGAAAATAAAAGGAGAAATTTTAAATAAAAACATAATTATGGGTGATTTAGGCAACTCCACCATGGGTTTTTGGCCTAGTTGGTAGTAGAGTAAGACTTAGAGTGGGATCAAAGGAAATTCTATCAGGGCTATAGATGCTTGGATGGTAGTAGAATAATGTCCAAGTAAGCATTCTCAAGGTAGGATTCACTATCCTAATGATTGGATCTAGAGTTGTTGGTCCTTGTAGGTTCTAAGAAGCAGTAATTGAACTCATTTTCACACATGAGGTTAATGAGAATGTCTAATGTAGTCTTTCTCTACTCTCATCTTATCCTCTCTCCAATCTATTCACATTCCATGTTTAGTCTTATCCAAAGATTATGGGTTTTTAGATATGTTTTTATTATTCCAAAATACTCAAGAGTATTTTCTAGAAGAGTCACCATTTGTTATTGCTTGCACAACACACCCTAATTCTTCCATGTATCAAGCAACCTCTTTTTTGTTTTTGTATCCACTCTCATTTATGTTCATAGCTCATTGGTCTTAGTACTCTTGAGTTCCTTGATGTTTCATCTTTATTTACTTGTCAAATTAGGTCCCAAAACTACCATGTCCATATGAGTAAATTTCATATATAACACTTAGCATAAAAGTGGAGTCTTGACCTCTTAATTTTCATTTAAAGCCTACTCTCTTAGTTCTATTAACCTACTCTAGGAGGTCACCTAAGTTTCCATGTCATTATATCCAATAAAACCTATTCCATTTTGATGACCATGTCTGAATAGTAAAGTTTCATATAAAGCACTTGGCTCAAAAATGGAGTCTAGTTGCACTTATGATCACTTGGATGTCTTCCTTATTAGGTTTCTTAGATCCCTATAGACACTGTATGGGATAATTTTATTTTCCATGCCATTATATCCTTTAAAATGGGTCTCATACTATCAACTTTGATCATACAAAAAAGATTCATACTTTTCACTTTGTCCCGAAATGACTTATTGGCCCATTTAACCCACTTACAAGATCTTGGCAATGTCATTTTCTGGTTTACTTGATATTATCAATTTTATATAGGGATCCTTTTGATTTCCATTCAATTTTTACCTCCAAAACTAGTCCTATCTTGTTAACTAGGCTTGTAAGAATAAGTTTCATGTTTTACTCGTTGCATAGAAACACATTTTTGAGGTACTTATCTTGCCAATTATTGAAAGCGTTTTTTTTTTGTTCCCCTAAGTTTCTTAGTCTGCTCTAGGTGTCATTTAAATTTATTGAAATTTTGACCCCTGAATCCTATTCTATCTTGTCAAACTCGCTCATATAGATAAGTTTCATATTTTGTACTTTACCAAGAAATGACTCTTAACCCTATTTATTATGCTTGTAAGATCTTATCGAGTCTTGCTAAAATATTGTTTAGTTACCCAATTAGGTATATAGGGTAAAAATTCTCATTACTTTGTGTTAATTTCATTTTTAATCCATTATTATCCTAGGGTTCTTTGATTGTCTTATTCTAGTTATATTCAGACATCCGCGTGTCATTCTAGTTTATGAGCTCCTCATTTACCTGGGTTAGTTATAATTGATTCTTCATATCAATCAACTTGATCTCCTTTAAAAATAGTTAAATATCATAGACCTAATCAAGATTTTAAATCTCAATTAATTTTAGATCATTTTTCTTGATTGATTCATTTGTTGTCTAGAATAAAAGTTTTGGTTTGGTTTATGTTATTCATTCAAAGATATCGCTTTGGTTATCAGACTTATTTGTGATATTAGGTATAGGAATAAAATATTATGTTTTAATATTACAACTTGGACCTTGAGATAATATTAGGTCTAAGGCATGGCTTAATTATTTGAGCTAGTACTTTCTAGGTAATTCTTTCCAAATAGGTAAAGGCAATCATTGGTTAGTTTTTTCTTTATTATTTAGGCTTTTATGCCTGCCAGGGTCAACAAATTTTGAGATAGACTTCATCATTTGGTAGTCAGGTTTTAATACTTGACTGCATAGGGAATTCCCAAGGATACATCATAAAGTGTTAAGTAAACTTATAGCCTTGCAATGGTCTGGGCACCTCTTCTAGTAGTGAGTGGACATTCTTGTTTGATTAGAACGTGGAAGTCTTGGAGTGCATTTGCCACAAGGTCTAGGAAAGTAGTAAATATAGTTGTTGATTTGGCCTTAGGCCCACATAAACATGGTAAGAATTTGAGTGGATTTTTTTTTAAAAAGGTTCTTTGTTTTTATTAAGTTTTACAAAATTTGATTAATTTTATTTAAATGTTTTTCTTTTACTATTAGAAAGCTTTATATTATATTAATAAAAAGAATAATTAATAAAAATGAAAGGTTGAAAAGTAAAGCATAACATGATTAAATTTTATTAAAACTAATTTTAAATTGATTTAATAAAAATTAATTAAGTTTAGTAACATTTTTTTAATTGTAATATTTTTTAATTAATTTTTTATAAGAAAAATTAATACTTAATTGCAAAGTCATAATAAGCTTTTAATAATCCAATTTTTACTAGTTTGAGGTTTAAATTGCCTTGATACACTTGTTGAAGACAGCTATAGTGGTAATTGAGAGTCGATTTCCTGATTCACATTGGGTTTTTACAAAATTACTTGTTAAGTTGAGAAGCACATGTCAATGTCAAAATAGAACCTAAGGACCTAGATTTTTTTCTCAAGTTGCCTAGACTGTATGTCATTCTGGGGGCATAACTTTTTCTACTAGAGTCATTTTTTTGAACTATTTGCACTACCAAAAAACTCATTTCAGCCTGATCATGGTGATATCATCAATTTCATCCAATTTGGCCCAAGTCAAAATCTACTCAAATCTAGGTTTTGCGTTTTCCTGAACCTAAATAGGTCCCTCAAGTGCCTTTTTTAACCTCCTGATGGTTTTTTGATCATAACTTGGTCTCCATTAACCCATTTTTAGAATCTTTAGACTCACTATAAATTTGACTCTGATGTGGACATCCTAATGCCTCTAATTTCTAAAAAAGCCACCTAAACAATGATATTGTAAATTTTTATTGTATAAGTTACCTAGGGAGATTTTAATTATAAAAATTAACTTGATTTTTGTCTTTTATAGGCTAAAATGGTGAAAAAATAAAAAGTGGTGGAATTATAAAAGTGAATGAGAATTTGGATGAGAAATGAATCGTTATAAATTCTATAAATAGGCCAACCCTAGTCATTATAAGGGTTGATTTTTTATTACTCCAAAATGCTCAAAGTCAGCCACTATTTTGATTTTATAGTGCATTATCCTATCCTTATTTTGTAACCCTGTAGTTATGATGGAAAAAATATGATCAATCGATCATAATGAATTGTCAACACAAATACTTTGATTAATAGAATATTGTGGATTTATTGATTTCAATGTGCACATTTAGAATGGTGGTGGTGGCTTTTTCTTTATTATATGTTTCCCTTTGAATCTTGCATCAGCCTTGTGTGTGATTGTGTGTATGTAGATCAAACTAAGGACTAATTTGTGTGTTCAAATTATCGATAATTCTATATTATTTTCCATCAAAATCTTTATTTCTTTCCCCCTTCTCTTTTGTATTTTTATCAAATCAATTAAACTAGGGTTTTTTTTATAGCGATCTATTTTTACTCATTTATCTCAATTACTTGTTCTATTTCATTATTTTATCATTGTCACATTGTTGAATGAATAAAAGCATGTGAATGAAAAGATAAAGTTAGCATTTTAACTATTTCCATTTGAAACCCTAACTTTATATTTTGGTAAATGTATGTGAGTGTTTCCTTATTTTCAATATCTGATTAGAACCCAGTTAACTAAAACACATAGCCATAATTACTATATAATTTATTTAGGGATCAAAACACTATTAAAATTTAGGTTTTTGGTCTTATACTAATAGGACCCTTGATTAGAACCATCACAATGCACCATTAAATGAAGATTAATGCACCATGACTTGATGATTTAACCTTTTAGGGTTTAACTATATAAATCCTATGTTTAGATTAAATGGTTGAGATGTCTAAATTAGTTAAATAAATTGAAATAATTAAGTACTAATTTGTTATGGAATTTTACATTCTTTTACTTTCTAAAAATAACAATAAATAGGCATAAATATAGACTTATCTAAAAAGTGACTATCACGGATGATCTAGGTTCTAAAAACTAAGTTCTGGATAGGTTTGAGTATCATCAATAGGATTCTATAATTTATTTTCTCACTATATGGCAGCACCCTATATGGATAGTATTATCATGTTGTTGTAGTGTCCTCAAAGTGGCACTAGTTTCCCCTTTACAGGACTTTTCTTATTTTTTGGGAACACCTATGCTTATGTTTTTAGGTCTTATTCTTACATGAACAAAACTTGGAGCTCTATGTTATGATTAAAAACCTAATTTAGTATGCAAACCCTAATCCTCCTTAAAAGTATGACATGAGAAATAATTATGTATTTGTTAGTAGGATAGGTTGGACATCCTCAACACCTCAGTGTGAAGAGAGTTGCCTACATACCAATACTTTGATGAGGGACCAAGCCTAATGTAGTTCTCCCACGTAGTGTTTGATGAAAGTGCAAGTGAATTATAGAATGAGAGTGGACTTGGATGCCTTGAATGTGATTGATCTTTGAAATATTTATAAATTGGGCTTAAGGATGTTGTAGATGGTAGTATACAAAAGTAGGTCATAATAAGGATCAAATACCTTAATTTTTCTCAACTTGTCTTTGGTTTGAATGTACTTTTGTATTTATTTTCCATTTGGTGAATAGAGTTCAAGTAGACATGTATTTATAGAGATATTTAGCTTGTGAAAATAAGAAAATGTGCTTAGGCTAACCTTAAAAGGGTCACACATCTAAAAAAGTATCCATTGGGAAAATTTAGGGCTAAGGGCAATAGTGCTTAGTTGGGGACACTAGAGCCATGTAGTTGTAGTGTTCCAAATGTGGTGCTAATGTCCACCTAGTAGACTATTAGAAAAATTGGGTTGGGATTTGAGAAGACAATCCTAGGACTATGTTTTGGCTGAATTTAGGTGACTGTTGTCTTCTCAATGATTGGAAAAATATGTGTAAAGCTCTAGTATATGTCTAGGGCTAAGCTAGGAATAGGTTAACTCAAGTGATACTCTTAGCATCTGATTACCACTTTTAAGTTATTATATTTGCTTCCCTTTTATATTAATAATGTATCAAAGCAAAATGACTGGTATAAAGGAAAAATAAGTGTACCTAGAGTTACCTTGGTAGTGAACCCCATGTATCTGGGTCTAAGTATGTGAATTTGGGTCTGTGTATGTGAAATATGATCCAAAGAAATGTCTTACAATGAAAAATGCAAAAATTAGTACTTACTTAAGAGTTGATCAAAATTAAAAGACTATGTTGAAATGAAGTAGTTGAGTAAAGTTGAGTAAAGAGAGAGGAAAAGAATGAATACACCTCATTGGGTATGTGAACCAATGCATGAACCTAGTGACAACATATGTGTGTTAGTGTATATAGTGATCATATCATTGAATAGCTTAAACTGAGCTGATGTCTTGCTCAATACTCATATGGGTGGATCAAGAACTCAATCTAGTTTTGACTCCATCATTGCCCACCCCTGCTCAGTGGATCTTTATCTGTGAATAGCTTGGATAAGATTGCAAGTGTGTCTAACCCTCTCATGTGGTTGGATTAATAACTCAAGAAGGCCATGACTCCATCATTGCCCACCTATGTGAAGTAGATGCATCTGTAACTAAATTATACATAGTGTTAAAAGTATCTAACTAAGTAAATCTAATTGTGTATGGCAGCTCCATAGACACTCTAGTATATTAGGTGGCTCTAGGACACTCAAGAATTCCAACCACTATATATGGATTAAGGCATGAATCTAGTGACAACCTTGAATGTGATATAAAGTGTAGACAACATAGAGAATGAAATGGACTTTGCCATTCCATTTGATCAACCTATGTGTAACTGAGTATATGAAAACTATGTGCCATGCACATGCCTCCCAAGCTAGTATCTGATTATGTTGAATCTGAATTAAGTATGTATAGTTGAATTTATGTAATTGAATTAAATGTGGGATTGATCATGACATGCATGATGCCCCCAAATCTAAGCAACTGGTATGAATCTAAGCTAAAATGAATGTATCTGAGCTAAATTTGAACATAATTATCAAACTTATGATTGTATCTGTGAAAATTTATATTATACTTGGTGTACTAGTCTAAATGATCCAAACTACCATGAAGTTGGAGATATTGAAAAGTATCACCCTATAATGGAAAGTAGTGCCCTATGGTGCTAATGTCCCAATCTGGGTACTAATATCTACCTAGTCTGAAATCTAGGTGATATAAATTATTGTCTAAGTCTTTATTTTTCCCTATGTCTACCCTAAGTTTAATTTCTAAAAATAAGCATGCGTGTTGAATTTTATCTATGAAAAGTAAATTAGGAACTTGATATTTGTGATAAACCCATGTAAATGCCCCCTCTTTTGAGGTTAGTTGTGAAATTTGTGTAAGAACTTCCCTCTAAATAAGTAGCTCTATAAAATGTGTTAACCAGAGCATGTATATGATATTCCAATACAATATACAAACATAACATCAAAATGTAAATGTATCTAAGCATGATTAAATAATGTAATATATATGTTTAATATAGCATTACACAAGGGTATCAAAATAGATGTAATCAATATATAATATAAAATCTGAGTAACTACCTAAGGGGATGGGGCATGATGTCCATCATGACACCCAAGTAGGAATGGTAGATATATGAGGTCCACATGTAATCACAAATTGGTGTGTTTTTAATAAGAAAATATAAGTGCCATGGTGTAGAAGCATACATATAAGAATGAGACATGAAAAAGGTAGGCCAAGGGGACACAATATAAGGGACATTGGCACATGTCATTAAATCTAAGGATGAAGACTTACAAGGACATGCTCAAATGCCCACATACATAAGTAACAAATAATTTGGTTTAGAACCACATAGAAGGACATGTTCAAATATCCACATATAGAAGTATGAAAGTACACATAAGGGACATGGTCACATGTCCAAGGCATACAAACAAAGAAGTGGCATATATCCAAAGAACAAAGGCATATTCAAATGCCCTCAAAGATGAAAGAAGCATAGAAATGCAATCAAGTCTAATATGGGATAACTAGAAATGAAAGCATGTATAAACATGTAGTAAATATCTATGTAGATCCTACGATGCATATATATTGATTCTAACTAGTGATAGTCAAAAAAAATTGAGAAATGATCAATAGATAATTCAATGTATAAAATAGAATGTATATTATGTAAGATATAACCTGGTTATAGCAACTGTGTAGGAGATGCCCCCAAGTGGGCAGATGTATCAAATTTATAAACCTAGATTGGTGTATATGCCCATAATGGGTAGATGATATCTAGTCTAGATAAGTGTAATGGATCGAAGTCTTATCTAGAATCTGTAAGCTCTCAACAAGAACAAGAGAAACATATGTGTATGATAAAACCACCTATACTATGATAGATAGCAATATGCAACATCTACAAAGTAGTAGAAATGTAAACATAACAATGCATATAATCTATAAAATTTGTGTTTTTGAAATATTTGAATGTTTTTTTAATCTTTACATGTTATATTATTTTTGTGTTTTCTGATTATAAGGTATATAAAAGAAAATAAAAATAAACTATGTACAAGGAGCAATGGAGAGAAGGAAGTATGTACAAGGGTAGGAACCATACTAACTAATGAGTATCATGGGAGACTCACTATCAACATGACCTATGTTGAATAGGGGAACTATGATTGTGTGTGTAGTGTGAAAGGGAAATTATGATCCCATGATCTATTGTGATGTATAATTTGAGTTGAAAATTGTCTGTGTAACGATGTTATGATGTTGTGGCACTAATTATGATGCCTTGTGAACTATAAGGGTCTTAGGGATCCATCTGGTAGAAACATAAGCTATAAGTGATGTAGGTACCCTGTGATGAGAACCCCTAGAACCCAATATAATTGATCTCAGTGTAAACAAAGTAGAGGAAGGTGATATAAAATCTATGACATATCTTTGATGCAAGGGTCTCTCTAGTAATGGTCTCTATGGTATAGTATGTGTATGTGTAGATATCATAGGAATAGACCTAGCTAGTACTAATGACTCTACTAAACACTATGATGTATCTATAAGAGTTTTACTCTCAATTATAATTGATAACCATGTAATATCTGATAATGGTGATGTAACTATAACTAGTGTCTATGTTAGAACTATAGCTAGAAACTATGTTAGAACTACTTGTGGGATGATTAGAGGATAATCATATGTAACACCCTTAATCTTAAGCACTTAATTATCATGTATATACTTTAGACATTGTTGTCTTATATATGGAATGGCTCAAATATATTGTAATAATGGCCTATCTAATAATATATCAAATACCCCTGCACCAAGTACTACTAGGAACCAAGTGGTTATGTCTGCTATTCCAACTTGTAATGGAAGCACAATCTCCCTAATAGAGGAATAAACATGGCCATTAAAACCACTAGTGCTTGTATCTATGGATAATATATATTTATTTGTGTATCCCAAATGTTGTAAGAGTGTCATGTTGTACATGCTTATGCTTGACCCATTCTCAACCATAAAATTATGAATAGGATGTTGGTTTATGTATGCTCGTATGAAGAGCACATGTAAATCTATGTCATCATCCACAATATCTTACTCTAAAAATGTGATAAGAAGTCTAGGTGGCACCGGAGTGTGATACATTCCAATAATGTTATGCAAGGGATGTGTCTCATATGTAATTATGTGATAGGAATCTAGTGGTGGATGCATCTAGTATATATAGTGAACACTTGATGTGCCCCTACCTCATTAGATGTATGCTTTGGGAAAGGATGTGAAAATATATTTAGTGCCTTAGCCTCTTTTTTTTATTTTTTTATGCCTTTGTGGGTGATCCCACATCAATAATGTTAGCCTAGATGAGATCATGTATCTTATGCTTTAGGTTATTGAATCTATTTGTTGTGTGGCCTGGTGCCCTATAATACTCATAGAATGCACTTGAATCATAAATATTTGGAAGAGGCCATGTCATATCAACCTCTTTAATAGGAGGGATAGATATGACATTGCATTTTAATAGTTATTTTAGAACCTATGTTGTTGACTCTATAAGATTATTGAAGACTCTATGTTGAGGAGTAAATAGAACCAATTTAGGAGATGGCTTAGAAATTACGTTGACCATGGCTATTTGATCACTTTTGTTTTCTATGATCCTTATCTTTTATGGAGGTTTTTTTGAACTCTTAATAGTTGATTTTGATCCATTTGTGTACTTGAGTTTTCCCATTGCTAAGAGATTAATATCTATTTCCTTGACTGTGTGGCACATATCAATAAATGTGGGAAACTTCTTGAATAAGATATCTTTGTGTAGTGTTTTTAATAGAATTTGTTTAAATATATCCTAAATATTTCTATCTACTATGGGGCTAGTCAATTTGGATAATATTATCTTATATCTTAAGACATAATTAGTGATAGGCTCATTTGAATTTTGATTTAATTATGCCACTTGTGCATATGATATCTTATCACTGATGTTGAAATATAAGTGTGCTAGGAACATGTCATCTAAAGGATTGAATGATGTGATAGATTTATTTGGAAAATCGTAGAACCACTACATGGAAATAGATTTGTAATAAGTTAATCATTAGACACATAATCTAAGCATACTATTTGAAAGGCTCTGAGGTGATGCTTTGGGTCACCCTTTCCATCATATAATGTGAGCTTGGGTGTAATGAAACTAGATGGCAAAGGAGTTGTAGCTATGTGATGTGATAAAGGTGTATGCAAGAGAATGTTGGAATCTAAGGCATGTGAAGGCCTAGTTACTCCCTACTTGATATGTAACACCTTAGACTACAGAGTGAGAACCTCATGCATAAAGGATTATACATTTGGAGTAAAGGAACTAGCCACAATTGGTGTAGATATCCTTGATGGTTGAATAACAATCTTGGGTTGAGTTGGACCCACTAGAGGTATAAAAATATATTAATTAGAGGGGTTGAAGATTTACCATTGTTTATCTTTTGGAGTTATTCTTGAATAATGTTTATGAAGTCATCTTGTATATCCTTATGTTTGGACACAAAGTCTTATAACTATTGCTTATCAGTTTCATCAAATTTGTTATTAAATTATACCATTGTAGGTTGAAATGTAGGAAAACAAATTTTGTATATTTTAACCTTTTAAGAATAGTAATCTATGGAAGATTGTAAAAAATGAAATATTGAAACAAATATAATATTTTTGTAGTTGTAATCTAAGTATATATAGAAAAGGATATAAACCCTAAGTGTGTCTAGGGTTAGGGTTTTTTTGAATCTAGGGTTTCTTTACAACAATTTAAATTAGATGTGAAAAAAATTGAAACCCTAATATTAAATTGATTTTAATTAGTTAGATTATATAAAAAAATCATAAAATCAAAAGTATGCAGCCCTAAATTATTGCACAAAAAATTGGATTAATGCAAGCTAGGGTTTGAAGCAATATTTAAAATAAGATAGGTTCACCAAATGATTTAACCTTTTAGGATTTAACTATGTAAATCCTATGTTTAGATTAAAGGGCTAAGATGTATAAATTAGTTAAATAAATTACAATAATTAATCACTAAATTGTTATAGTATTTGACCTTCTTTGAATTTCTAAAAATAGTAATATATAGGCATAAATATAGACTTATCTAAAAAATTATTGTCGTAGATGATTTGGGTTCTAAAAATTGGGTTCTAAATAGTTCTGAGTGTCACTAATAAGATTCTAGAATCTTTTTTCACACTGGACATTAGTACCCCATATGGATAGTAGTACCATGTTATTGTAGTGTCATCAAAGTGGTGGTAGTGTCCCCTTTGTAGGATTGTTCTTATTTTTTGGGAATACCTATTCCTATGTTTTTAGGTCTTATTCTTGCATGCACGAAACCTAGAGCTCTATGTTGTGCTTGGAAAAACTAATTTATTATGTAAACCTTAATCCTCCTTACAAGTATGGCATGAGATATAATTATGTGTTCATTAGTAGGATAGGCTGGACATCCTCAACACCCCCTTGTGAAGAGATTTTCCTACATACCAATACCCAAAAGAGGGATCAATCTTGATGTGTTTTTCCCACCTAGTGCTTGATGCAAGTGCAAGTAAATGTTATAATGATAGTGGACTTAGATGCCTTGAATTTTCTTGAGCTTTAAAATATTTTAAAACTAGGCTTAGTGTTATTGTATATGTATAGTATGCAAAAGTAGGGTAGCATAGGGATCAAATACCTTAATTTTCTCAACTTGTCTTTGGTTTGAATTTAATTTTGCATATAGTGAATAGAGGCCAATTATACTTGTATTTATAGAGATTTTTAGACTATGAAGATAAGAAAATGTGCTTAATACAACCTTAGGAGGGGCATGCATTTAAAAAATTATTCATTGGTAAGAGTTAGGGATAAGGACAGTAACACCCAGTTGGGGAAACTAGCACCATATGGTTGTAGTGTCCCAAAAGTGGTGTTACTATCCACCTAGTAGATTATTAGAAAAAATAGGTTGGGATTTGAGAAGATAGTCTTGGGACTATGCTTTGGTAGACTATAGGTGATTGTGGTCTACTCAATGACTAGAAAATTGTCTAAGGCTATAGGATAGGTCTAGGGCTAATCTAGAAATAGGTTATTCAAGCGACACTCTTAGCATCCAATTACCACTTTTAGTTGATTACACATGGTATATATAGAACTTGGTTATCCTTGACCATGTGGGAATCCTTTTAGAAAGAGGCTTAAATGGATTCACCACCCCTAAATATCAATGTTGTAATTTCCATGACAAATGTCATGTCAATATGTAGGCTACACAGTCATCTCAGGTGAGATAAGATAATATTCTACAAGGTGTTATCTATTAGAGACTAATTACATCGATATGGAAAAGCACATCAATAGCTATACATGTAATTGAAGGATCTTTAAATTACTCCCAAATTAACATATGGATCCCTTTATATACTCTCATGATAAATGGAAATTTTTTGCTCTAATACCACTATTAATAATCAAAAGAGCTTATACAAAGTTTTAGCTAATAAAATAAATGATAAAGTCAAACAAATTAAGATAGTAATCAAACACACACTATTATATTATATTTTTAATTCATTCAAAAAATATAATTATATAGGAATGTATTTTCTATAAATAAGGAAATTTATATACCTCCAATAACTAAACCACACAACCTCCTAACTACCTATAATAACTCATAGGCTAATAACCTTATGTGAGCTATAATTAAAACTCACCAAACATAGGATATTATCACAACTCCCTCATATATATATATATATATATATATATATATATATATATATATATATATATATATATATATATATATATATATATATATATATATATATATGTATGTATTAATAATTACTCTAATAATATTCACATTACCATATTAACTCACTAACAAACTCCATGTGGGTGTTAATTTTCCTAACAGTGTGATCTTAGGGCCCATAGAATGTGTGGTGATCCAAACAATGTTTAAAATCTTGGACCATCGATTTGTTGTAAATTCAAGAACAAAAACCCATTTGGATGAGAAATAATATGGCTATTTGAGAAAAAAATAGTAAAGTGCATAGGTTATTCAATGAAATGTTGTACATCCTGATGATACCCACATAACTAATCCCAAGTCATAAAATCCCCATTATTAGCCTAACTAAAAATATTTACTACTAAAATTTTTCCTAATGAAAGTAATTCCATCAAAACTACACCAATATTAATAATGTGTTCATGAAAAGAAAGTGATTAATATCCAAGGAACTACTTTTTATCCTCCACCACAATTTCAACTTGAAGTGCTAACCATAAAGTTATCAAGGAAGCCATTAGTCTTAAAACCTTGCATCAAACAACAAAAGTTCAATTACCCTTTCATCCATGTAACAAAGTAATTTTATCACAACCTATTTCACCTATAAAAGATAAAACACTTATAAAGGACTCAATTTTCAAAGATAACACTTAGATAAAGGGATGATCTACTTTAAAAGAGGATAAATAATATAACACAATTACTTGCCATGATAATGATTACACTAACAATGATTATAAAAATGATGATTCTTATAGTGATGATGATTATAATGATGATGATAACATATTATATTCTTAGACTCATGGGTGATTATACATCTATATATTTCCCATTAAGATAGGAATGTTTCCAATTACATATAATATAATGATGATTAACATAATATTATTGGTTAGCCTTGATTTCTAACCCAATAAGCTTACATATGAGCAAACCATTTTTTTACGTAGTGTCCTTTCCTTTCCTTTTTTGATTGCTTCTCTTTTCTTACTTACCTAGGTTTGGTTTTTTTATTCATTATTGTTGGCTTCTGGATTTTTGGAAACTTAGTTTTTTCTTTAGCCTTCTTCTATGTTCCTTATGCCCTTAGGTCTTCCTTTGTTTTTAGCTTCTTCTAATTTTATTATAATTATTATTTATGGTTGTTTGAATTTTAATGTAAATTTATTCCCTATTCATGTTTTGTTTATCATTTAATTTGGATTCCTTCTCCATTCCTCTCTTGACTTATATGATTTATATCTATTCTTTCCTCTATGGTTTCTTATAATTAATTCTTCTTAGAATACATATGTATCATTCTTATAACCTCTCCCCTTATTTGATTGTGCTATTATCTTTGATTTTGGCCCTTGAATTTTATTATTGTTTCTCATCCCAAAATATTATTTGAACTTATCTATGATGAAAACACATTATATATGGAGGCCTCATTCCCCACTGCACCATAGTTCTTAGTAAAGTTGTACATTAGTAGGGATCCCTCCCTTATTTATTCTTCCCACTTTAATCTCCAATATTATTTTGGTTTGATTGAATTATTTGACTATTTCATAGATTTTAAGATTTTTTGCATTTATATTTGAGTTTTACATGGGTGAAAAAATTAGAACATTATAATTATCTACCTATTGATAGAGGTTATACATTTTTTACACATGTACTATTGATAGTATTATTGAGTTAGATGCAGGACATACATATTTAGACATATGATTATGGATTCACAGTTCACTAGGGGAATACTTAATGCTTTCTCTAGGGGCATCCTAAAGGAGGTCTCCTTATATTTCTTAAGCTTATATATTTCTTAGTTTCCTCCATTCTATCAATCTCTCCCAAGGTTATACATTTCCTACTATATCTTATCTAGTTTACACTTTTGTGTGATTTGTTTCCTATAATTTTTTTGTGTTTTCTATAAATGATTATTGTCTAACACACCTTTCTTGTTTTACCTCTATTTTATGATTTTGCTTCAATTTTTTTTTATTATCATGCATGTCTTATATATATGGTGTATGATTTGATTGTATACACTTGTATATACCTAAATTGGTTCACAAGTACTTGTCAGTGCTAATTATTGATAGATCTTAAACCACTTGACTTACACTCACATATATGAATCTTATTTACCATTCCTATATACATTTATCTAGATGTGGGCTTGACCCCTATGTTCATCATCACTACTACACATGAATTTCTAATTCAATGCTCAAACTACCTTATATCATTCTCATACTACTATAAAACTTATAATAGTTTTCCTTGATTTTTAGGGACATGTATGCACTAGGAAGATAGGTCCACTATCATGAACCTATCCACCTATCATGACATTATCCTTGTTCTATTTAACAAATAGTTTAAAAAATTAAAAATATTCATTTGGGTCATCTCACATGATTCAAAAGTCAACTGAAGTAAAATATTCAAAAGATTTTCTATAAATATAAATCAAAGGTCATTCATTAAGTGTCTTGATATTTATTTTACATCTATATATTACACTACTGCACATTAATAAAATATACCTTATTTTTCCAAATTCAAGATTAATCACTAGGATTAGTCTCAAATCAAGTTTGAAACATTACAAATCAAGTTAGAAGCTAACATTTTCAAGTAAAAAAATCCAAAATTCTAGATACATACATATAGTCAAGAAGCATAATTACATAATCACACTAGGTAGAAGAAATACGTGTGGCTTTATTCCCTCCTCAAAGTATTTGGATATGTAAGAAGTGGTCAATCATCAATAGGGATGATTAGGGATAGCTCATCCCAATACACTTTACCTTATTTTTTACAGATTTCCAGTGCTTGTAAGTACCTCTATGGTTTTCAAAGCAAATATAAGGAAACTAAAAATTTACATGTGACACTAATAGAATAAAAATATATTAGACCTCTCAATAGACATAGGTTTAGGTAGAAAAATAATTACAATTTTTTCAACTTCCCACCAAATAAATCCACAATCAATGGACAAGACTACACTATGAAGTTATCTAGGGAGTGCGGACTTGTCCATACATAACTACATACTTTGCTTTCAGATCTAAGCTATCATAGTTTTATCATATTTCTCATTGTTAGACATATGTTATAGCCAACCATAAACTAAACAATCTAAGTAAATTATTATTGGTTTTAATTACTATTTTTATCATATGCCACTTGTCAATAAATTTTAGTTAATTATAATTTACATTCATATTTATACTTAAATTTCATACATTGTAATCTAAATAATATTTCAAAGTTTAATACATATTAGACACTTGTTAAATAAAAAATAGGGTAAAACATACTAGTGAACTCGTACTTTTTTTAGAATTTGATTTTTTTATTATTTATGTCCTAGGTTTTCATATTAAATTACTTATTTTCATTCATAATTTTTTTTTCTTCAGTTGGTTTTCAACTTATTTTTTCTTTCTTTTTCTTGTTTCCTAGAACTATGTTTTTATAGTTATAAAATTCATAGGCATTGTCAATCTAGGCTAAGCAGTGATTAATTTTACCTGAGTCATGGTGTGAGGGGTACTTATCCAATACTCAAGCCATTATACAACACTATATACTAATTATAGTTTCCATTTACCTCACAATATCTCAAAAACATAGAGTTTTTTCCTTTTCAGCCATAGGAAGCCTTTTAGTCATTTAGATTTATATTGCACTGGTAAATGATTAGCTCTAGGAAGTTATTATTAATGTACCTTAGAGATAGGATAGTGTGATTATGGGATGGTGGAACATATAACCTATTACACAATGTCATGATTGAAAATGGGTCAAGGAAAAATGCATGTATAATGAACTTATTTTCACTCTTGGGTACACAAATTATGATTTATAGGATATTAAAGAAGTAGTTAAATTATTTGATGGAAATACACAAAATACTCTTGGGCATATAGTGTTGTCTCTTCAATTAAATTTACTGAAAATGGATACTCCATTATTAGTCTTACCAAGTACACTGGTCTTTGATATGTTATTAGGATGCCCTTGGATATAGAAGCTCTATGTAGTGTCATCCATAATACATCTATGTCTCAAATATATATATATATATATATATATATATATATATATATATATATATATATATATATATATATATATATATATATATATATATAGTGTTGTCTCTTCAATTAAATTTACTGAAAATGGATACTCCATTATTAGTCTTACCAAGTACACTAGTCTTTGATATGTTATTAGGATGCCCTTGGATATAGAAGCTCTATGTAGTGTCATCCATAATACATCTATGTATCAAATATATATATATATATATATATATATATATATATATATATATAGTGTTGTCTCTTCAATTAAATTTACTAAAAATGGATACTCCATTATTAGTCTTACCAAGTACACTAGTTTTTGATATGTTATTAGGATTCCCTTGGATATAGAAGCTCTATGTAGTGTCATCCATAATACATCTATGTCTCAAATATATATATATATATATATATATATATATATATATATATATATATATATATATATATTAGGTGATAAATTTTTCAAGAATATGAAATGAGTGCCCTCTATAGTTAGTGGTATCTCCTCCTTTTTCCCCACCACTACCAAAGTTTGTTATTAAATCTATTCAAGAGCATAGTGCAAAGATAGTTATTTCACTTATGCATGATATTTATATACTTTGAGTTCAAAATATAGTTATACACCCTCCTAAGAAAGAAAATTCACATCAAAGAATTATGCATAGTTCACATATATATTCATATCACACAACATGTACTAAGGTATTACTATAGATAGTTTAACATGTTCCACATTGAATACAAATGGTGAATCCTGCTTTTGCTATACAACGGACTCCACCAACTCCCATGCTCTCTAAATTTACACATTCTACGCATGATTTTATAAGTGTTGATCAAGATAGTTACATTAAAACATTAGATTCATTTTTAGATTTTGATTCATCTACATGTAGCACTTTTCATTCATGTAAAGTCACCCTCTAATTCTATGATACAGGCACACACTATGGTCTTTACATCTATGGGATCATTAGCTTGTTTATTTTAAATTTTTCACAATTAAAATATGTCAAAAATATTTTTAAAAAAAATTAAAAACTCAAAAAAAAAAATCAAAAATACAAAAACATCCCAAACTTTCAAAAATATAAAAAAAAATCAAAATATTTACAAAAATAGAAAAAAATGGGACTTGACCATTACATGAGTTGCTAGTTTATGTTTTTACTTGTGTTATTTATCACATATTTGGTAATTAGAATATTATTTTATATACACAAATAAATTTAATAAGGTATATTAGTTTGATATAGGGCATACATACTATACATAGATTCTTAGATGTTGAACTCCCTTCTACCCATTGGCCATGCCTATGTTGGGGGAATCTTATTATATAAATTACATTATCATAGGTTATATATATATATATATATAACCTCACCATTATGTTGAGCTAGATATATTACAAGTGTCTTTCTACTTACTCATATCTTACATGGTGATACATGGATATGTTACTTTGCTATGATGTGACATTGATACATATGGATGGTGTAGACTAGTTTTCACTTGTTTTATGCTCCTTTGATGTTGTTAATTTCTTGCATTATATGATAGACATTTATTTCATATTATGGGTGCTCACTTAGCCTTATGTGTGTGGCATTTTTATGTCCCTTTTTTACAACATTTTTAATATCCCTTATGAGTGGCCATTGGCCTTGTTTTTTGTGACATGTTCATGTCCTTTATATGTGGACTTTGGCCTTATATATGATAGTGCATGACATTGTGTGTTGTGCTTGTTAAATTTTATTAGTGGTTCCATGATACATATCATGCACTTTTACTACATATTCTTATTCAAATATGGTTACTTACTATATGCCTCATTGCCAAATCTATCTAGACATGGCACTTGTATGCCTCACATTAAATATTGATACATAAATGCTTCAATGACATATACTATACTATGATAAAATACTCTCCACATGTTGACATGACTATACATGATTATATCTTTATCAAATGATATAATTAACTCTTTTTTTCATATTAGTGACATATAGGTTACATCTCATCCCAAAAGGGGGGCATTATAATGGGATTGTCTTAGAGATTCAAATCTCCACGAGCAGAAAAATCATATTTTATGATAGAGCACATGTTTCAAAGATTAAAATTATTTTATAAAGAATATATATGATAAATATTGGTAAATTGGTATATAGTATGGGGGAATATGACATTCATGTCCACTCACTTTATAAAGACTTGAATACAAAATCATACACACTTAGTTGTATATAAATGTGCATATCCAAAATAATTACATGAGCATAAATTATAAGTTTCACATATAATAACATTTGAGTAGATAGATGCATGGAATTATATATTATTTTCATATATTCAAGGGGCATGATATTGGTTCATGCACACATGTATTTTTCAAATTTAAAAGGTAAGATACTAGTTCATTCACATATACACTACAATACAGTTTACAAATTCAATGGAAAATGGTTTTTATTTCACTTCAAATATATTGGCATTATGGTCATGATGAGGGAATGAATATTATTCATTCTCTTTTGATCATGTAAATAGAATCTAGATCCATCAACAATGGTGTGATTCATTTTATTATGTGTAATGTGTGTTCAAGTCTAGAGACACTCAACAAAACCTTGGAATTACTTCTAGAAAACCATTGTGTGGTTCTAACTTCTATCATGGATGATGTACATTCAAGTTTAGTGACACTTATTGTCCTTGAAATCACTCCTATTGAATCCATTATGGTTCCACCTTCTTTTGGATTGGTACATTGGGTACTTCTTCCCATTCATAAGAGTTGGAGCATGCATCTTTCCAACTCAAGGGCTTGATTAGTTATTCTAAGTTTGGACTTCATCACTCTTAATTCTCCAGTGTTTCAACAAGAGGAACCATCTCTCTGAGTGCTTTGATAAGTGGGTACATTTATCCAATGATTCATCATTTGTTATAATTTACAATTTTAATCCCTCTTTTTTCTCTTTACAATTTAAAAATTTAGATTTTAAATATTCAAATTTTAAATATAGACATTGACTACTTCATGTGTTGTTGCAAGGTTTGATAAAATGAGTGCCTTGTAAAATTGGAGTTCTGACCAAAATATAAAGTGTGTTATACACACTCATGTTTTTCCTATCTCCTTTACTCTAGAAATTCCATTACTAGAATAAGGGAGGGGGGAATGTAGACACCTAAATCTAGTTACAAGAACTTGACAATGTTAATTATTGACATATCTTAAGCCACTTGACTTACACTCACATATATGACGTTTATTCACCATTACCCTATCACTTTATTTATATGCAAGCTTGACCTCTCTATTCACCATCACTATTACACATGAATTTCTAGGTCAATGCTTAAAATTCCGTATATCATTCTCATACTACTACCAATCTTAGGACAATTATCCCTGCTTTTCCTTTATTGACTATATGTTTTATTTCCTTTATTTCCAATTGTCTTATCATGCATCTATTTGGTCAAGGTTTATCATGTATGATTTAATTTTAAATATTTTATAGTACATTGTTTGTATTAGGGCATGTTATTTTTTTCACTTCATTGATTATATATTTATCATTAGGGAATGTTAATAATATGCACAAATTATGTATATCATGTTCAAGTAAAGGCATATTATTGGTTGTGTATCATTGAATGTATATTTCCTACATAGGGGAAATTTATAATTACTATGGTTACATTTATTTAGACTTTCTCATATATTCCTAAATTACTTACATTGCTTATACTCAATCACACAAGTCAAGTTACATATTACATGCACACCTTCACAATGATATCTTACTTATATTACTTAGACCTAGACACATTTAGGTCAAAGTCCCTTATTATATATGTGACTTGATGATGATATATTTATATGATTATAAAATTTTTGTTATACATAAATTTTTTAATGATGACATATTATTATGTTCATACATCATAGCTTTTATTTTTCATAATTTACATATGGTAAACATAATCATTTTATTTTTAGATATGTGATTCACAGGTCCATCCCACAAGTCAAAAGGGGAAATTTGATCTGATTATTATATCTTTAGTCACATGATGATTAAAAAATCTTAATGGTTTATAAATCATACATCTTATTTATCCCACACTTATAAGAAGTCCTAAAGAGCTATAAGGCACACTTATTATTGTTTTCGTATATGAAAGTAGTCATAGATTGTTGTACAACATAATTCATTTGGTATCCTTAATGATATTCATACTCAAATATGATTTTGAGATACATATTTCATAGAGACAAATTCATGGTTTCCACATAAATCAGTGTATTTGATCCTAATATTCATTTTCTCTAATTGATTTCAGCAATTCCTTAATTATTGATTTATATAGACAATGATTCATTTGAATTTTTTTGTTTATGTTTTCAAGTACACATGTTTTCATATCCAAAAAATAGAAGTATGAATGATTTATCCAAGACCTTCATGTATTTTGACAAAGGAATTCAAGATGCTCATACCAAATTCTATGGAGCATAAGTGTTATGGATTTTGATCATATTCTTGTTAGATTCTAGGATAAATCCTCTCACCATATATATGTTTTTGAATTGGTGGAGTCATCCATATCATTGATTTTTGTGTTCTTATTATCATTTTTCTCTTTGCCATATCATTTTGGGGGAATTATGTCCTAGAATGTCATTTTACATAACAAGTTGTGCATCAAATTCTTAATTACGGTGGCATATGATTACTGTGTGGTGTCTTGTACTCATCCCCCTTCATTTGTATCTCCTATTTTAACCTAAATGGTTCTAAATACAACTATAATCTTCCAACATTGTCTTTTACTAAAGTATCTGTATCTCATCTTTAGGACTTAACTTCTGTTAGGACCCAGAAGCACCATTGATTACCATGTACAAGCAACTTAATATGCAGAAATTAACCAGAATGCACAAGTAACTAGAATTCAAAAATAACACAGAATATGAGAGACAATACCCAATTGTATTAATACTCTTCCAGAAAGAAATACAACAAAGAAGATGCCACAGTATTATTCTTTACATCTCTAGAGCTCACACACATCTAGAGCATAAATAGTAAATCTCTTCAAGAGCTCACTCTCTCTCTTACAGTCCCAACACGCAACTCAAACATAGAGTTGGTGTTCACCTCCACCAGCCAGTAACAACACCGCCAGTCAACCAGTCAGTAACAATATTGCCAGTACACCGAGTATACACACATACTCAACTAAGTACACAACTCACTCCAAGTAGATCTCCCATGAACTTGCAACAACCTACAACTCAAATGATCTTACTTATGGAAGGATCTACCTTGTCTTCCTCTATGCTCAATGACCGAGTACACACTGTACTCCATGTACTTCAAGTAGATCTTCCATGAACTTGTAACAACCTACAACTCAAATGATCTTACTGACCATGTAAAAATTCTCCCTGACCTTGCAACAACTTGCAGATCAACCTGTTTTTACATACCTGGAAGGATCTTCCTTGCCTTCCTCTATTTTCCCTTTGATGTGTTGTTGTCACCTTTGATCCTACTATCACCTGTAGATCTCCTTTGACCTCGCACACACATACACCTGTAGATCTCCAAATGTGGCCTTACAACACTTGTCGACCAAGATCCTACATACATGAAGAACCCTTCTGATTCTCTAAACTAGCACCCACACTTGGCACTGCTGTGGAACTAGGAGGAGCTACCCTTGCTCTCTTCACACACTGAAGGAGCTAACCAAGCTCAACTCTAAACTAACACACCTTACAATATAACCCATGAGTCTATTATATAGATCTCATGCAAACAATAATTAGACATCCAATTATAATAATTAGATCCATAGCTCAAGACTATAATTAGCTTTCTACATGCAAACAACTAGTTCGTTAATGAACTGTTTGTGAACTAGCAATTTTGGAACTACATAGGTGACTGACATCGATCCCTATCTGCCTAGGGGTGACCGACGTCAGCCGATCTCTGACCATCATCGGTAGCTTCCTATCTCCACCTAACCGACATCGGTTGGCCTGACCGATGCCGATGACTATGACACTCAGCACCTTCCTCCCTTGTTTGCATCAGTGAAGCTTTTAGCTCCACAACCTAACAATCTCCCACTTGGAGATAAATAGCTGCACTGTACCTATACCTATACACCATCTAATTTGTTTCTTGGCTTGTATCCCTCTTCAAGCTCAACCCTAAAGACCAACCACCACACATCTTATGGTGCAAACCCTGTCATCCAAGTAACATGCCACATTCACATCTACAAACCCATGTAGAAAAGAACTTGACCCTGCATCACATGTCAACCTACTGCTGGTCCCTCTTAGATACCTGAGAATCCATTGAACTTCCCTCCAGTGCTTCTTTCTCAGATTGACTACAAACTTTTTGACAGCACCCACTGCTTGGGCAAACTCAGGGAGTACACGTACTCAACCTCATCATGTGACTGGGGACCCTATTCTATGAACTGTCCCTCCATAGGTGTGATACCCTATTCTACATCCTACACTACCTTCACACAATCATCTTATGACAACATCAACATGTGATCTTCCTGTCTCTAGGATTACTCATTCTAAAGAATTTTACTGCTCCCAAATTCTTCATGGCAAACCACTAAACTAACCTTACCTTTAGCTCAACAAAACCCTGTATGTCTGAACCTGCACCAAGCTCATCCTTCACATATAGTAATAGGATAATGTCGTGACCATCATCCACCTAGTAAGACAAACACAATGGTTACACTGACATTGACTAAAGCCCTACTTTGTCATCCACCTGTCAAAACTTGTACCACTATCCTGCAACTTTCTCAAGACCATATGACCTGGCCTTCCGTCTCACGTGTCCATTCTCTCTATTCTTTAACTAAGGTATCCATTTATCTTTCAGTGATTTTAAACTGGCTGGCAACCTTACCAAATCTCCCATTTGGTTTTGCATCCTATTCATGCCATGTTCCCACTGTTTCCTGGATCCTTCCTGCTCTGCAGTGAGCAACAAGTATAAAGAAGAGGAATAATGAATTTGAGGCTTGTTTACCCTTTCAATCCTCCATATGGGCATTTGAGACTCCTTGATAGCTTATTGTCCACCCAAAATCTATTCCAGTGACCAGCCTTGGTCACCACATAGTTTGCATCCGACTGACATCAGTTCCATGCGACTGTCCAGGTCACCAATGCCGGTTATCCTATCGACGTCGGTCTCCACCTACCTGACACCACCAACTTCTCTGGTCTACACATGACCAATGTCAGTACCTATATGTTTAACATCAGTTACCTTTGACCAATGTCGGTACCTGTGTATGCTTGTGAATGATGAATTTTTACCTATGAGCTTTTTTTTAATCAAACCCATGTCCAAACTGCCCTGCTCAGAAGTATCTAGCCCCATCCACTGATCTTTGTCTGTTATCTCCTCTAAGAACACCAAGGCTTTCCAATTCTTAAGTTTATCAAACACATCTGACTTTCTCTTAAGAACATGCATCTCCTTCTTGCTCATGTGACCAAGCCTACAAAGCCATGTCCTTGCAACAGAAGAAGAATCAATAATACAAGAAAGTAGATAAAGAGTACCTACTTTCTTACCACATGCTAATTCAAGTGCATCCGATGTGAGAGTTTCTGTGCATCTCTCATCACCCAACTTTCTTGAAGTAATTAGTTGCATCTTCAAGACTGGGACCTACATGACCTTCTTCAACACCCATGTGTTGGCTACCTGCAATTTCAGCAACACTTCCCCTTTGCCAATACTTTGACAAGGCTCACCAACCCCTCTAATTGGGGTTGCATGGAAAGAGGCAACAAAATCTATAAACCAAGATTCTATTTTATCTAAGGGACATCCCAGAGCGTCCTATGCTACAACACCTGCAACATGTGCTTCTTTAGTTCCTTCATGCTGATCTGCTACCAACCAACAATCTTTCTTTTCCTGCTCTTTCTTTCCATAACACCGTAATTGCCCATTCATGCTTTTCAATTCCTCCATTCTTAGCTTACTTTCTTCTACCATTGCTCTACTCCCACTCAATCAAAAACCCCTGAGAGTGACTTGTAACCAAACACAAACCTACTCCCTACAACCTTAGCTCTGATACCAACTGTTAGGACTCAGAAGCAACATTGATTACCATGTACAATCAACTTAATATGCAGAAATTAACCAGAATGCACAAGTAACTAGAATTCAAAAATAACACAAAATATGAGAGACAATACCCAATTGTTAGGTTGTGGAGCTAAAAGCTTCACTGATGCAAATAGGGAAGGAGGTTGATAGGAGGTTGCTAAAGTGTCACAGACACCGGCGTCGGTCAGGCCAACTGACGTCGATAGGATTAGATGGGAAGAGCAACTGGCGTCAGTTAGGGATCGGTCGGCGTCGGTCAACCCAAGCAGACAGGGACCAATGTTAGTCACCTGTGTGGTTTGGAACTACGAGTGTTACAGATAGTTTGTTAACGAACTGAGTGTTTGCATGTTAAGAGCCAATTTTAGACTCAAAGCTGTGGATCTAGTTATTGTAATTAGGTGTCTAATTATTGTTTGCATGAGATCTATATAATAGACTCATGGGCTGTATTGTAAGGTGTTCTAGTTTGAGTTGAGCAAAGTTAGCTCCTTCTATGTGTGAAGTGAGCAAGGGTGTTCCTCCTAGTTCCACAGCAGTGCCAAGTGTGGGTGCTAGTTTTGGAGAATCAGAAGGGTTCTTCATGTATGTACGATCTTGGTCAGCAAGTGTACAAGGCCACATTTGGATATCTACATGGTAAGTAAGATCATTGATCTGCAGGTGTATGTGTGTGCAAGGTTTGTAGGTGTACAGAACCAGGTTGATCTATAGGTGGTAGCAGAATCAAGGTGACAGCAACACAACAGGGAGTAGGATTAGGCAGGATCTACTTGGAGTACAGTGTGTACTCAGTTGGAGAGCAAGAGAGGAAGGCAAGGCAGTTCCTTCCATAAGTAAGATCATTTGGGTTGGAGGTTGTTGCAGTTCTTGTGAGATCTACTTGAAGTATGATTGAGTACTTTTGGAGTGCATGGAGCACTTGTGGAGTGCGTGGAGCATTAGTGTACTGCCAATAGTGGATACTGACTAGTTGGAGGTGAACACCAACTCTGTGTTTGAGTTATGTGTTGGGACCGTAAGAGAGAGAGCTTTGAAAAAATAAGTACTGTACACTTAAGGTGTGGGAAGCCTCTGAGAGGTGTGAAGAAGAAGTGGCATCTTCTTTATTGTATTCTTTTCTGGATGAGTATTAATACAAGTTGTGTATTGTCTCTCATATTCTGTGTTATTTATGGTTTCTAGTTACTTGTTACTTCTGATTAATTCCGCATCTTAAGTTGCTTGTATATGGTAATCAATTGTGCTTCCATGGGGTTCCTAATAGTTGGTATCAGAGTGAGGTTGTTGGTGCATAGCTTGATACCACTAACAGTTGGTATCAGAGCTAAGGTTGTAGGGAGCAGGTTTGTGTTTGGTTATAGGGCACTCTCAGGGGTTTTTGATTGAGTGGGAGTATAGCAACGGCAGAAGAAAGTAAGCTACAAATGGAGAAATTGAATAACACAAATGGTCACTTATGGTGTTATGGAAAGAAAGAGCAGGTAAAGAAATATTGTTGGTTGGTTGAAGATCAGCATGAAGGAACTGAAGAAGCAGATGTTGCAGGTGTTGTTACACAGGATGCTCTGGGATGTTTCTTGGATAAAGTTGAATCTTGGTTAATAGATTATGTTGCCTCTTTCCATGCAGCCCCAAGTAGAGGGGTTGGTGAGCCTTGTCAGATTGTTGGCAAAGGGGAAGTGTTGCTAAAATTGTAGGTGGCCAACACATGGGTGTTGAAGAAGGTCATGTAGGTCCCAGTCTTGAAGATGCGTCTAATTGCTTCAGGAAAGTTGGGTGATGAGAGATGCACAAGAACTCTCACAGTGGATACACTTGAATTAGTGGGTGGTAAGAAAGTAGGTATATTTTATCTATCTACTTATATTACTGATTCTTCTTCTATTGTGAAGATGTGGCTTTGTAGGCTTGGTCACATGAGCAAGAAGGAGATGCATGTTCTTAAGCAGAAGACAGATGTGTTTGATAAACTTAAGAACTGGAAAACCTTGGTGTTCTTGGAAGAGATGACGAACAGAGACTAGTGGATGGGGCTGGATACTTTTGAGCAGGGTAGTTTGGACGTGGGTTTTGATTCAAAAGAGCTTGCGGGTAAAAATTCATCACTCACAGGTGAACACAGTTACCGGCGTCGGTCAAGAGGAATCAGTGTCAAACAGACAGGTGCCGATGTCGGTCATGTGCAGACCAGAGCTGGTGTGTCAGGCAGGGTAAGACCAACATCGGTCAGGAGGATTGATGTTGGTGATAGTAAGACTGACGTCGGTTAGGAGGACCGACATTGGTAGTAGGTAAACACTGACATTGGTGGGGTTGATAGTCAGGATAGGTGCATGGAACTGACGTCGGTTGGATGCAGATTGTGTGGTGATCAAGGTCAGTCACTGTAATGGATTTTGGGCAGACAACAAGCTGTCAAGGAGTCTCAAATGCCCATGGGGAGGATTGAAAGTGCAAGTAAGCCTCAAATTCATTATTCTTCTTCTTTATACTAGTTGTTGACTGTAGAGCAGGAAGGATCTAGGAAACAGTGGGAGCATGGCATGAACAGGATGTAGGACCAAACGAGAGATTTGGTAGGGTTGCTAGCTGGTATGAAAGCACTGAGATGAATGGATTCTTTGGTTAAAGAATAGAGAGAATGGACATGTGAGATGGAAGGCCAAGTCATATGGTCTTGAGGAAGCTACAGGATAGTGGGACAGGGCTGACAGGTGGTACCAGGTGGATGACAAAGCAGGACTTTAGTCAATGTTAGTATAACCATTATGTTTGTCTTACCAAGTGGATGATGGTCACAACATTATCCTATTACTATATGTGGAGGATGAGCTTGGTTCAGGTTTAGACATACAAGGTTTTATTGAGCTAAGGGTAAGGTTAGTTCAGTGGCATGTCATGAGGAATTTGGAGCAGCAAAATTCTTTGGCATGAGAGACATGGAAGATCACAGGTTGATTTTGTCTCCAGTGGGAGCTGATGTGAATTAGGTGTTGGCGAGGTTCATGATGTAGAACTGGAGCACACTAAGGGCTGGATAGTTTAGTGTCTGAAATCACATGAGGTCTGGAATAGACCTGAGTTTGCCCAAGCAGTGGGTGATGTTAGAAAGTTTGTAGTCAATCCAGGAAGGAAGTACTAGAGGGCAATTCAGTGGGTTCTCAAGTATTTGATAGGGACCAACAGTAGGGATTCATGCTATGTAGGGTCAAGACTTCACTACATGGGTTTGTAGGTTTAGATGTGGCAGGTTACTTGAATGACAGGGGGTGCACCACAGGGTGTGTGGTGGGTGGTCTTTAAGGTTGAGCTTGAAGAGGGATACAAGCCAAGATATAGATTAGATGGGGTACAGGTATAGGTAAAATGTATCTATTTATCTCCAAGTGGGAGATTGTTAGGTTGTGGAGCTAAAAGCTTCACTAATGCAAATAGGGAAGGAGGTTGCTGAAGTGTCATAGACACCGGCATTGGTCAGGCCAACCGACATCGATAGGATTAGATGGGAAGAGCAATCGACATCGATTAGGGATCAGCCGACGTTGGTCACCCTAGGCAGATAGGGACCGATGTCAGTTGCTTGTACGGTTTGGAATTGCGAGTGTTATGGATATTTTGTTAACGAACTGAGTGTTTGCATGTTAAGAGCCAATTTTAGACTCAAAGCTACGGATCTAATTAATGTAATTAGGTGTCTAATTATTGTTTGCATGAGATCTATATAATAGACTCATGGGTTGTATTTTAAGGTGTTCTAGTTTCAGTTGAGCAAATTTAGCTCCTTCTGTGTGTGAAGTGAGCAAGGGTGTTCCTCCTAGTTCCACAACAGTGCCAAGTGTGGGTGTTAGTTTTGGAGAATCAGAAGGGTTCTTCATGTATGTAGGATCTTGGTCAATAGGTGTGCAAGGCCACGTTTAGAGATCTACATGGTAAGTAAGATCATTGATCTATAGGTGTATGTGTGTGCAAGGTTTGTAGGTGTGCAGAACCAGGTTGATCTGTAGGTGGCAGCAAAATCAAGGTGACAACAACACAATAGGGAGAAAGATCAAGCAGGATCTACTTGGAGTACAGTGTGTACTCAGTTGGAGAGCAAGAGAGGAAGGCAAGGCAGTTCCTTCCATAAGTAAGATCATTTGGGTTGTAGGTTGTTGCAGTTTTTGGGAGATCTACTTGAAGTATGATTGAGTACTTGTGGAGTGCGTGGAGCACTGGTGTACTGGCAGTAGTGGATACTAACTGGTTGGAGGTGAACACCAACTCTGTGTTTGAGTTGTGTGTTGGGACTGTAAGAGAGAGAGAGAGCTTTGAGGAAAGAAGTACTGTACACTTGAGGTGTGGGAAGCCTCTGAGAGGTGTGAAGAAGAAGTGGCATCTTCTTTATTGTATTCTTTTCTGGATGAGTATGAATACAAATTGTGTATTGTCTCTCATATTTTGTGTTGTTTCTGGTTTCTAGTTACTTGTTACTTTTGGTTAATTCTGCATCTTAAGTTGCTTTTATATGGTAATCAATTGTGCTTCCATGGGGTTCTTAACAGTTTGTATTAATACTCTTCCAAAAGGAAATACAACAAAGAAGATGCCACAGTCTTCTTCCTTACATCTCTAGAGCTCACACACATCTAGAGCATAAACAGTAAATCTCTTCAAGAGCTCACTCTCTCTCTTGCGGTCCCAACACACAACTCAAACACAGAGTTGGTGTTCACCTCCACCAGCTAGTAACAACACCGCCAGTCAACCAATCAGTAACAATACTGCCAGTACACTGAGTATACACACATACTCAATCGAGTACACAATGCACTCCAAGTAGATATCCCATGAACTTGCAGCAACCTGCAACTCAAATGATCTTACTTATGGAAGGATCTACCTTTCCTTCCTCTATGCTCAATGACCGAGTACACACTATACTCCATGTACTTCAAGTAGATCTCCCATGAACTTGCAACAACCTACAACTCAAATAATCTTACTTACCATGTAGAACTTCTCCCTGACCTTGCAACAACCTGCAGATCAACCTATTCTTACATACCTTGAAGGATCTTCCTTGCCTTCCTCTATTTTCCCTTTGATGTGTTGTTGTCACCTTTGATCCTGCTATCACCTATAGATCTCCTTTGACCTTGAACACACATACACCTGTAGATCTCCAAATGTGGCCTTGCAACACCTGTCGACCAAGATCCTACATACATGAAGAACCCTTCTGATTCTCCAAACCAGCACCCACACTTGGCACTGTTGTGGAACTAGGAGGAGCTACCCTTGCTCTCTTCACACACTGAAGGAGCTAACCAAGCTCAACTCTAAACTAGCACACCTTACAATACAGCCCATGAGTCTATTATATAGATCTCATGAAAACAATAATTAGACATCCAATTACAATAATTAGATCCGCAGCTCAAGACTATAATTAGCCTTCTACATGTAAACAACCAGTTCGTTAATGAACTGTCTGTGAACTAGTAGTTTTGGAACCACACAAGAGACCGATGTCGGTCCCTATCTATCTAGGGGTGACCGACATCGGCCGATCTCTAACCGTTGTCAGCAGCTTCCTGTCTCCACCTGACCGACATCGATTGGCCTAACCGATGCCGGCGACTGTGACACTCAGCACCTTCCTCCCCTATTTACATCAATGAAGCTTTTAGCTCCACAACCTAACAACTTCTAACCATGACATCATTTCTAATGTTTCCACAAATATATTGAATTTTTTTCCATCCATGTTGGGTTTAAGTCATGTGATTAATCTATATATAAACCACTCTATTTTCTATTTTTCATTTAAAGGAAACTCTAATTTCTACACTATGGACTGAAACAGTTGTTCGTAATCTTTTAATGTTTCATTCTCCTTTTGTATCAAATCTCTCATCTTGTTGACATTTTATGTTGGTTTGTTTGGATAGGTAAAATCACCCTTAAAGGATTTTTGGACATCAGCCTACACAATGGAAAGTCCAAAGTAAGTTTTTATGTACCATTTAAGTGTCATCTCTTAATGTTTCAACAAAATCAAACAAAATCACTCTTTCATTAGTAATATTATGAATCCTCCATTATGAGTCTAATACAAACAAATGTTATTCTAAATCCTTTGTGTCTTTAACAAATAATGGTAACTTCATTAAAAAAATCCATTTTAGTGTTATTAGGTTGTTTAGGAATCCTAATACTAGGAACCCAATTTTCCAATATACTTATTCCTACAATACTATTGAAATTTTGTTGTTGTTTATCTTTTTATTGTCTAACCAAATTTCTATTACAATATTTATCTATTTTTAATTCTATTTATAAGTATCTTATTTTTAACACTTCCACTTTATTGCTTACACAATCCCTTCTTTCCTCAATCTCTTCTTTATGACTTTGGTACTAGTTTATTACTTCTTAACCAATAAATATATCTCTTTTTCTAAAGGATGGATGTATGCATCTATTGTGAAGTGGCACAAGGGATGGCTATTGCTCCAAATGGTTCATTCCCTCTTGTGTCCTCTTATGGTTAGGGTTTGGTGGGGTTGCATCACTTCAAATATCTTTTGAGACATCTTTTATCTCTAATTGAACTTCTCCAATTTTTTCATTAACTAAATCTCATTATATTAAGTTATATTCCTCCTTATCTCTATGTTTTAACTATCTAGTATTAATAATAACACTTATCTTAGAATCACCTTTCTCTTGAAATTTTGCATCTTTTAACACATCTATTTACTCTTCTATTTTATCTATAAAAATTCCCTCCTAAGTACTTAATGTTAGACTTCCTTGTATTGATAAAATTTCCTCACTTGGTTATACTATATAATTAACATATTATATCTTAATCATCTTCTCCTCACTTCTTCTTCCACTACTCTCTAGGCCTCATCCATTGTTGGCCAAACTAATTGTGACTAATTGATCTTCCACACCCAAGGTTTTGAATAGTTTAGGTGTTCCTAATAATGCACCTAAATTTGGTAATCCTTATCACATATCATTGATGATTTTTTTTAGTGTGGTATGTAACCATTATTTTATTTTATTTATTTCATTATATGTATCTACACCTTCCCACATTATCAATACTAACTCACTTGTTTGTGGTAGAGGGATAATATTAATATTTTTAATATTAGGGTTTCTAATGTTAGAGGCTAGATTATTTTTCTCTACCATTTTATTTATTCATAAAATTATGTTTTGTCTTTCCTTCTTATGTGTCTCTTTCTAAATTTTTTATTGAATCATCTCATCCTTCATTTGATTATTCATCTCTTCATTCACCATTTTCTCTTAACTAACTTTAATTTATCCTCTTACTACAATATTCTTCTCCTTAATTAATTTATTTTTACTTGAAACTTACTTTCCTATCCCCTACATATTATTTAATCCTCCGCCCCTCCAAATTATTTAGATCAGATATTTTGAGTGATCACATATTTTGAGGATCCCCTTTCTTTATACACACCATCCCTTAGGTGCATGTCCCCTAAATGATCTTTTCCATTTTTTACTAGCCTTAGATACAAAAACAACTTGTGGATGAGGTGTGGTAACTTGTTCAATAAATTTTACCTTGTCCCTTCAAAAAAATTAGATTTCTTAATATCTAAGCTCATCCAACCTTGTATAACCCAAACTATGATGAATGAATTGAGGGTACCCATAAACTTGTAATCAATAGTTTGAATTATGGTCGTATCAAGTTGTTGGAGAGCCCTAAGATTTTATATAATCCATTGAATAGGTTATTTAATGTGAATGAAACAATCTTATGTATGATTGTCTTATCAAAACATCTAAGGCCAAAAAAATTATGTAAACATAACCCAAAATTCTTCTTCCTATAATATAAATAATGATGCCTTTATTTCTAGTAATGTTTTTCCTGTCCTTTTAAATTTTGTGTGAAAAATACTTTCTAGAATTTTTTTTCACCATGCTAATTTATCTATTAATGTAGGCTTCTATAACTACAAAAGATACATCCCCTAGACATTAGTCAACTAAACTCTATGTAGTACCACCAAATTTTGACATAAAATTTAAATTTATTGGCTACAGCTAGCTTATGTTGATAAAGGCTAACTTTAGTTAGACTAATGTGACGTAAGGGTTGGTATTGGTTATAATCCTTAACATTCACTGAAAAAGGATTAATTCCTATATTTATAATAAATCACATAGTACACAATACATAATAATTCCTACTCTAACTTCTCTTTCTTCATTTCTATATCTTAACCTCTAAATACAATGTTTTATGTATCTATTTATACTATATCACCTTAAGAAATTAAATAGGTTTTTCTACTTTGTAATCTCTTTTAATTCCTCCCTGTATTTTATCTCTTCTATGTTATTCTATTTTATTGCAATGCTTCGGTATAAATTTTGACTTAATACAAAACAACTCAATGTTCATGTTTGTGTGAGATATTACCTTTCTCTAATCAAGCCATATTTTTTCACACAAGGAATTATATATTAATTCAATATTTAGTTATTAAAATCATCTATTCTATCAACCTCGAGAAGTGTCATGTTACTATGGTAATAGAATCAACTCTATGATATCTACTATTTAGTTCTTTAATTGATAAAGAATATTGCCAACACATGGAGTGTTCATATATTTTAAATGTTATTAGGTTCGATGATATGTTTTTTGTCTAAATTTTTATCAATGATTCAATGTTTATTTCAATATATTTATCATCTAATATTATCATATGGTTTATAACACGATAGGGTTATATGTGATAGCAATGCTTTATGTGTTAAAACTTTGTAATTAATAAATTGTATTGTGTTATTTCTAGTGATACATCTTGTTTGGTTTATTTGGTGATAGCTTAAGAGGTCAATGGAATAATAATTTGGATGGGTAGATAATTAAATGCTTTCATTTATCCTCTCTCTTATTAGCCTCAAGGTGGGGTAAACCAAAAAACCATTCCTAAACTTCCTCAAACTCTTAGTGTTAGAATACAAGTAGCTAAGAAATATGATATTATTGCTTAACTTAAGAATACCCATCCTAAAATTTACTATCTTATATTTAATTAAAAGGTCAAAAATTAATAAGGATATAATTAATGAGACCTTATGTTTTATTACTTTACCGCATGATATTTAACAAATTTACTTTGCTCATATTGTTAAAAAATTATAAAATAGTGAGAACCTATTCTCTTTTGAGACAGATGATTACCTCCTAAAGATATTTTGGACTAAAATTTACCCTTTTACATTCAACTCATCATCTTTAATAATGGAATCAAACTTGTGATTATAAACAATGGTTTAAATTGAACATTTTTAGTGAGACCTTTATTGATGCACTTTTGCTTGATTGGCATTCTCTTACACATTCGGATATGATTATAAAATGGTTTAAAAATTAATAAATAAGGGATTTAAGACTAATTAAATTAAACATAAAAGTCCAACCTCAAACCTTAGCTAAAAAATTACAAGTTACATTTAATTATGTGTGCTATAGTATTTTACTTGGGAGGAAATAGATTCATGTTATGAATGTGGTTCCATCTACATTATTGTTTTTAATATTTTACACGTAATAGATATAAAACAATTGAAAATATGCACCAATTTATATTCTAAAAAATATGGAAATAATCATAGTAATTTAAATTAAAAGGGGATAATTTATATTTCAACTACTTAATTTATAAATTAAAAGACGAGAGGGATGATGTACTTAGCTAATTTTGACTATTTGTAGCTCACAAAAGATCTCATAGAATATGTAAATGCATTTTATCTATTTATTCAATTACTCAAAGCTAAAATAAAGTCTAAAAACCTTATTGGATGCTATTGTCAAAGGAATACATATGTGGATTAAGTACTACTAGGGTTTATTGGTAGTGTTCTTATGCATATTAAGGCTTTACAACTTCTACAAACCATGTGACCATGCCTATAATTCTATTTTATGTGTGTACATTTATTTAATATTGATTTTTGTTACCTATTTTATGTCTCTTTCATCCAAACCCTAATTTTCTCAATTGACCACAAGATTACCTTAAAATGAGTTAATATTTTGAGTTTGATAACCCCAACCACTCACTACTAAATGATTGAGTATTTCTTACATTCGAATACTCTAAAGAGGACCCAAACTACATGAAGTTATCCTAATTATGTTTGTGTGTGAAATATCATAATAATATAGAATTCAATTTTGTCTTTTAGCACCATGCAACTTTGAATTTTCATATTTAGATTTCATTCTATAGACTACTCTATTGATGCTACTTAAAGTTTTGAGATTTGTATGTGCCTTTTGATATTATTTTAAGAGAATGTTAGTTTATTCCTTAATGTTTCTAATATTTTCCAAGTGAATAATACCCTTATGGGTGATTTTAATATAAATTTGACTCTTTATTAATTTTCCTCTATGATTGACCCATAAAACATGTCTAGGGTTACATAATGGAGACTTCCCAATTTGAAAAATATTTGTTGAGGGATCTTATACATTGCACTATTCCCATTTATTAGTACTGTCATGTAAGTGAAGAACAAGGATCTAATAAATGGATAATGTTTGTATATGATTTGAAGGTGTTCTTATATAAACCAAATTAATCCTAAATAAATATTTATAGGGGATAGAGGTGGATAATATTTTACATGGGAAGAATAATAGAAGGAACGTTTGCTCAAAATTCATATATGTATGCATTGTCTAAGTATGTCAAAGTTTATGTTGCCAAAGTTCCAAAGACCAAATTTAGGTGTCTACAGAGGCCAAAAATTTTAATATAGTATAACAAATGCTAATTTAAAAGGATAAAACAAATAAATTTTGCACCTATGATAACTATAATTGGTGTTGATGGGCACAACTATAATATATCATTTTTTAATGTGAAAGCCAAAATAATTCAAACATAATTTCAACTCGCCATAAAAAATCTAAAATAATATAAATCATTAGAAAATATTGAAATTGAAAATATAATGAATGAATACACATAATATTATGTGAAATTTTTAACTTAAATAGATAATATCATGGGGTGAACATGCCCCAAGGAGATGTAACTATTTAAAGTGTGAGATGATAAGTGTAAATGTCAAATTGCTACTGAAGAAGGCAGTGTTAGAAGTTGAGCAACATAGTAACCATAAACACACTTCCCTGAGTATCAAAATAACTTATTTTTTGAACTAAAAAATTACGTTTGTATGTAAGAGATCATCCATTTCATATGGATATAGATCTAAAATACTCATTTAATACCATCATTCCCCACAAATCCTCAATAAATAAAATTAAAAAATGTCAACACGAACATAATACATGACCCAAATTATCCATTTACCCTTCAAAGTGATGTAAAAAGTCAAAATTAATATCAAAATAATTTAAAATATCTCAATTATTCCTCAAAATCATGTATATCATGGCACAATATACTTAGTTTAACCCATATGGACCATATAATTATGTCAATAATGTGAAGTTTACTATCTATCATTATCTAAATCTCTAAAACAATTCCATTATATGTTCCAATTTTGATGAGGGTTAAATCTTACAAATCACTCATCTCAAAACAAATACTTATGTGCATCATGTTTTATATAGAAATAATATAATCATGTAAAGTACATACACAAACATGGGAATATATGTTTTTATCATGTAATCTAAGGAAGGGGGAATCATATGTTTTTTTATTAAAGGTAAACGTGATTTTTTAAAGGGACCCTACCCAATACAAAAAAAATAGTAGACCAAGCCACTAAATCATATATATCATAAAGTCTTCCCAAAAAAAAAAAAAAGAGAAAATATAACAACCATAGCACAAAATCAACCAAAAGTCAACATAAAAATAGCATGAGACACACTAACATTCTGGGCACCTCTAATTTTCATAAGATTTCACCCAATTATCCATCATGCTCATAAAAATTTCTTCCATCTATTGAGAATTTTGAGGAACATCTTCCTCTCCAAACTTAACCTTAATTTTATTAGTATCCCTAGACTTATCCACTTATTTATTACTTCCCTTAGTCAACAATTTCAAACCCTCCATGATCTACAAACAATTTTTCTTGTAATACGATTGAAATCCACAAGGACAACAAGGTTTTCCTTCAAATTTACATTTTTTTCTACATTCTATCCACTTTCTATTTTAACTCCATAAACTGATCACTCATCTCAATCAGATCCACCTTGGTATAAAGGATCCCATCCTTTTGAATCATATTTTTCACCTCCTCTTTCATTCTTTTTTGATCTCTCATGAACCAATAAAGAATTTCCTTATGAAGGTCTACTTCATCCTTAATTTTTTATAGACTATCCTATTTCTTAACTTCATTAATAACCATATAAAACTCCATAAGAGTTATATGAACCTACTTGGACAAATGTGCATCTTCCTTGTTGTTTCCAAAAGTCTCATTTTGGTCAGAATCATTCTTCCTATCACCCTATTTAAGTAATTGTAAACCTTCCACCACCTCTTCTATCCTCACCTCAGAAACATTAAAACTTTTGTTCTTATTGAGGTCCTTCATGTTTACATACTCATCCATACCCATCACTGAATCAAATCCCACCTCATTCATGGTGGTATCCACCCTATTCATTTCCTCTTACCAAACACACTCCCCAACAACATCAATAAAACCTTGGTTATGGGCAGCATTTTTGAACTTCCTCTGCCTAGTCTTACAATCAGTTCTTAGGCATATTTTTGAAACATGCTGAAGAGTAGGATTATCCTTCTTCATTTCAATGTGAACAAATATCTTAGATGCATTAAAATTTTTATAAATGAGGAATATGAGTGCCTAGTAAAGCATAAGTTTCTCCTTACCCTTTTGAACATCTAAAATCAATCATTACAATGAATGAAAGATTTAAAAGGGTAAAATTAGAGGGATGTTATGGGAAAATTAATTCATAAAATGCATATGGAAATAATGAACAATACCAAACCTACCATCTAATGTGACATAACTCATAATTTGTTTAGCTATCACATCATTTGGCTTGGGAAAGTCTTTTCTCAAATAACCCCTTGACATTCAATCAAAACTTCATTTTACCTCAAGAATATGATCTTCTCTTGATTATTATACCTACTTGATTGCACATATTTTTTCTCCTCCACTTTCAAACCTGTCACTTGGGCAATAATCCCTTTCATAATTTACATAGAGATATTGTTTATATTCATAACATAATCCTTCCACTACACAATGAAAATTTTTAATAGGATTTTATCAAATCCATCAATTCATTATATAAAATTGGTTAAGCCATTTGTATGGAGAATATCCTAGACCCTCTTATCCTTCTTAATTATCTCTATTGCTAGTTACTCAACCATTTTAAGACCTCCACCCATATTTTAATCTTAGATTCCAAAATGATTGATAAAATTAGTCCAAAAAATGAAGGAAAGTGTTTTATCCCTATACTCTTCAAAATAGAAAGATTGCTTAATCAAGGAGACTCTCCACCACTGCATATAATTTGTCTCCCATGTGTAATGATAAGAATCTTTCATAATTAATCAAGATAGAACTTTCTCATCATTAACATTCAATGAATACCCAAACACCCTTAATAAAGGATTCAACATGTGACAAAGCTGCCTCTCTAGTAATGATGTTACCAGCATAATTAGGGAAGACTTAATTTTTATCCCACTCCAAAATCATGTGATAAAGAACCCCTTTTAGCAAAGTAATCTAATAATTTATTTCCTTATCTAAAATTAAGTTGAAAATGAACTTCTTGAAAGGACTACATAATGTCAAGGATTTCCTCAATAATGTTATCAATGGACTAGCTAGCTTTGATGGAATTTTTAAGGTAGTTAATAATGTTGAGAGAATATACCTTAACCACAAGATTACTAACACCAAGGTCTTTAACTAGATGCACTCCCCAAAGAGATAATAAAGCTTCAGCTAAACGGTTTGTTTGAAATCCCATATCCCCTTCATAAGCACCCACTAGAAGACCTTTTTCATTTTATTAGAACACCTCTTCCTCTAAATATGCCAATATTTCATTTAGAATCCTTGTAAAAATTTAGCTTAATCCACCCATTCAACAAAGCTATATGTCTCACTTTACTACTTATTTCCATCTTATTATTCAATATTTATCTATTTTACATAGATAAGAGCCAATTCTTAGCTATAAATTCTTCATACATTGGGAAGTTTTATTCAATGCCACATTTAACAATTTTAATTTTTTCCAGAGATGAAATTAATAATCTTATTGGCCACTCTATTATTGGGATTTTTGGAAAATATAAAAAACCTATTATTTATTTCCTTCCAAATTCCACATAGAATATGAGGGAAAGATAACATCCACAACTTCTTAAGCTCTTGATTTGTAAAAGGAGAAATCTAAGTAGTCCAAGAATTAACCAAGGAGGTGAGATGTGACCAAATAATTTGAATTTTTATAAAATAAAATCACATACCTTGAAAATAAAGGGACATTGAAGAAGAAGATGCAACATAGACTCATTATCCACTTCACATACGAGACATGTATTGACCATGATCAATCCTCTTCTAGACAAATCATCTAGTGTAAGATTCTTATTCTACAGACACAACCAAATAAAAATATTGACTTTGAAAATACGATCTTTATACAAAATTTTGGACGTGGTATTATCTCTTGAAGTTAAGGAACCAACTCAATATACCCAACTTTGACTTCATATTGACCATTAGATGAGTTAGACCAAACAATAGTGTCTTATTTATTTAGACTAGGAATGTGGATGCCTTGGAGTAGAATATTCAAGTTTGAAATAATCTAAAATAATCCTATTCACTAAATCCCCAACACCTTCCATCTGTAATTGTTTCCAATTACTTGTGTCATTTTGAATCTAAAAGTAATCAGTAACCATAAGCCCATATTTATGTTACATATAATCTTTAAGTTGATGCCAAGGCTCAAGATTACCCAGAGAGAATTATAGGACATGGATCTTTCCAAAATTTGAGTTTAAAACCATTGCCAATTTTTCATCTACAACTTTTTTTAATGATTTCCTTGCCTTTGTTAAATGAATTCCAAATTAGGGATCCATTAACAAACATTTCTTCATTTAGAAGGTCAATTGAGAGTCTAGTTTGAAAATATTTAGCCCTTAATATATGAATCCAAGGATTGGATTCATTAATAAATATCCAACAAATCTTGGTAATGAGGGCCTTAAATGCTCAAGCCTCCACAATTTTTGGGAAGGCTAACCCTCTCCCAAGAAACCAAAGGAAACCTTTATTTTTCCTCATCACTTGTCCATAAGAATCATTTCAAAATCCTATTTAATTTATCCTAAATAACATTGGGAATTTTAAACAAAGACATTAAGTAAACTAGGAGACTTTGTAGCACACTTTTTATTAACATAAGCTTTCTTGCCTAAGATAATATTGTACCTTTGAATATTGATATCTTATTTTTTAAATATTTCAAGAATATGATTCCATAGATTTAAGTTCACATTACCAAAAAAGAAGGTAATTCCTATATATAGAGAAGGCAAGTCTTTGATTTGGCATCCCAATATTCAAGTTATATTGCATTGCCTAGGCAAAGGAGTCTTCACAAAAAATAGAGAGCTTTTCTCAAAATTCACTTTTTGCATAGAAACCTCCTCATATAAAATAATAATTTTCTTTAGTTATTTATCTTCTCTTACCGATGTATCTAGGGTAATAGTTTTATCCATAAATTGTTGATTAAGAGTAGGTGAGACACTCTCTACTAATTTGAACCCTTTGAGTTCTGTAGATTTAAGTTCACATTACCAAAAAAGAGGGGAATTCCTAGATATACAGAAGGCAAGTCTTAAATTTGGCATCCCAATATTAAATCTATATTGCATTGCCTAGGCAAAGGAGTATTCACAAAAAATAGAGAGCTTTTCTCAAAATTCACTTTTTGCATAGAAACCTCCTCATAGAAAACAATAATTTTCTTTAATTATTTATCTTGTCTTATCGATGTATCCAAGGTAATAGTTTTATCCATAAATTGTTGATTAATATTAGGTGAGACACCCTCTGTTAATTTGAACCCTTTGAGTTCCCCAAGCCTCAATACTTCCAACATGTTTCTACTTAGAGACTCCACCATCAGTATAAATAAAAATGGAGATAGATAATATCCCTACCTTACACCTCACTTGCTATTAAACAAACCAATAGGGGAACCATTCACCAAAATAGAGAACATAGTTTAAGATATATAGTTAGATATTAAGGATCTGATATGCTTATTAAAACCATATTTTTCAGAACCATAACCAAATATCAATAATCTACACTATCATAATCCTTATACATATTCAACTTGAATATTAACATTCTTGTTTACTTTTAACCATAGAATGGATCATCTCATGGACTATAATCACCCCATCTTAAATTTGCCTTCCCAAAATAAAACCTCCTTGATTGGTAGCTATGGGCTTGTCTATCAAAGGATGAAGATGAAGAGCTAGGATATTAGTGAATATATTATAAATATAATTACAAAGATTTATTGGATGAAAATCCTTAAAATTAGTAACTCCACTCTTCTTTGGGATAAGGGTAGTGAAATTCTCTCAAAACTTTACCTAACAAAAATAATTCATCAATAGCCTCAACAAGATCATGCTTAATAATTTCCTATAAATTTTGATAAAAAAAATAATAGGAAATCCATCAGGTCCAAGAGTTATGTCTTTATTCAACACAAAGACCACAATACTTACTTCTTCCTTAGTAATGAATTTTAGCAGCTCCTCATTATCTTGAGGAGAAATAGTCAAAGGAAAATTTTGTAAAAACTCAAGAGCCTTAGTCATATTGAGATTGTTTTTAGCAACAAACAAATTCTTAAAGTCCAACATAACTTCTTCCTTAATAATTTTAAGATCAAAATAAAATTATTCATCTTCACGAATAATCTTATGATCATATTATGACTCCTATACTTAATAGTAGTTAAATTAAAAAACTTATTATTTTGATCCTTCTCATTCAGCCATAAAGATCAATATTTGTGTCTCTAAAAGTTCTCCTCATGAGCCACCAAAGTATGATAGTCACTTAGGATAATCCTTTCCTCATCCCTAGTTTCTTAACTCAAACCATTACCATTTATATAGTCTTCCAGTAGCTTAATATCAACCCCTATTATCTCCTTTTATTGAAATATATTGCCAAAAAACTCACAGTTCCAAACTCTAATGTTTTTTTAACATTTTTGATTTTTTGAGCCAATCTATACATATTAATACCATGAATGTTAATTTTACACCAATTTTTGATTCAATTAGTAAGATTCAGATCAGACAACCACTTATGTTCAAACCTAAAAGGATTTTTTCCCTTCTTTGATCTATCATCCATATTTAGGATAATTGGATTATGCTTTGAACCAAGATGAAAAAAATAAGAGAGATACAAATCCTAAACCAACAATTAATTAGTATAAATAAGAACATGATCTAATATAACTAGAATAAAGTTGTCCCCAAATCACCTATTTGACCATGTATAAGAAGAACCTCTAATTTCTACATAAAATAAAATGTTATTGGAGACGAAGGCCACTAATCTTCTATACTTTCTAAGAAGGATTGATTTCCACCTTTTTTTTAGAATGACATAAAGGAATATTAAAGTCACCTACAATCATCCAATTGATTTTCCCATAAGTCATCCTAAAATCCTATATTTCATCCCACATTCTTCTATGAGTTGGATGTAAATTTAGATCATACACATTTTAAAGAATCCAACTTGATCCATTAGTCTTATCTATAAACAAAATATCTAAATGATGATTATTTTTAATTAAAAATTCCAATTTTCATAACTCATCATCCTATAAAGTAGCAATCCCTCCAGAAGCACAAGATGAGATGACACTAACTACATTTTCCTCCTTCCAAACATTCTTATTAATGTCATCCACCAAAGTATCTTCTATCTTAGTCTCTTAAATATAAATAAGAGAAGGTATATTATTTTTACTTAAATATATAAAAATTATATGTTTATTGGCATGATTCATCCCTATAATATTTTAACTAATGACTTTCATTACAACTTCTTGGGGGTGGTTTGTAAATCTTGGATTCAATAACTAACTAGGTTCCCTCAACTATTTTAAAGTCCATAATTCAACACCTAGATTTAAATTTTGATACTTTATCTCTTTTTGTTGAAGAACCCACATTGGATTGTTTCTACAATTTACCACATTTAGGATCAATAAATCCATCATTATATTTATCCTTTTTTTGAATCAATGATGATATAACATCAAAAATTGTCTAAATGGTAGCATCATCTAATACTCTTTCTTCATTTGGTGTAGATACCACCTTGATTATTATTTTCATATTTTCCATTCCTATACAAGGTACTCTCTCATCACCATCCTCTAAAATAATAGAATTCAGGCATTAATACTTATTCTTATTAATGGGTGATATTTGAAAAACCATTGGGGAAAGAATATTCTAAAATATCCTTACCTCTATAGATTCAAGAAAATTGTCCAAATAATATTCATTTGTCCCTTTCTTCATAGATTGGGCCTACATCACTAAACTAACTTTATTTTTGTTTCCCTATGGTAACTTATGCTCCAATTTTCCATTTTTCTCAAGTGGACTAGATATGGACTGCTTCATTATTTTTTGAACCTCTATCTTAGCACCCACCAACACAAAAACTTCCAATTATTTTGATTCCTTATTTATAGGTTATTGATTACCTTCTATTTTTTAGACTCTGTTCTCTATACCTCTACCTCTGAAGGTTATGGATCTTCTTAATCTTTTTTCAGCCACATCTATTTATCTTTTTAAAATACAAAAGTGTTACCTTTATTCATAAATTACAGACACTCTCTGGTCATATGTCCCAATTTCTTACAAGCTTCACATTTGAGAAAAAATATTTCATATTAAATTTTATAGATCCACTCCCCACCAAAAGAGTTAAAAAAAATATAAGATATATCTTGATCCATTTAGTCATTCACAAAAAACCTCACATGAACCATATGAGTTCTTGTTTTAGTAACAGAATCAAAAGTAGTCAGATACCCAATGGTCTTTGCAACACTAATGAAAATATTCTCTTCCTAAAATTACAATGGGATCCTAGGTATCCTAACCTATATTAGCATCAAATTTATATCTTCTTACTCAGGATCAAATCTTGGCCTCTATTTTCTCATAAATAAACTAGATCTCCCCAAAACCTAGGGCCCTCTCATAAAGATATTAATGCATAGCTCTTCATTATTACATTGGATCATGAATAAGTCATTGATCATAGAAAAAAATTCTAAATGACCCTTTAGAGTCCATCTCCTTGATTCCCATTATATAAAAAAAACTATATTAGGACAATCTCCTGAAAACTTGCCCATAAGAGCATGCATTAATATGGAAGATGATTTGCCTTAAGAGAATCTGGCACATCTATATGAAATCCTATTGAATCCTTTGAAATTTTAAGATCCTAAAATGGATTAATTTCCTCATATTCTCCTACTTTACCTTTTATCTTTGTTTCCTAATAATATTTTTGATTAGGGCCTCCATAGAAGCTCGTTGTGTCCTTTTTTGGATATTCAAAATTGTCACTTTGTTTTAGTCTCCTATAATCTAAAACAACTAACCTAGAGGGTCCACCTTTTTGTCTTTATTCTCTTGTATAGAATTATTGGGTCTTATAATGACACCCTCTATATCACCATCTCCATCTCCTCATTCTAGCTTAGAATATTTTGAAAACTCACCTCTCTCCATCACCAATGTGTATTGATAGTTATCCAAATTCAAATTATAAGGGGAAATTGTTTGTTAATAAAACTTAATATATAATCATGATAATTTGTTTATAAATTTATTTATCATATTCATCTATAAATGTCAATGAAACATGCAATAATAATAATCATTGTAAATGCATGATATAAATCATTATAACAACAAATATAAATAAAGATCGCATAATAGAAATATGCATGATAGAAATAATGTAAATAAGAACATAATAATATTAAATTAACATGGAAATGTATATGAACATGAAAATTTTATCATAATAAATAAGACATAATCACACACATCATAATCAATAAGCATAAAAACATAAACACATGACTCGACTTTGACTTGACTTGGACATGACATGACCATGACATAGAGTAAAGGGTCCTCCAACAAAACTAACACAAGATGAGATAAGGCACATTAAATGTAATTGAGGAATATTTAACAATCAATACAAATCATAGACATGATGAAGCAATGTTAAAATTATCATCATCAAATAAGCAAGAAGTAATAAATATTAGTCCATGTATTCTATTAATGTCATCATCTAGTATGTAAAATCACAATATCTATAGAAAACAACATCCAAAGGTAGGAAAAAGGAAAATTCATGTCTAAACAAATAAATGAACCCCAAAAAATAAATTTAATAACATAAGAAGATATAAATTAAAACAATGTGTGAAGATGATCCCACCATGCCCATGCCCCCGTTGTGGAAAGGTTACCCTTGGGTGTGATCAATGTCATGCATTTATATCCCTATGTATCATGTGTAAATTATATGTCTTACATATAATTAATGTATACCATGAAAAACATGCATGTATAAAATAGATATGTATCTTCACCATGTATATGAAAAATGACATCAAAAAATTGTGTACCAACAAAGCAAGTCATGCATACATCACAATTTTTTTGTTTTGAATATTTGAATGTTTTACAGTTTTTAAATATTTAATTTTTTTTAATTTTAAAAATATTTAAATAAAAAATAAATTAATTAATGAATCAATGGCAAGGGTTAAGGCTAAAAAATTTAATAAAAAGAGGGATACTAATAGTCAATAGCATAGGTCAACTCATAATGTACACCAAGTGTAGTAGCAAAGTAGTTTTAATAAGGAAAATGATATACATATACTATAAGGTATATTCATGTTGTAAAGGAGTGTATGAAAAAAATCCTAATAGTCACATTACCCTATTGGGAAAGAGTCAATGTATGAATGTCATAATATGTGTAAACATATAATAAATGTAATCATTTAAGCTCGATTTGTGCCATGAAAATATACAACATAGATAATCAATATGGAGAGGTGAGAAAGTAGCATGTCACATAGAGGTGTAACATGCATTAAAGAATTAAAATTAAGGTCATTTTTTTTAAAAGGTGTATGTGAACACTTCATCATAGGATAGCTAGTGTGAAAGTCTAAAAAGAGATGAAATAAAAAGGCAAGGGATAGTGAAATACAATAATCAAATCAAAAGATATGAAAATGTCTATGTCAAAGTAGATGAATATAAGAATCAATTATTTAATTTATACTAGGGTGATTAATCAAGAAAACTATAAAAAGTTATGTAAAATAAATTGTATATGATCTAATCTATGATATTATTGAGTGGGTGACATTGTAGTCCTAGGTCACCCAACATGGGCTTATTTTTGATATAGAATCATATCATTTTTTTGCATTTTTTAATCATTGGAGTCACCATATTTGGATAAATTATTCACCTTTTTTGGTGCCTCTTCTAAGTATTTATGCTCAATTATTGCATTTCTCTCAATATTATTTGTGATTTATGTGAACATAGGAATTGAATAAGGGGAGATTAGTATCGTGTTAGTAGATGAAAACAAATCCAAAAAACACACTAATAAACTAACACCTTAATCCTATATTTTAGGGTGGATCTTGGTGAATGAATCCAATTAATACACAACTATAACATGAATAAATAACAAATTTTCTTCGCCTTCCTTATTTGCTCTAAAGGATTCATTCATTGGCTTGCTTGACTTGTGCTTCAAAGGTCTTCATCAATGGAGCTTTGGATATTCTCCACCTCCTCTTTACATCATTGGCTTTGTAGATTTGGCTTGTGAGTATTGACCCAATAATTTTTCATAATAACACTATATCAAATAGATTTTTAAATCATTTGAGCATGGTAAATTTACACCAAGATAGCTTGATTATGAGTGTGAGGCCTTCTATTTATAGATTTTTTAGATGGGCTTAGATCAACCATGACCATCCATCTCAATATTAATGTGTGTCCATGAATTAATACAATTATGTAAATAAAATCCATAAATACTCTCATCATGATTTGGGAATAAGGGGCATTAATGAGGCATAGGAGAGCTTAATCATATATTTGTGGCATTTATGGTCTATGGAAGCCACCTCAAAAAACGATGTCACATGATGATGCAAATATCATAAACCATTTTCCAATAAATAGATATTCAATAATTTTCATGGAATTCTTACTTAGGCTTATAATTTGGTTTAATTTTCCTAAGTAAGATTTAAACACTTTTAGTGCGATTCTTTGGAAATTGGTACACAAATTAATCAAACTAGTCCAAATGTCATATTATTGGGTTGACATTTGAATGGAATGGAATTAGAAGCCAATTTTAGTTGCATAAGGATCAATATCTCATTTAGGATGTTGTTGATGAAAAATAACACATGCATGTGTCATGTGCTTCTGAATTAGGGGGATTTAGTGGTTTAGAGTGTCAAATTGCATTTTTGGCATTTTGGATCAAAATGATTTAGGAAGAACTAATAATCTCATAAAATGCATTTCCCTATTTAGGGATACTTTAGTTAAAATTGGAACTTGTATATGATAAATTCAATCCATTTAGCACATTTTAGTATTTTTAGGCCAAATTGTGATGTCTAGTATAAATTAGTTAGAATCTTGGTTGGAGGTTATTGGTGGCCACTTTTAGGTGTCTACAATTTACCCCTATTTGGGAATGCATTGCAAACCATTGGAACAATAATGTCTTCTCAAATAATGATAAAATGCATGTATGTCAAAAATAAAATGATGGCTTGAATAAAAGCTTCCAAATGGTGTTTAGGAAGCCTATAATGATGCCCCCTCAAGGGAGTGGTTGTCACATGTTTAATGGATGTTCCCTTGAAAATAAGACAGAAGAAAGGTGGAATGAACCCATGGGTGATATTAATCCAAATGAGAAAATACTTGCATGCATTGATTTAAAAAAAAGGTACTAATTTTTCCAAAGGTGGATATAATCAAGAATAAAAGTCAAAATAATGATTTTCCCATAGGCATTTATAATCAATAAGATGACCTTGATTGGATAAAAATGAAGTTTGATATGTTGTGACCTAAGAGGGAATATTAAAAAAAACAAATCAAGGTTATAACCTAGAATATAGATTAAAGATGAGTGGGCACAAATTAGATGCGATGATTTAATGACTAAAGAAGCCACAAATAACTAGGCATACGAGGATGATCAAAGTGATGAAAGTGATTAATAGAAGAATAAATATTGATCAATATAAATGATTTAATTGTACCTACCAATGAGGAGATACTTATCTTGATTAGGATTAATACAAATAGAATGGTTAATGGGTTGATTTGATCAACATGGGTGGAAGGATTTGCCAAGGTACCAAGGAGAAACTTTTGTGGCTCCATTGCTTATGTGACCTCTTGAGCTAATTTTTGTTGTAGCACGTGATGGTAGGCATCATGATAGAACACCATGAATACTTGGATGAAATATGCATAATGACTGACTCCTAATCTAATAAAAAATAATGCACCAATGATAAAAACCATGATGATGATGTTGACATATGAATATGGATAGATTCAAGTATAAATGCACAAGAAATCACCCAATGAATGCACATAGACTAAATCAAGGTAATGGTACTAAAATTAAATAAATAGGCAAGAAAACAAACAAAAAAATAAAAAAATAGAAAAATAAAAAAAACATAAATAAATAGAATCCTAAAAAAAAGCAATAGAAAGCATCCTACAATGGATTTTCCCCAGTAGGGTGGATTGAGGATAACTGACTAAGCTTAGACAGGATTTTTTTTTTTTGGATTTTTAAATTTTATGAATGTTTTTGGAATTTTGGAGTATATCAAACCAATTAGGAATCATGAGATACTACATGGTCTTAAGCTCACAAAATGGTGAGAGCATGGAAAACTTGAAAGGGTGCTCGTAAAATAGCAAGAGCATGATGGTAAAGGGGGACTGAGATAAACTCAACATTAATCAAACATGGCCCACATAGTCCCAAAATGGCCTTAGGTCATAATAGTTCCACCTTATAATAGAGTAATCTAACTAGTGTAGCAACCAATTCAAATAAAATAGGCATAGTTGGCATAATGGCACAATACAACATAGAAATGGAAAGATGGTAATTCAAGGCATGATAAAAAATCATTGCCTCTAGTTTACCTATAGGTGATTTATAAATACGATACAACTAATTAGATCAATGATACTAATTTGCCCATAGGTGGTTATAAATAGTAGTAAGATTGGGGAAACACTGATTTGCCCATGTAAGCAGATATAATCAGGCTCACATAAACAAACGTGATAAAATAGATAAGAAACAAATTATAAAACTTCCAAAACTTGTCTTACTAATCCAAAATATTTCCTCTATTTGGAATGCTTGAAACAACTACTGAAAATGATCTAATTTTTTATGCTGAAAATGTGAAACAAATGGATGAACTAAGGTCAAATGGGCTAGGATAGAACAGATCAAAACATGCTTTGGTTGATATAACTAGATTGTAGAATGGATAATTGATAGGATAAATGATAGGATGGTAGAATGATATGATTATAAATAAGAATGTTGAGAGGGTCCCCTAAGTGGTAAGGTGAATGGTTGGGTATGTGATAATGGCAAAAGGATATGTGATAATGGAAAAAAGATATGCAACAACAACATGGTACATGTTTTTTTAATGATGGTTATTGGTTATGGATATGTTTGGCTTAGGTATGGTAAATGTCATATGATTCTATTATTCCTATTGAAGTGGAGATGCACTTCCTAATTATCAAATGATATAAATAGAATAATCAATCATGTTAATTATTAGCCCACACCGCATTTGAATAGCTACTCTATTAAGAATGGGATATATATTTGGATACAAATGATTTAGTTGTGATCTTCATTGGTTTTTTTATTATGTTTCCTTCAAACATCAAGACAATGTATCTTTGTAGCCTATGAAAAGGAAAGTGCAGTTGTGGATAGTAAATAGGGATAAATGTTGGATGATAGGTTTAATTAGGAAATTGAATGGTGGATGATAATGGAATGTGGAATGGTTGGAAAATAAATGAAGATCAATATTTTTTAGGCACACACAATGTTACTAATTCTAGTTCAACATATTTTTGGATGTGGTGGGGCCAAGGACTTCTGAATATGCTCTTGATAGGAACACAAGATTGTTCTATTTTTTGGGTGTAAGAGTTATTACCATCTGATTAGGATGTAGATTGGAAGATATTTTTATTTCATCTTTGATAATGTCTTCATCAAGCATTGAATAACTTGTGTGCTCAGCAATTGGTGCCTTGAAGAAGTTTCTACCAATGAAGTTGTCTTGATTGTCCCATAACACCTCCAAAAAGGTTTCACTAAGGAATGTTGACTTTTAACTTTGATTGTCTTCTAATGCCTCCAAAAATGTTTCATAAGAAGATGCTAAGTTTGAAATTTTATTTTTCCCTAGTACCTCTAAAAAGGTTCACTAGGAGATTATTCTTCTTCTACAAGAACTTGGTCTTGGCCTCTTTGATGTTATTCAACTAATATGTCACCATGGACATAGTTTAACAAAGTGGGATTCTATCGATCCTAATCAACACTTTTGGGAGGTGTAATATTTATGTAAATGCTATGTTGGTTGATGATAATGGCATGTGGAATGGTAATGGAATGGGGGAAGGTATCATAATCCTCATAGAAGATACTAGGATAACTTGTGTCGAAGTTGAAGTACTCATCCTCAAAAATTGAAGAAGGATCACAAATGTATTTAAACTAGTATATAAGTCATGCATAACCAATATTATAATACTCATGAATGTATTCTAGTTCTAAATCTAATTCTAACTCAAAGGACACTGAATCTAATGGTAAGACTAATGTTGATTTTACTTCTAATGTTAAATTTGATGTTGATTGAAAAATAAAACCTGGGTTCAATGTTGATTCTTCATCTTATATGGATGTTGTTACAATGATGTTTTTTTGAATGTTTGGTATTGGATAAGTATTGGCATGTGATGGCATGATGGGTTCCACAGAGACTAATTTGTCAAAGTGAGACTCCTTAATACTAGGAAAAAGGTCAAGAGACAACTCCTCAAAGACTAGTTTGTCAAAGGGAGGCTCTTGAAAACTAGGCATATGGTCGAGATAATGATTTACCTAAAAGTGGCTATAATCATTAAGAAGTTACTCAATAAAGATTGGCTCATCAAATTGAGACTCCTCGATAACAGGTATAGGATTTAAAGTGATTCATCATAGGTTTACTTATCAAAAATGATTGGTTCAACAAAAACATCTTAGATCAATTGGTTCTCTTCGCCTTGGTTTCTAATGAGTTATAAAATACTAGTTTTGAACATAGCTTGGTCTTTGAATGATTGGCTCAATTTAGGGATTTATTACATTGGTACTAGATGAGGAATGACCTATGTTTGGATAATTATAGGGCATCATGGAGTTTTATTTCTTATATGAACCAAAGGATGAAGCCTTGAAATATTAACAATAGGGTGGTGTGGAGCTTGATTACTCACACAAGCCAAAGGACTAGGTCCTAAAATGACAAAGAGGCATTGTGGAGTTTGATTACTTACACAAGAAAAAATATGAGGTCTTGGTATATAAATGGTATGACATTATGGATCCTAGTTGCTCACACAATCCAAAGCATCCAATTCCTCCTCATAAACCATATCATCCCAGTTGGTGACTTGATTTGTATTTTTTTATCTTTACTATGTTCTCTATATAGAGCATTGTAGGGAAAATAATAAAACTCTACAAAATTTTTCCCTATAGGGTTTTCTAATTGGATTTTGTGTAGTCATTACATCATAACTTGGATTGTATGTGGCTCCACCATAAGTGTAGATACATATATCTACATCAATGAAGAAAGATTTGAAATAAAAATTTTGAGAGTTCTACAAACTCTGAAAAACTATGTCCAAAGGATAAAGGGGTCAAACATGATCTATCTTGGTTAAAAGGGGTGGAGATGTATCTCCAAACAATGATTTGAACATGGATCTATATATATAATGGTTCGTGATAAGACTTGGCATAAAATAGTCTAATGTGAAATGTCTAACATCAAATGTCATACACAAAAAAGGTCAAGCAATGAATAAAAACTAACATTTCAAAGTCTAGGCCAGAGTGTTTTAAACAAGGTCTAAACTAATAAAGGAAAATAGTCACTAGGTATTTTGTCCAAATGTAGAGTCAAAATTTAGGCTCAATTTGGATATGTTAGGACTTTTGGCAAAATGGCCTCAAAATCTAGGCTTAAAACAAGGATGATGATTATTTGATTTAATCTAACAAGCTTGGAAACAAATTTGACATAGACCTGGCACATAAAATCAAACATAAACATGATCAATTAGTATAAGCTACAAGGCTCTTGGAGAAAGGTTGTGTTCTCCCAAATAAAGGCACAAATAATGATGAGGATAGGATCTATGAACAAACAAATAATAATTTTCAAATTTGGGTAATCAATTAACCAAATTTACACAACCCAAAAGATAAATATTTGTGTATTAGCCCTTATGAAACGAGGCCTAAATATAAATCAATCAATGTTTGAATTCAAATTTGACATGGTTAATTGAAAACTCAATGTTTGAAGACTAGTATTTTTATGACCAAACAAGATAAATAATATTAAATGCCATAACAATGCAAAATAAAGATCCCAACAACATACATTACATGGTTTGAAATAAGGATAACAAGTCCTAAAATAATTTGAGAAGCATAATAGCATTAGCATACTCTAATGATGTGATCAATGTTTTGTTTCAAAAACTCAAGGGCACAAACTTGATAAATGAATTGGGTAGCATAATGGTACCCATTTCAATCAAGTGACACACACATAAACCTGTTTAGAAAAAATTTCAAGGCATAAGTGTGGTGTAAAATGACCATCATAATGCCTCTTTGACAAGGGAATGGCATATAAACAAACTTTTTTTGACATGGTTATAAATAAACATATAAGTTTTAGTTTCAAAAACCCAATCAAGAAAAAGATAAGTGACTAAATGCAACTAAGCATAACATCCTAGATCCTATCAAGGTGTGGTAAAGTGGGGTTGACTAAAACTATTTTTTTTCAATCATCTAGATTGATCCCATGTGTACACACTTTCATGTATCCACACAAGAGAAGTAACACATCAATTGAGTCCACATCGATTGGATTATTATGAAAAATTCTTATCCTTTTCACAACCACTACATCCATCACTTTCTCAGTATAGTGTGATGTCTATATCGATAATACATGTCAAGATTAGCCTACACTAATAGAGATGGTTTAACCACTCAAACCATCATCCTAGTGAGGGGATCCCAATTTTTATACCCCTTCATGGAGAGGGGTTGAAGATGATTTCAGGAGATGAATTCCCAAGTCAAATCTTCCCTAAAGAACTTATGGGAGGTGATGAAATGATCCTCACAAGCCAAGATGCATGGAAATAAAAGACTAAGTAAAAAGGCTTTATGGTTGTTTCTAGGACACCCAATCTATGTAGGTCTTGGGGAGAGCCTTAAAAACATCCCTTTTACACTTCTAGACTAAGGCATAATTTATAATGGAAATGACACTTTTGATCCGACAAGTTCCCTATAAGGGATGGGAGAGAGCATACACACACAAATCTCTTTTTTATAAACAAACAAGCAACAAATAACATGCATGAAAATGAACTTTCTCAAAAACATGTAAACTAACATGATGTTAAGTTCATTTTAGGACACCAAAATAAAATGTGTTGTGAAGTTTGGCCCCTTAGATTTCATTATAAACTTGTTAAGCATAAAAAAAAGTGTCCAAGGTATAAAAAATGAACTAAGTTCTTTTTAGATACCCAAAAGATGATGTGATCAAGTTTGGAACAAGTTTAGACTTTATTAGGTTCTTTGTTATGCACCAATTAAAATTTTTGGATTAAAGTTCATAACCAATTTGAAAGAACATGCATAAACACAAACTAAGCAAAAAACACAACCAATTTTGTTTTAAGCACTTAAGTCCAAATGTGTAAGAGTTAGCAAGTTCATTTTAGACTCAGAATGAAATGTTTGAAATTTGATTAATTCTTTTTAAAGCTAAAAATGAGATGTGTGATTAGTCAAAAACATGAAAATTGGTCTTCAAATCAAACCTTCAACCTATAAATGTTAGATTATAATGGCCTGATTTGAATCACTTTTTTTATTTGGTAAATGATGTTTGAAAAAGATATCTCATGTTTTGATTTAATTCACATAGTGACCATCAATGGTTAGAGGTGACTGTCACCAGTTTTAAGGTAATCATTGTTGATCAGTTGTAAGATAACCATTACCGGTCATGAAAATCAACACTAGTTGACTAAGACCATCGTTGACCACCCATCAACCCAAAGGCAAAACCATAAAATATAAACATGTTAGGTTAGGCAATGGTTAGCAAAAATCTTAATAAAACTTGTAAGGTAAGGATAAGACAAAGAAAACACAATTTAACAAAACCAAGAAATAATAATTATAAATATTTTAATATTTTGTTAAAAACTATGCAACTTGAAGGTAAAATGATAACATATTCTAAAAATTTAGAAGAAAACATATGGTTTTAAAAAAATCATCCAAAATGGAGTCTGTATGACCCCAAACCAAGCTATGGAATATGGCTTATTAGCTTGTTTTCCTGCACAGTGGCTGCTGATAGTTCTGGGATGGACACAATGACCATGGTTAGTTATATATGACCACTGATGGTTGATTCCTAACCATCACTATTTGTATAAGATTTCTATCAGTTACAGAAGACCATTGTCAGTCTTTGTGTAAACCTGAGTGAACTTTAAAATGGCAAAAATAAAATTAAAACTCAAATCTAAAGATTTTTAAGAATTCATTCAAAAAATTTAGAATTGTATCTTGGTCTCCTTGATATGTGGGATTCATTTTGTCCCACTGAGCATGCCATTTTTGAACATAAGAATATAATAAGGGGAGTTAGTATTGTGTTAGTAGATGAAAATAAATCCAAAAAATACACTAATAAACTAACACCTTAAGCCTAGATCTTAGGGTGGGAGCTTGGTGAATGAATCCAATAAAGACACAACTAAAACATGAAGAAATAACAAACTTTATTCACCTTCCTTTTTTATTCCAAATGATTCATTCGTTGGCTTCCTCGGTTTGTACTTCAAAAGTTTTCATCAATGGAGCTTTGGCTATTCTCCACCTCTTCTTGGCATATTTGGCTTTATGGATTTAGCTTGTGAAGCTTGACTCAATAATTTGGCATAATAACACTATATCAAATAGATTTTGAAATCATTTGAGCATGGTAACTTTACACCAAGATAGCTTAAAATTATGAGTGTGAGGCCTTTTATTTATAAATTTTTCAAATGGGCTTGGATCAACCATGAATTTCCATCTCAAGATGAAGATGTGTGGTCATGAATTAATCTAATTATGTAAATAAAATCCATAAATACTCTCATCATGATTTGGGAATAAGGGGCATTAATGAGGCATGGGAGGGTTTAATCAAATATTTGTGGCATTTATGACCTATAGAAGCCACCTCAAAAAATGATGTCACATAATGATGCAAATATTAGAAACTATTTTCTAATAAATAGATATTCAATAGGTTCCATGGAATCCTTACTTACGCTCATAATCTAGTTTAATTTGACTAAGTAAGATTTAAATATTTTTAGTGTAATTCTTTGGAAATTGGTACACAAATTAATCAAACTGGTCTAAATGTCATATTATTGAGTTAAAATTTGATTGAAGTGGAATTAGAAGCTGACGTTAGTTGCATACAAACCAATACCCCATTTAGGATGTTGATGCAAAATAACACATGCACGTGTCGTGTGCTTTTGAATTAGGAAAATTTAGTGGTTTAAAGTGTCAAATTATGTTTTGGGAATTTTGACTTGAAATGATTTGAGAATAACTAACCATCTCATAAAATGCATTGCCCTGTTTAGGGATACTTTAGTTAAAATTGACACTTGTAAATGATAAATTCAAGCCATTTATTGTGTTTTAATGCTTTTAGGCCAAATTGTGATGTTTGGTAGAAATTGGTCTGAAGCTTGGTTGGAGGTTATTGGTGGTAACTTTTAGGTGTCTACAATTTCCAATTTTATCTCATTATTTATTGTAACTTTTTTTGTTATTTGATGCTTTACTTCTTGTCGTGAATCCTTTCTTCCTTATGGAATTTATATTATGTTAATTTTAAATTTGATTGCAATTCATTTATTTGAGTTATCAATGTGACTTGCATTTTCTATAACCACTATTGTACAAGTGTAGTATGAAATTATCCCATAGTGGGCATTATAAAATTAATGTGTCCATGGCCTTTTTCCCATAAGCAATAGTTAAGATAATAAGAAAAATTGACACTTTTTAGTATACAATAATGTGTAGCTCATTTATTTTTCAACCTAGGTTTTTTATAATTATATAATTTGGATACTACATGTATTAGCCCCTTCTTATTTATAAATTATGATTTCTTTCCTATAATCATCTTCTATGAAGACTTATGTAGTCATTGGGTTTGTTTGTGGAAGCTTGTGTACCATATGTGATCTCTCTCTTATTATACTTTTTTTTAAGTTTCAAGTGGTGTGTTCATCCTAAGTATCCTTGTATCTATTTATTTTATTGTAATAATTCCTTAATTATAAATTTCCTCAATCTTATGTTGTAATGCCTCACTAATATTCATTCCATGTCTAGTTATCATTGATAATTACAATATGATTTCCATTTTTGATGTGATAAACAAGCAAAGGATAAATCCCTAATAACTTATTTTAGATTAAAGATATCTAAATAGGTCAGGGTTCATTTTAGTTATGAATATTCATTAATTCATGAATCTTCAGTTTTGGGAAAATTAAATTTGGCAAGTTTTTAGGGTGCAGTAGTTGACCCTTTCACCTAAAATTCTAGGATATAATTTTTTTAGGGGTTAGTTTACTAATAATTTACAATATTCATTCCATTATCCATACAATTCACCATATATATAATACAACTATATATGTTCCCACTCTTAGAGGTCATGATCTTACCATGAAATTATCTTTCTTTAATAGATTTCAAAGATCTTGAGATTTTAGGCCACACTCTACCACTTAACTGCTTTTAGACTTTTAGTAAATGACCTCTACCAAAATGATGTCACACGAAGGAAATTCAATGCCCAATGGCATAGCATTATGTGAAGGTAAACTACTAGCCAGTGGCACCATGCCATGCAATGGTAATCTACACTCGATGGTGCTACAATGCATGGTAAAAAACTACCTCCTAGTTGTAAGGCACTGCATGATGGAAACTTATCGTTGAGTACCAATGTAATAGGCAATGACAACCTATCACCCAATGGTAATGTGCTACAAGATGGCAATGTGCTATGTGACGGTGATGTACTACATGATGGTAGTGTGCCACATGATGGCAAGGTCCCACTTGATAGCACTATATTTCATAGTTTTAGATTGACATCCAATGATGGTGGGGAAGCTAGCTACAATAAATTGTATGGTAATAAAGTTATGGCATCAGGAGGTAATAGCAAGGGTAAAGCACCATAAAAATATAACATCATGTCTTATTTTAGAAATCTAGGAAAGAGGGCTATGTAAATAATAGGTACTTCAAATATAGGAAATTTTGAAACTTATTTTTAAAATATCAGTTTATTTATTTTTACCGTAGAATAATTACAAAACCATTTCAAAGCAAAAATTGACATAGATATTAACACTATTTCACTTGAAAATATTAATCCCAATAATTTCTCACCACCTAAATATTTTATTGATTAAATAACACACTTAGAAGACACACCTCTGGGTATTTTAGTAGAACACCCTCCTCTAGGCACTTCACAACAAACATGCAGTTCTTTTCAAACACCTAATTTTGTTAAAATTTTCACTCAAAAAGTTGATGGAGGAAGAGAAGTACATGGATAATAGGAAAGCCTTTTCAGTTTGAATGGGTTGCAAAATTTCCATTTATAGAACTTGTAGAATCAAAAAATGGTAATGATCCTCCAACAGAATGCAGATGTACAATTTGTAGTTGGAAACTTGGAAAAGATCACAGAATGCAACTTAAATTGGACACAATTGAGAAGCATTGTGGGAAAATATACATATCCATCAAACACCCAAATGGATAGATAACGAGAATTCATAGATATAGAAACATAAAAGAATGCATGCATGTAAGATATGCATGGGAATATGAAAATGATCAGAAATGAAAAAAACATCTTGTTGAGAAAGGGGGAACCATCAAAGTGCAATTTGGAAAAGTTATGCACTCCAATCTTAGGGAAAAATGTGTACAGTTCTCTATAATTTTCCACATTTTAAAAAAGGGAAGACCCATTTCTAATTTTTTAGATTACAAAAATTTATTTCAACATAATGGGTTTCTAGATATTCCACAATCACATTAGTCAAATAACAGTGCTTGGGAAATGGCAAAATGTCTAGCCATTATTGAGAAGGAAGATTTGAAATAAATTGTTAAGAGATCATAGTATCTCTCTATCCATCAATGAGGTCACTATAGTTGACAACACATCATGGGTTTACATGCATGTGTACACCTTCAAAAACTATTCAAGTCAATCTCATCTTTTAGTTGTCCATAAAATGGTAGAAAATTATAATTTAGAAAACCTCCATAAATTGGTTATATCCAATTTAAGGGAGAGAAGTGGGATGGATGATTATGCCATAGCTACAAATATGGTGTGTGTTGGTGTTGATGGAGCATCAGTGATGTAGTGGCATAGAAAGGGTTTTTGTGTTTGACTATAACCAATAGTTTCTTCGTTTATGACTCCAATCCATTACATGGCACATAAGATGAATCTTGCTTACAAAATTATTAGCATATTCATTAATGTTTCAAAAGTAGAAGATCTTATTTGTGACTTGCATGCATGCATTTCAAGTAGCCCAAAAATATTTAAGGAGTTTCAAAAATTTGCAATTGGGGTGCCAGATGGTAAAAACTATTAAAAGATGTTGAAACTAGATGGATTTCCATGTATGAACCTGCCTATAGAATTTTTGAGGAATATCCATCTTTGACAAGGTTTATGCATAAATATCATAGGGAATTTAACAAAGCAAAAGATTTGTTGTGTCCTTTAATAGATTTATAAACATTACTCACATTATGCAGTATTTTTCTAATGTTGAAGGAAATCAACTGTTTAATGAAACATGCCCAAGAGAGATCTATCTATAATTTTGACTTTATAAGTTTGATAAAATGTGTATGTCAATGTTTAGATATATTATACACATCAAATGAAAGCTTTCATGATCCTAATTTTAGAACCTAGCAAATTTTGATAGATATTCAGAATCTAGAGAGTTATTTGAAATTCAATATACATGATCATCTTTGTGTCATGGTAAATGGCATTGAGATCCCAATGCACACATACTTTAGAAGACTTGAAGTTGTGGGAGTTGAGCCTAAAGATGTACCTATGACATGTTTACTATATGATACTATTTTGTCTAAAACATGAATCAAATTGAGCAAAATCTCACAAAGTTTAGTTGTGGAGATTAGAGAACATTTTCAAAGGGATGAGTTTTTGGAAGGCATGGGAGTTGTGAATCCCATTTTTTGGAACAATGTTAATAGTCAAGAATAGGTCAGCACATTATTTCACAAATACATGGGTATAATTGTAATGCATTTCTATAGATCTGTAGATGTGAATGGAATTTAGATTAATGGTATTTTAAATAAATAGTTACTAACATCTCAGTCAACACAGTTTGGGATTATAATAATGGATCAATTTCAATGTTTAAGTGACCCAACAGAAAATGGTGCCATTACTCATCTATGGAAAAACCTTTATCCAAGTAGCATATTACAAGAAAGTATTAGTGAATATTTCATATTATATGAACTTGTTCAAACAATGATTTTGGGTTCTATGGAAGATAATCAAGTGTTTAGTACATTATCCTTTGTAATGTCAAAACGAAGAAACAAATTGGATAAAAATCTAGAGACTTGCTTGAGACTTTATGTTTTACGTTATTTTGTAGACAAGTTTCCATATGGTAGAGCAGTGGAAACATGGATTTCTATAGTGGAAAGAAGAGGTATGACTAATACAACTACCAATACAGAAGATGAGAATACAAAGACTGAATACGGTACTAGCATGGTAGATGCAAATCACACTTACGATGAGTAAGTTTCTCAAGGATTGTTTCAGCTACCCAACTTTTAATTTGATAAGTATAGTAATTAATTTTTTTTAATATTTTTTTATTCATTAATCTCAAATACATTAATTTTTTGTAATCTATTTCATATTTATTACAATCATGAATCTTATTCAATACATTTGAATTGATATTTTTTTGTCCTATTAAAATTGTGTATTTTAAATTACTTTTATCTTTGCAATTCATGTCATTCATTAAGAAGTAATCATAATTGTCATTAACATTGTACAGAGCATTTATTTATAGCATTCATTGAAGCATAAAAGTCTTATGTCTATACGTATATGCATTGTGCATCATAAGACGCTAATTCTATTGCCATTAAAACTCCCATTATTAAGATTTATTATTTTTCATTATCTTAATTATCTATAATAGTAATTTGGAGAGTGGATACATAGATATAATACATACATAATAGTGTAAAAATAACTATACTATTGCACATTTACATTAGTACCATTACACAAATATATAGGAAATATTTCCAAATTCCACCACAATCAATACATTCAATGCAACAACTACTATAATAGTGTAACAATGCATTCAAATCTACAACTACTAGAACAATATAACACCGATAAAGCATTCAAGACTAAAACTACTATAACACTATTATTATATGGAATATTACTCTAAAATAGGCTATTTTTCCTACAACTACTAAAATATTCAAATACCTCTACCACAAATATTTTTTCCTATAGTTATGTTCGCATATTTCCAAATTCCACCATAAGAAAAGCATTCAATGCCACTAGTACAATAGTTTAACAATACATTCAAATATAGTACTAGAATAATATAATTCTATAACAATGCATTCAATACTACAACTACTATAAGAGTATAAAAATGCATTCAAATAATAAAACTACGGTAGAACAATATAATTCCATAGAATATTTACTATGCTTTTTCTCCATACAATATATAAACTTGACAATAATACATTTTATATATAAAATATTAAAATTATATAGCTAAAGGTATTTCAAATAACTATAAACTATCATTTAATAAAACATTTTTCTTTCAAATAAATAATGTATAAAATGTATTAAATAATAAAAACTATCATTTTGAATAACTATAAACTATCATTAAATAAAACAAATGTCTTTGAAATAAACATGGTATAAATAGTTTTAAACAATAGAAACTATCATTTAGATAATATAACTTAAAAAATTCAACATTTATTTAGTTGAGACTCTCCACCACCAAGTTTTCCATCCCCATCAATAAAAACCCCACTTTCTTGACATGTCTGTGGAACTGAATCATCGATTATCACTCCCTCCTTCTGAAGATCATATGCAGTAGAATTCATTTGTGCAAGAATCACCCTCTCCTCCTTCGATGCATCCCCTATTGAAATAATTGTAGGTTCCTCATCTATTTTTTCTTTAATATAATGCTCAGATCCATACCATGCTCCTTAATTATTTTCTTCAACATGCTGTTCTATTTATTCAATAGAACCAACTTTTATTTTAATGCAATAGTCGTAGAGATACTTTTCCATGTGTTTTTCAAATGCACATTAAGAACATGTGCTTCTTGCTTCAAATTTTCATATTTTTCTTGCAATCAATAAATAATATATATGTCAAGTACATACTAAGGTATTATAATAATCAAAATACATATTATAAAGAAAGAAAACTTACCACAACTTTATCCTTCATTGCTTGAGTGATGGTAACCAAGTTGATATCTTTAGCCCCTTTATTTAAATATGCTTGGGCTTCACCATTTAAGTTTTCTTAACTTGTTGATCATAATGTCTAAAATCTTATCATTGTAAGTATTGTCCACAGAGATCAATCTGGATTGAGCTTGCTTGAATAAATCATCAATCTTATAGGGTTCATTTGGAATAAGAAAAAACAAATTCATTCTTTTAGAGTGGTTGTGGTAACGGGTATTTATTTCCTTGATAAGATATTTCTCCCTTACCTCCCATTGTTGTAATTCATTAAATTCATCAATAAAACCCTCCTAAATATTACAAAGAAGATCATCAAAAATTAGTGAGGGTATCATTAGAGGCATTTAAATTATCATGGGTGGGGGGGAAGAGGTAACTGGGCTTGGGGAAGAGGTACGAAGTACTTGTGAAGGTACATTAGAAACTTGAATAAATTCATGTGGATTGAATCCACCAATAGTTAATTGCCTGCTTTCAATGCCAAGAAATTCTTCGTCTAGATCAATCTATTGCAAACATGTTAGTCCCTATGCACTCAAAAGACCACCAATTGAGAAAGTTGGGAAATCTGAAATTTTTTGCATTCCTCTACTTTGTGTAGGGAGGGATATGTTCTTTCATCTTCTATAACTCTAGGCTAGTGGTGGATGTGGTGGTATACTTCTCGGTTTACTAACAAAGGTTGGGTGGACTGCAAAAAAACATACATTCAAAAATAGTAAATTCAAATACATAAAATAGATGTAAATACAAATTGAATCTATTAATATTATTAGCTATCCATGGTGGGGTGACTACCTCATCCACTCTGAGTGTCTTTGATGGAGTTATCACTTCAGTTCCTATTATGGTTTAGGGAGTTGGCTCTTGCTGATTTATTGTGTTTGTCAAAAAGACATTGGTGGTTTGACCTACAAAATGAGTAAATTATCCACTTATTTAACTAGAAAATTCTAACAAACTTCAAATCAAAAAAGAAATTTCTAATGGCAAACATTGATCATGTTATATGGGAGATTCCTCAACGGCAACAATTAGAGAGTCAACTAAAAAAAATAAAATAAAAAACATTATGAATATAATTTTTTCCATTGAATAATACAAGAAAAAGACATTAAACTTTAAAATAAATTTGGGGGAACCTGGAAGCAGAGACAAAATAGAAATAGTTCTTGGGTGTTTTGCAATTCTAAGTTCATTGAATGAAGACTCTATCAATTGAGTACACCAGAGCCATATGGAGCATGATGACCTTTATTTTCCACCTATTTTCTTGTGTCATAAACATGCACTCTTGCCTGTAATAAATAACAAGCTTAAAAATGTTAAAATTTAAAATATATATAAAACAAAAAAAATGAGACTTGGAAAAACTAAACTTACCTCCTATTCCTCAATAGACAAAGCATTGGCCTTCATTTTTTTATATAGGCCAGTGGGAATTATAGTTTTCTAGATTTCATATCAAGCTTCAAAGTACAAGGCAATAATGTAGTTGGAATAAGAAATTATGCAACTATCCTTTGAGAATGCAAAATTCAACTCCTACCTAATCCTGCTTGATATAACTATACACCAATCACATATAACACCTGAGAGAGAATGAAGAATATAGTAAATAGCCCACAATGGAATGTTTGATGGTCTTTCCTATAAAATAATTCTTTTTTGAAAGAAATGGGCAATAGATTTGAGAAATGGATCATTTATTTTCTCAACGGGGATCCCACTTTGATTTTGATTATCTGTAATGAAAATAGAAAAGTAAAACATGCAATGAAATAATAACACTTACCAGCTGGATCAATGGACACTTTATAAACTGACTCCAAGAAATTTTTATCATCATCAAATAAGATGACCTTAGTGCTAATAGGACTCGCATTGTAATGCAGAAGACCTATTAAATTTTAGATGTCTAATGGATACATCCCAAAGGATATTGTTTTATGGTTAAACTAGACATAGAATCAGTTGTCACTGTGGTTATAACTACCAAGTAAAGATCATAGTAGATTTTTATTAATAGCCAAATCATACTGTAGCATCTGTGTTATGCCTCTGAGTTGGCATTGATCAATGCATCCAACATATGATTCCAATTGTTCCAACATCTGAAGGAAATCTAGACATAATAGGTTTTTGAAAACACAATTGTTCATCCTCTTTGATGGACTCTAAGTTTTTGTAGATATAAAATCCATGAAAACCTAAAAATTTTGAGTTGAATCCTAGAAGTAGGTAAATGTAGGTCAATTTGGAAATAGGTAGACTGTAGGGATGAGTAACAATGGATAGGTTGGTTTGAAAGTAGGTTGGTTGGATGAGAAAAAATTATAAGCAAAGTGTGAAAAGAAGTCATTATAGAGTTATTTATAGGAAAGGAGGGTAACTGGGGCAAATGGTTCCCATGATCAATGAATGGTAGAAGGCATCAGCTAGTAAGCAGGTGCTAGATAGTAACATCTTATTGCATGACATTGCACTATCATGTATTATTGTTCTATCACATGACAACATGGTGTTATGCAACAACATAGTGTTGTGTGATAGCATGGTGTCACATAATAGCATGGTGACTACAACACCATGTTGGCATGTGATAACATAATGTCATTTAACACCATGTTGTCACATGATAGCATGTTGTCACATGACAAAATGGTATCGTACGATGGTATGGTGCCATGTGACATCATGTTGTCATGCAACATATTGTCATATGACACCATTCTTTTACATGACACCATGATTTTTCATGAAATCATGGTGTCACATGACAAGATGCTATTATGTGACACCATGTTGTTGGGTGATTGTGTAATGTCATGCGATAGTGAAATGTTGTACACTAACAAAATGTCACATGATAATGCAATGTCACTCAGCATCAAACTATTTATCATGAAAAATAAATAGTGATTTTCCATTTGTTAAGCATTTTCTAATTCACTAAGGGAGCATATTTGATTCACCTACACAAACCTAGGGGGGTTTCCATTAGGGCCTCTTAAAGTGAACCCTAAAATAGGCTAAAACTATTGAATTTAAGATTTCATAAGATATGATGATGAGATGTGAATGAGTTGGTAAATTAGATCAGTTATTTAAATTAGATTATTATTGTAGCAAGGTATAGGAACTCTTTATCGAAGTCAAGACACTCAAATTAGGTTTGTCAAAACAAGAGGAATTTTGACCTTAAGGACTCTAAAGAACTTCTCCTAGCCACATAAGTCTTAGGACAACAAATGAAATATGCATATCATCTAATGAAATTTATATGCATTAAAATTAAAATAGACCTACCTTCCTAAAATGTGTTCCCCAATCCTCAAGACCCCTTATAGAGTCGTTAGTTTACTGTGAAGATTATGTACTTGCATGAGAAAGTCAATAGCACTAAAAGATTTGTGTATTCTCCTTTTCCAATCTAATGGTCTAATGCACCCCAATGGAACTTGACTCTATCATGAGGCCAATTGTGGAGTTTTATCTTTGATTAGAAAAAGGATGTGTTTATAATAACATCTTGTAGTGTGATTTGACTTTATAAAATTTTGAATGTTGCCTTTTAGATCATTGCCTTTTGTTAAATGATTTAGATTTTGAATTTTTATGGATTTTAATATTCCTCCTCCATACTAACTTAGATTGACCAATAGTGAGAGATAAATTGATACACATGAATGAGATTTAGGCTTAGGATAAAGGAATCTAAGTATCCAAAGATATGACTGACTAGAACACTTAGGGTTAACTATGAACCAACATGTTATCTTAAGTCTCAACCATGTGTAAGATTAGTTTACAAAAGGGAATAAGGTGAGAACCAATGTGGACTGATAAAAAGATATTATAATGAGATTAATTATTTACTAAATGATCACATGGTAAATAAAGAATGACTAAAGGGAGTAAGGTTTATATAACCAAGTCACAATAATAGGTTTGCATTGAATATCCTTCATATAAAATGTAAGAATGCCTAAATGATCATGATAATGAGGGATATCATGCAAGGGATGCTCAAGGGAAGGAATGGGAATGAAATATATGGGATATGAAGGGTTCATTGGTGGAGAATGAGTTATAGGTGAAGGAGTCATCGGTGGAGAAGGATCCATATGTAAGGGAAGATCCACAGGTGAGGGAATCATATGTGGAGAAGGAACCATAGATGGTCGAGTCATAGGTGAAGAAGGGGGGCCTTATTTCTAGGGAAGCCTATAGAAGGAAGGGTATTAGGCACAATAATAGTCATGAGGTGATCCTTGAGATGTTGTTGAAGAATACAACAATGATTAATGTGATAAGTACCACAATGGTGCTAGAGACAATAGACCTTTCCATATTTGGGAAGATATTTAGGTAGTACTTTTAGGGGAGGTATAGCCTTGTCTGTGGGATAAAGAGTGGTGGGATGAAAGGTATATATATATTACCATAGCTTATGATAATGCATGGATGAATGATTATCTATGTCATGGAGGTAATAGATATGTTTTTTAGTATAATTTTTAGGTGTACTAATAGAAATAATAGAAGTGAAAGTTAAGGAAAGCTAGTGTAATGAACAGTCTTTAGCCCAATGACTAGAAACTTTGTGAATGTCATAATATGGCTAATCATCCCATTTAGCAAGAAAAGGAGCAAGATACTACAAAGGGAACAAACCATCACTAAAGGAAGGTGGGGCTAGAAGGTGGGGCTAGTGGAGAGAGTGGGTGAGGCTCAACTAAAAGAGTAATAGGATCTGAAATAGGAAGATACATAGCTAGAGGAGTGGGAATAGGATCTAAACTAGGTTTAGTTGAGGGAGAGTTAGGATACACAAAAGGCTAAAGGATAGTCACAAGAATCTTAGGGATAAGTCAGATAGAGGGGTCTTGGTATAGATCAAAGTGGTAAGGACCAATCATAGTATAATCCCTAAGCATAATCCTATGAGGCTCTTTAAAAATTAGATGTATGCACACCATCTCTACCCTATGATCAAGAAGAAAAATGCTAAATTTTGGAATCATATAGGATGGAATGCTAGAACAAATATAGAAAGATTGAAGTAAAGAGGAATGATAATCAATAATTTCAACATCTCAAGATTAAACAAGACTTCCTAAGAATGGATCATCTAATGTATATCCATCATCATAGTCAGGTGTATGACTATTAATGGTGTAAGTAGTGATGACCTTGTCATCTAATGTGGTCTGATGAATGGAATATTGAATCTTAGTTAAGACAACAGGTATATCATCAATAGGTGGTTGATGGGAATGAGGTTTCAAATAAGGGGGAAGCTAAGAAATGAGATAAGGTGAGAGATCTAAGGTTTTAATCTTGAGATTGATCTTGTTAGACTCATCATCGTCAGAATCTAGTGTTAGGTTGCGGAGCTAAAAGCTTCACTAATGTAAATGGAGGAGGTTGCTGAGTTGCAGAGCAATCGATGTCAATATGATCAACCAACGTTGATCATATCTAGTGTGCAGAGCAATCGACATCAGTTAGGGGTCGACCAACATCGGTCAAATAGGAATTGACATTGGCAACCTATGTGTGTGTGCATTTTCATGCGCTTCCAAAACTAGTCTAATTTTAGACAGACAGTCAGTTTGCATGTAAAAGACTAATTTTAGTCTTGAGTTTGCATTTCTAATTATTGTAATTGGAAAGTCTAATTATTTTTTGTATGGGATCTATTTAAGAGACCTATGGGGCTATATTGTAAAGTGTAAGTGAAGGATCAAAGAAGGGATCCTCAGTGTGTAAAATCATAAGGACTTACAAAGGCAAGGACAAGGGTTCTTCCAGGTGTGTAAGATCTAGAGGGTTTGCAAGTATGCAAGACCAGGTTGATCTGTAGGTAGCAAGATCAGGGGAGATCTACATGGTAAGTAAGATTAGGTTGATTTTTAGGTTGTTGCAAGATCAGGGAGACCTACTTGGAGTACTTTGAGTACTTGGTGTACTAGTAGTATTGTTACTGACTGGTGGAGGGAACAACTTAGTTATTGAGTTGTGGTTGTAATTGGTTGTGAGAGAGAGAACTCTTGAGGGAAAGAGATCTGTACATCTTAGAGGTGTGGAAGCAAGTGTGATTTCTTCATTGTATTTCCTTTTGGAAGAGTATTAATACAAGATTGTATTGTCTCTCATATTCTGTGATGTTTCTTATTCTAGTTACATCTAACTTCTAGTTTAATTCCATGTTTAGTTGCCTATACAAAGGTAATAAATTGTGCTCTTAATCCTAACAAGTGGTGTTAGAGTAGGGTTGCAGGTTCATCAGAGCCTAGTTCAGAGCAGGTTAGTGTTTGTTGATTATAGGTCACTCACATGGGTTTCTATTTGAGTGGGAGTAAAGCAATGGTAGAAGAAAGTATGATAAGAATGGAGAAATTCAATGGCAAGAATTATCAATTATGGAGGATGCAGATAGAGGATTATCTGTATCAAAAATATCTATACTTACCGTTGGGTGGGAGTAAGCCCACATGTATGCAAGATGAAGAATGGAAGGTTCTTGATAGAAAGGCTTTAGGAGCTATAAGGCTGACCTTGGCAGCTTCTGTGGTTTCCAACTTGTCTCAGGTAAAGACAACGGTAGATTTAATAGAATCTTTGGCAAATTTATATGAAAAACCCACAGCTTCAAATAAGGTATTTCTTATGAAGCAATTATTTAATTTGCAAATGCTGGAAGGTGGATCGGTACATAGTCATCTTAGTGATTTCCATGGTTTGGTAAACCAGTTAATTTCAATCAATATAGCTTTTGATGATGAAATTAAGGATCTCTTAATCTTATGTTATTTACCTAAAAGTTGGGATAGCTTGGTAATGGTAGTAAGTAATACTGCGTCTGCTTCAAATATCTTGAAAGTTGATGATGTTGTTAGTGTAATCTTGAATGAAGAAATTCACAGGAAAAGCACAGGTGAGACATCAGGTAATGCTTTAAGTGTTCAAAGCAGGGGATGGCAAAGAGAGAAGGTTGAGCAAGGGAAATCAAGGTCAAAGATAGGCAGTGGATCCAGATCCAAGTATGGCAGTATAATTTACTAGAATTGTGGAAAGAAAGGACATGCAAAGAAAGATTGTTGGCTGAAAGAAGACCAGCATGAAGAAGCAAATGTTGCAGGTATTGTTGCACAAGATGCTCTTACATTTTCTTTGGATAGTCAGGTGGAATCTTGGGTTTTAGATTTTGGTGCCTCTTTCCATGCAACCCCAAATAGAGAATTTTTTCATAATTATGTCCATGGAGACGTTGGAAAGATTTATTTAGGGGATGGTAAGCCTTGTCAAATGGTTGGCAAAGGGAAAGTGCAACTGAAATTATATATAGGCAACACATGGGTGTTGAATGAGGTCATGCATGTCCCAGGCCTGAAGAAAAATTTGATTTCTATTGGAAATTTGGGTGATGAGGGATGCACAATAACTCTCATAGTGGATTCTTGGAAGGTTTCCAAGGGTGTACTTATTTTAGCAAGAGGTAAGAAAGTAGGTACTCTTTATCTATCTACTTGTATTAATGATTCTCTTTCTGGTTTATCTACTTTAGATGTAGATGCAAAGATGTGGCTCTGTAGGCTTAGTCACATGAGTAAGAAGGGGATGCATGTTCTTGAGTCAAAAGGTAAGAGTTCAAATTTGGAAAGCATAGATCGAGATTTATGTAAGCAACAGAAGAAAGTGAGGTTTCTTGAAACTGGGTTAACAAATAAGGGAGCTTCTATTGGAGGATCACAGTGGTATGCTACAAGAAAGGATTGGGTTTATTGCAGGAAGAGGAAATATGATGTTTTTGACAAGAACTGGAAAGCCTTGGTTTTCAAGGAGAAGATGATGGATAGAGATCAGCTCAAGGGGTTGAATAATTCTGAGCAGGGTAGTTTGGACAAGGTTATGATCCAAAGTGAGCTCATGGGTGAAAATCATCACTCACAGGAAAACATAGTTACCAACATCAGTTAGGTGAGAACCAATGTCGAACAGGCAGGTACCAACGTCGGTCATGTGCAGACCAGAGTCGGTGGTGTCGGGTAGGTGGAGACTAACGTCAATCAGGGAACTGACATTAGTGACCAGGTGGACACTGACATTAGTTAGGGAACTGATGTCGGTGATCAAGTGGAATCAACATTGGTCAGGTGCAGACTAGGGTCGGCCAGAGGTGACTGAGATCGGTCACTATCATAATGGATTTTGGGTGGACAGCAAGTTGTCAAGGAGTCTCAAATGCCCATGAGGAGGACTGAAAGGGTAAGTAAGCCTCAAATTTGTTATTCCCCTTCTTTACACTACTTGTTGCTCACTGATGGTCAAGAACCAGGAAGTTTTGAAGAGGCAAAGCAGGTAGAATCTAGGAAACAGTGGGAGCATGGCATGAATGAGGAAATTGATTCCTTAGGAAAGAACCAAATGGGAGATTTGGTAGAGTTTCCAGCTGGGATGAAAGAATTAAAAGATGAATGGATTCCTAGGTTAAAGAAAGGTGAGAATGGATAGGTGAGACAGAAGGCCAGGTTATATGGTCTTGAGCAGGCTGCAGGACAATGGTGTTTAAGGTTTGACAGGTGTATGACAAAGCATGGCTTTAGTCAATGTCAATGTGACCATTTTGTTTACTTTACTAGGTTGGATAATATTAGCTACATTATCCTATTACTGTATGTGGTGTATATGCTTGTTGCAGGGTCACACTGTAGGGAGTTGTTGAGCTAAAGGTAAAATTAGTTCAGAGGTTTGCAAGGAAGGATTTGGAAGCAGCAAAGAAATTCTTTGGCATGAGTATTTCTAGAGATAGGGAAAGTCACAGGTTGATGTTTTCTTAGGATGATTATGTGAATAAGGTAGTGGAGAGGTTCAATATGTAGGATGCAGAACCAGTTAGCACACCTATGGATGGACAGTTTACATAACAGTGTCCCAAATCACATGATGAGGTTGAGTACATGTGTACTAGACCTGATATTACCCAAGAAGTGGGAGTTGTCAGCAAGTTTATGGCCAATTCAGGAAAGAAGCACTAGAAAGCAATTCAATGGATTCTCAGGTATCTGAGAGGGACCAGCAGCAGGTATTTATGTTATACAGGGTCAAGCACTTCTCTACATGGGTATGTAGATTCGGATATGGTAGGTTACTTGGATGACAGGAGAAGCACCATAGGATATGTGTTCATTATTGGTGGAACGGTGATTAGCTGGATTTTAGAGATGCAGAAGGTTATTGCAATCATAGAGACTAGCATGGAAATGATATGGATGACACGGTTCATGGAAGAGTTGGGAAAGGAGTAAGAGAGTTGCAAATTGTATAGTGATAGTCAAAGAGCAATTCATTTTACAAAGGATTCAACCTTTCATTCAAGAACTAGATATATACAGCTTAAGTACCACTTCATTAGATAGGTATTGGAGGATGGTGAGTTAAAGCTGGAATGGATCCATACGGATAGGAACCCTGCAGGTATGTTAACAAAGTTGGGAACAAAGGAGAAGTTGAATCTTCATTCAACTTCTGTTGGTCTTCAAGATTGAACTTGAAGAGGGATACAAGCCAGGAAATAAAATTAGAGGATGTACAGGTATAGGTACATGTGTATCTATTTATCTCCAAGTGGGAGATTGTTAGGTTGTGGAGCTAAAAGCTTCACTAATGCAAATGGAGGAGGTTGCTGAGTTGCAGAGCAACCAACGTCAGTCTGATCAACTGATGTCAATCATATCTAGTGTGTAAAGCAACTGACATTGGTTATGGGTTGATCGACATCGGTCAGACAGGAACTGATGTTGGCAACCTATGTGTGTGTGCATTTGCATGCGCTTCCAAAACTGGTCTAATTTTAGATAGACAGTCAGTTTTCATGTAAAAGACTAATTTTAGTCTTGAGTCTGCATTTATAATTATTGTAATTGGAAAGTCTAATTATTGTTTGTATGGGATCTATTTAAGAGACCCATGGGACTGTATTGTAAAGTGTAAGTGAAGGATCAAAGAAGGGATCCTCAGTGTGTAGAATCATAAGGACTTGCAAAGGCAAGGACAAGGGTTCTTTCAGGTGTGTAAGATCTAGAGGGTCTACAAGTATGCAAGACCAGGTTGATCTGTAGGTAGCAAGATCAGGGGAGATCTACATGGTAAGTAAGATCACGTTGATTTGCAGGTTGTTGTAAGATCAGGGAGATCTACTTGGAGTACTTTGAGTACTTGGTGTACTGGCAGTATTGTTATTGACTGGTGGATGGAACAACTCAGTTATTGAGTTGTGGTTGTAATTGGTTGTGAGAGAGAGAACTCTTGAGGGAAAGAGATCTGTACATCTGAGAGTGTGGAAGCAAGTGTGATTTCTTCATTGTATTTCCTTTTGGAAGAGTATTAATACAAGATTGTATTGTCTCTCATATTCTGTGTTGTTTCTGATTCTAGTTACATATTACTTCTAGTTTAATTCCATGTTTAGTTGCTTATACAAAGGTAATCAATTGTGCTCTTAATCCTAACATCTAGGAGGTCAAGTGGTATATTCTTGATGCATTTAGGGTGACCATTATAAACTCAATTGGAGTTATTAGGAAAGTTAAACTATTTATTGATGCATGTAAATGGATCACAAGGTTTATACAGTGTTGAAAATATTTTTCATTTCAAAATTCAAATAATATTTTGTATGAGTTACTAGTTGTGATCTTCTTAAGATTTGTGGTGGAGTAGCAGCCAAGATATTTGACTATTTCATAGAATGATAATGCAAGTGGTTATTGGGAGCAATTGTGGTCCTAAAGTTTTTTGAAAGATGGAAGTAGTTCTTGCTAAGTCTAATGAATGATTATCAAAACCTAAAGTTTAAAAACCTAATCTAGCATGTATATTTATAATGAGAAATTTAACTACAGTGATTTGATCAAAAAATGAGAAAATAAGTAAGGTAGGGTAGAAAGAAGGATGATTCTAATCTTTAGTCTAGACATTTTGACAAAGCTTGAATTTCATCAAAGGTGTACATCTTCAAACTAGCATATAACATGAAATTACCAAAAGTACAGATCTATCATATACCAGGTAAATGTCTAAGGAAATTTGAAACATGAAAATTTGAAATTAGATTCACTTTAAATATTTAATTCCATAATAAAATTGTATTGGCACATATTCAAGAAAATAAAGGATATTGAAATGAATCTAACAACCTTTAGTCAACTTAGCGTAAGTTCAAATTAACAACTTTGCATTAACATATGCATATCTAGAATTCATAAAAGAAATTCAAATCTAAACATCAAACTAGAAACTTGAGGAAGTATCCATGATAACAAACAAGCAAAGAAATATGAGATAATCATTGTAGATTTCTCTTGTTTGCATTACTTGCTCCATAATTTACACAGAAGTATTGTTCTAAAAACTTCTTCCTTTTTTTTACAATGATAATATCCCCTTTTATAGGTTGAAAGAGTAACCTATGAGGTTTTTCAGTTAGCCATTATCAAATAATAATTAGATAAGTGTAAATTATAGTTATCCTTTTACAAATATTCTATATCTAATGACACTTTTCAAAGGTGACTAACCTATAAGCCTTGTGTGTTACAAGTTGCACATGCTTTTAAAAAATAGTATATTCTTTCTTAAATGATGTACATGTTTTTATATAAAAGAATATTCTAATTCAATTTAGTTGACTTTGAGATACCTCTAAAACTATAGCCTTTTACTTTTGTGCTGAAATCTTTAATGCTTTATCATGTTGTTCATCAATCAATTTGAAATTGATGATTGGCTCTATGAACAATTCCTCTTCCTGCCCTGCAAAATCTTTGAAGACTTCATTTACTATGTCCATTGCTTCTTTGATGATCCTATATTCACTAATATTTTCATTATCTATCAATATTAAGTTCAAGATACATTTATTATCTGCCCCTATGGTGCCTTTTATTTTATTCTTGACCTATTAGATGAACTGTGTAGCTCTATGTTGAAACTCTTCATCACTTATTAAACCTGCTTGATTAGGAATGATTGGATCCTTGATCAAACCTCCTAATATTTGAACCATCCTATTCTCTAATTGTTTGAAGTCATTTAAAAGTCCTTCCATATCTTTGGACCAATTATTCATGTCTCTAACTTTTTCCATCAAAATTATAATAGTCATATAAAAGTGTGATAGGCTGACTGTTTTAAGCTCAGGCATCTAACCTTCCATCAATATCTTAACCAATGCCTTTATTTTATTATATGAGGCTTTCCATTGATTAACTTAGTTTATAGCCATGGAATTTTTCTTATTCACCATGTCCAGTTTGGTCCTTATTTCTTTCAAAGAACTAAATGTTCCATATATAGTTGATTCAAAATTATTGCCAATATCCACTAGGACTGATAGAATGGATTACTCTTTCATATTCTTCTTCTCCTAATTTAACCATTTGATTTCATATTATAACCTTTCTACCTCTAATTATGATATCTCTAGAACATCTTCTTCAAATATAGGGTCTTCACCTAGTCTTTGTTCTCTCTTCTAGGTTAAATGAACCAAAGGCTTCACCTTTTGATGTAGAATCTCCTAGCCTCCTTCAATGACAATTGTCTCAGTGACCCTTTGTATCTGTATAGTAATTGGATCATATCTAACCCTGACTAAAGACTGGCCCATTTTATTGATTGGCACTTGTGCGTGTATGTTAGTTGATTGACTTGGAACAACCAATCTCTTTGCTTCTTCATCTTGTAATGTTATGATCCAAGGCTTCAATTCCTATTGCATAGGAATGTATATAGTATTTACTATGGCCCATGGATGATAAGAAATAGGTAGTCTCTCTAACCTTGGATCATATATGAACCTTTCATATATATATGGTCCATATATTGGATTATCTTCACTAAAGAGATTGATATCTTTCAAAGGAGGAGTGATGGCCACTTTTTATTTCTTAACTTTTGAGACAATTACAGTCTCAACTTTCCTCTTAGGAGGATCAACAATCACTAGGTATAATGACTTCTCTTTTCCTTCTTCCTGCTTGATTTCCTTGACCTTCTCTTCTTTTACATCTTAATCTAATTGATACATCATGGAAAAAAATCTCAATGCATCTTTAATAGTCTCTTGAGGATCCAAAGCTATCATATGAACCTATTCTTGTTGAGGCAAACCTTACCATATTATTCCAAAATATTTAGGCACTAAGGAGCTTGAAGAAAAATCTCTTGGTCTCCTTTCCCTAGATCTATGTTTTATTTATATATCAACTAGGGGAAGCCTACAAGGATAGACATCTACTAAATGATATTGTCTTGAACTTAACTTCCATCTATCTTCCATTTTTTGATCTCTCTGTAATCTAGATTTAGGCTTTATATTGTGCTCCTAATCTTCAAGTAATTTCATAATAAGTGGATGCCTTGGTGTATACAAAGTCAAATTCACTAGGTTTATTCTCATAAGGCATAGCCAAAATTCCTTTGCTTCTCAAGTGTTCCCTTACTCTACCATAAGGATCCCACTGTCTATGATCATCTACTTGCAAATTTAAAGAGAGTATATGTTTTGAAGAAACTTCAATGTGGTCCCATTGTTTTAAAATAGTTATACTAATTGTAATGGGAAAATGATGGAGAATTCCCTTCCTCTTGGTTTTAAAAATCCTATCTATACCATTGAGTAATTGATATGCCACTTTTTGTTCTACCAACCCATCTCACACATGTACTAGCAATTTGAGGGGACACTTTAGGTTCCCTCTATTTTAATGATAGTAAAATAAATATATATCCATATGTATCTTATTAATTCAATATATTTCTTGATTAGAAGACTTATTCTCATCATGGGGATAACATTAATGGCTTGACTCAAGGCAGGATATACACAATCATAAATAAACTGGATATGGTCTATGTATTTGTAAATATGCAATTTGGAGTAATATTGAGACACTATTTGGGTGCCATTTCAGGACCACTCTCTTTGATTAGGGATTTTGGTTGTAGCACATAGGGCATCTAACAAATATGACATCATGAATAAGTCATTTCTCTTCTATGTTTTAATCCCATAAATTTGTCTACTTAGGGAGATGCTAATGATTTCACCTAAAGGAGGTACTATCATTTCCTTAATGATTAAATATACCACAAGCACCCATATTGGTTAAACATATGTAGTATGTGCAAATCAATATAATTTATTCAACATAGTCATGACCATTCTGACTCTAGATCTAAATTGGCTCACATGGATTTTCTTTGTAGGATCAACAATGACTTTGTTACCATATTCTAGCCATTTTTCCAAGATGTCCATCATGGTATGTTTTTGGGCCCATATATTAATGGAAACAAGGTCTATCTAGGGCTTAAGTAGTTTATAATAAGACTCAAAATCAATAGGGGATATGCATGTAATTTTAATCAAACTAGGTTTTTGAATCAACATACTCTTGTCAATTTTAGCATCTTTGAAAATAAGACTCAGGTCATCAATACAATGTAATACCTCTAGTTTGGTAGCAACATAATGGAGTCTCTACATTTGAATTTCTATATATCATCATAGATTCTCTTTACTGGGACCATATTTTCCTCTCCCTTAGTCAAAATTCCTTGGTTCTCTATAGTCTAGAGCAAACTTGAGCAATTATTGTTGCCTATGTTCCATGAGGAATCCATGAACTCTATATCCTTGAATATTTGGCCCTCTACATATAATGACAAATATAATTCAACTAATTTATTTGAAGTAGTTTCATATTTTGCCATTGCTATAACTCTAATCAAATTGTCTACTTGGGAATGACAATTCAACTCTTTTGACTACCTAGTTTAATCCCTTCAATAATTTTGATCACCAAGCTCTCTCTCTCTCTCTCTCTTTTAGGTCAAATTAGTGAATGTATGAATAATTTAGGGATTTTCATATGTTTTATGGATTTTTAGAGGTTTAAACAGAGCTTTAATCCTAGCAATCAAGTTTCAAATATGTGATTTGGTAACTTAGATCATGTTTTGATCTCACATTTATACTTTCACATGCTCGAGTCCACTAAATCTTTTGATCTAATGTGTTTTCCTATGTGGCATCCTCTCGCCATGTTGCTTATTTAATTTCAAAAAATGATCATTGTTTCCTTGAACATGTGTCATCATCTTGTTCCCTTTGGAATTTGATGAAATTTACTCCATTGATCTCTTCAAGAGTCTCCTAGCCTTGACTTTCATTGTGACCTTCGATCTTTGATTTGAGCTTATGAGATTATGACACTTGGTATCTTTGGGTGCATTCTATTTACCATGTTGTCAATCTTCATCCAGTTAACACTTTGATACCGCATAGAAACCTTTCATGTAATCTAGGCTCTTTGACTCCTTAACTTACTTTACACCATCAATCCCTATCTGCTTTATTGAATGTGTGCCATTGATCTTTAATCTATATGATCAAATGTGCACCATTCATCTGCTAAGTATATGATCAAACATGGGTCATTGATTTGTTGCTTATTCACCTAATTAAACATAGACCATTGATATTTATCTAATTTACCATAAGTGTGACACTTGTCACCATTAGGTTTAATCTTAGGATCCTTTAACATATTGACTTGGTGTTCTACATTAGCTCTTTATTTTCTAAGTTAAATACACACTTTTGATCTTTGATCTTGACCTATTGACCCCAGGGTTCAACATGAATCGTCAATTGGGATTTGTATATAGTAATATGAACTATCAAACTTTGATCTAGGAAACTTTGACTTATTGAATTCAGTGATCACCCACATGCCATTGATCTTTACTCTGATTGAGTGAGGCTTTGACATGTGGTAACCATGACTTTAATTTATACCTATGAATATAAAAATCAAAGGATAAATGTTCAGGGCATATAAAGACTTATCATAAATCTTAGACTAAAGTTTTAATGAATTAATAAAATTTATCAAAACTTAAGCTAAGGTTAAACTAAGATAAAAATGTAATAAACTAACCTTTGAAAAATATGAACCCATTTTTAAATAACTTAAGCTAAATCAATTTAGACTAAGGTTTTAAACATTAGTTAAACTTGGATTCAAACAAGACCATATTAATTGACAAACTAAGGGTTAAATTAATCATTGAATCATAAAGCCATTAACATTTGTTGATTTTAATGAAGATCCATTGATCCTACAAGATGGAAACATATGAGCCAAATGTTAGCAACATTAGATAAAATCAAATAAAGCTTATGTACTAACATGTAAATGTAAGCTAGATCAAAACATGATATTTAATAATGCACTTTGATCAAGTTGAATGCCTAATTTATAGCATAATTTGCAAAATTGAACAAGGGTCCTCATTTTTTAGAAATGGGTTTATGTTGATCTTAATAAATGGTGACTTCTAGGGGAAACATTAAAAAATGTTAGAATTCAGATACTCTTGGTTCAAAATAATAAACAGACTAATCATTCTACATGATCAAGTACCATTATTAAAATCAATTCATGATTGAAACTAGTCTTACAAATGAAAAATTAATATTAAATATCAAAACTCAATCATGTTGTGTGTGTTTTTTGGTTCATTTATTTATTGCCATTGGAATTCAGAGAACAATTTCTAGATTTCATGACCTTAATCATTAAAAAAGATTTGTAGTATATTTAGATATTCATTATGAATCATGATTTATAAAATGGGAAGGCTTGGTCATTTCTATTCTACTAACCAGACATCTATAGCCCCAAAAAAGATACCTTTGTTTCCACTCTTAGCCTTTCTCCACTATTAGTTAGGCATTTATAGCCCTGATGGAGTTTACCAGAATCACCTTTACTAACAAAACTTTTAGATTTTCAATAAAGCTTTTATTTTTTTTATTTTTTAAATATTTTTAGCTTTCCAACAAAGGTTGGGAATCATAAATTAGCCAAGTGTTTAGGATTTTTTCAAATGTTTGATTTTCAAAAAATCATCCTTGGTCATAAACTTCATCCCAAGCAATAATGTTCTTTAAGTGCTAACATGACTTTGTTCTAATAATTCAAACTTTCACTCAAACACATGAAATCCTTATTGAAATCAAACTTAGATCAAAATAAGTTTTAATATTTTTTAGGAACAAATAATCTACTCAATAATCTTCATCAATTTCTCAAAATCATAACATTAAGCTCAGAATTTGCAATATCCATGATCAACCAATGTTGAAGATTCATATCCACATTCTTGGTTTATGAATTTATTTTGATCATTTTGATGAATTTGGATCTTAAAGACCTATCTTATAAAAGACTTATTAGAAGCCAGAAAATAAAGCAAAGAAAACAAACACACAAAAAGAAAAAAAATATTCACAAACACTATTTACAAACAAGGAACAAGAATGAAACTAATCTAAACCTACCTACACTAACTCTAACTAATCTTAAAAATTAATCCATAAATACTTTAGGTGAAATATTAGAGAAGTATTACTTAAGATATTGTCCTTTGGTTGGAAAAGTGAACTCTACTCCTTGCAAGTATTTGAGCTTAAAGGTGTTTTTTCCCAAGGTCTCAATAATTTGGTAAGGGCCAATCCATAAAGGAGTGAATTTCCCATGTTTTCCTTTTGGTTTAGATGATTCATCCCAAAGGACAATTAGGTCTCCCTATCTGAACACCTTGATCTTTGACCATTTATCAAACCATCTTTTAATAGTGGTTTCATGTCTACTAAAGTTAGCAAATGATTCTTCTCTAGCATCCTCCATTTGGATGATATCAAACAACATAGAACTGGTATATTCTTGATCTTCTTCCATATACTCTTGTATAAACTTGTAAGTTGACAATTTGAGATTAATTAGAAAGATTGATTATTATCCATACACCAAAATAAATGGTGATGCTTTTAGAGCTTGTTTCACTCTAGTTTTATCTACCCATAGAGCATACTTCATTAATTTATGCCATGTTCTTGGTTCTTGAGCTTTAGACTTGTTAATAGCTTTCATCAAATTCTTATTTGTATACTTTGAAACTCCATTATCCTAGGGATAATGATTAGATAAAAATTTAAGAGCTATTTTATTATCATAGGCCCACTCAGTCATCTCTAAAGATGTAAATGCTTATCCATTATCACAAACTAATGATACTGGTGTCCCAAACCTGGTGCAAATGTTCTCCTCTAAAAACTTGATAACATATTTAGTCCTACACTATTTTTTTTATTGCCTCCATCCATCTTGTACAATAATCTATGGCAGTAAGAACATACTTCTAGCTAGCTAAAGAATTAGGGTTGATAACCCCTACAAATTCCAAACCCCATTGAGTAAATGGTTTGTCAATTAAAATTATCCTTAAGGGAATAACTAATTTAGGTTCTTTTGTATTGAATATTTGGCATTGATGACATTCCCTGACATGCTTGTGAGCATCCTTGAAAATGGTGGGCCAATAATATCCTACCTTTAGGATTTTGTAAGTTTTTATTTTCCAAAATGGGTGTCCACTCCCAAGTTTCTCATGAAATGTATTTAATATTTTAGATGATTCTTCCTTTGAAACACATCTCAAATATACTCCTTCATATTTATTCCTTTAAAGTATCCCATCCTTGATTAATAAGTGAGTTTCTTTGAGCTTCAAAGCTCTTATTTGTTCTCTACTCAATCTTATAGGACAAAAACCATTGATCAAAAAATAAATTATTGCATCATACTAGTCATTTGGTTGAAAATGTTGTTGTTCAACTTTCATGATGTTCACTCTAGGAATGTTAGCAACCATTTGAATTAATCCCTGACACCTTAAAAATTTAGTAGTTTTCATTTCAAGATCATATTCCTAGAGTATGGACATCCACTTACCTCTTTTTTCTCCCAACTCACATTGACTCAACATATGTTTGGTAGTAGGGTCTAGTAATATAGCATACACTTTATTTCTAAGAATATAGTGTCTAAACTTTTTGAATTTTTTAACAAAATCCAACACTTATTTATTAATTAGAGAATAATTTAACTTCACATTTTTGAAGTTAGTACTCAAAAATGCAATTGGATGATCACATTTATCAATTTTTTGAGTTAATACAGTTGTTATAGTATGTTCAGAAGCAAAATAATAAAGATAAAAATATTTTGAAAAATTAGGATTTATCAGCACAGGTGTCTATCCTATTGATTCCTTGATATCCTTAAATACTTTCTTCATTTCTTCATTCCATTCAACATTTTCATCCTTATTTAGCATGTCATTGAATGGTTTCACAATCTCTACAAAACCAAAAATGAATTTCCTTACAAAATTGATCTTCCCAAAGAAAGACTTTAGTTATTTTATACTATTTAGGGGTTCTATTTTAGATATAGAATTAACTCTATCTAGATCTATATAAATCCCATAATTAGTTATCACATGTCCTAGAAATTTCCCTTTAGTTACACAAAATATGATCTTCTTAGGGTTAAGAAAAATTTCATACCTTCAACATCATTCAAATACTTGTTATAAATGCATTAAGTGGTCTTCCCTATTTTTGGAAAACATAGTCAAATCATCCATAAATATAATGATATATTTACCTATGAGACCTTGAAAAACATGGTCCATATCTCTCTAAAAGGTAGATCCTACATTTATGAATCTAAAAGGCATCCTCTTTTAGGCAAAAGTGCCCCATTATTTTGTGAATGTAGTCTTCATTCTATCTTCTTTGTTAACAAGTACCTAATTGTAACCTAAAAAACCATCTAGGAAAGACATCATGGCAGAACCACTAACTATTTGAATCACCTGGTCAAGGGATGGCAAAGGATAATTATCCTTTTCAGAAAATTTGTTCAAAATCATAAAATCTATTCATAATCTAATCTCTCCATTTTTATTTGTAACTAGTATTAGGTTAGCTACCCAGGTAGAGTGTCTAATTAAAAAATATATTTTTGCATTTAATAATTTCTTGACCTCTTTATAAATCAATGGTTATGAAATAGGATTAATTGGTCTTTGCTTCTACCTAAAGGGTTTACAAGATTATTTTAAGGGAATGGTATGGGTGATAACTCAAGGATCAAATATATTCAAGTCTTCATAAGACCATGCAATAACATCCTTGTATCTGGTCAATAGGTCTCTAGCATTTCTAGACTCTTAGTTTATGCATGTTGTACCAATGTTTACCAGTTGAGGTTGACCTTGAGTTCATATGTCAACTACATTATAATCCTTCCCATTTATCTTAGGAACTTTAGTAGTTTTAGCTATCTTATCTTTGTCAAATAGTATTTCTAAGGCAATCATGCCTTTGGGAATCTTGTTATCATTCAGTTGTATTATCTTGTCATCAATTCTATCATCATCAAGAGAGTTCTCACTAACCTCATCAATAATGTGAGATGCAAACATTCCCAAGTTGTTCATAAATTTAATTATTTGATTGTCATCACTAAACACTTTAAAATGATTAAAATTATTAGGTACAGAGGGACATGGGACCAATTCAATGTTAAGCCTTTAGGAATCTTAATTTGGCATTAGGTTAGCTACAGTTGAAGCTAGTTCATCAGCAGACTAGTTTCTTTCTCTAGGGATTGAAAAAATATTTAAAGAATTAAAATACTCAATCAAGTCCCATACTCTAAACTTTTATTTTTTATAATAAGATAATTTACATTGATATTTGCTTTTGACTTGATTGATTACTAGTTCAGAATCACCATATACTAGTAATTCTTTAACCTTGTGTTTAATAGAAAATTGTAATCCTAAGATTAATGCTTCATAATCTACCAAATTATTGGTGTAAAGAAACTAAAGTTTGTAAGAATAATTATATTCTTTTATAATGGGATTGATTAAAACTATTCATACTCTAGATCTATATTTGCATCTAGCACCATCAACATATAATTTCCAAATTCCAAGCATAGCATGAGAGTCTTCAAAATTACATAACTAAAGAGTATCAAGGGTGTAAAACCCTAAATTATAATTAATGAAATTGACCCTTTCATTGGCTACATTATATTTAGTGATCATATGCTTCATCTTTGGTTCTCTTTCAATTTGAATTTTATTAGGAACTCCCTTCCATAATAGCCACATGTGGGAGCAATCAGTTGACATGTATCCATTTAAATTTTTGGTCCAATCCCTACTAAGCAACATCCCATAAGCATCTATAATGTCCAAAACTTGAATATCAATGAATTTTTTCATTCTTGGTTCCAAAGCAAGATGCATATGCACATTCAATAATTCACCAATCATTTTAACTCTAGATTTGTCTAATCAAGTCACTACTCTATCAGACTTAATAGGAGTTAAACCAAGCCTTTTACAAATACCTATTGGGATAATATTTGTAGAAGCACTTGAATCTAACAAACAATTATGCAAGTTCTTACAAAAAATTGTAATTATTAGTAAAAAAGGTGGAACCTTTGTTTTATTCTTATACATCACTACATTTGCATTTGTAGGTTTCTGTGATTTACTAGTTTTTTGGTTAAAGATTCCAATAACAATTCTCTATATTTAGTTATCTAAGTAAATTCATGTAAGGTGAAATTAGATTTAATTTTCTTCATATCCTCTAATATATTATATCCACTCCTAGTATAAGAACTAGATAAATTAACATAATTAGTTAAAGCTACATCACAAAGGTTTATTTCATGTATGTTTTTAGTTGTAAATGACTCATTATTATTCTTGTTATTAATATTATGAAACTTATTCATAGGTATATTAAACTTATGATAATAATAGTTTCTATTAGAACTTTCTCTAGTATTACCTACCTATTTTTATAACTGTAGAAAATCAATGCTCAATTTTTGAACCATTTTCAATATGAATTCATTTTCATTCTTAGGTGCCTCTGAATTGTGTACTTGAGTAATACTACTATCTATTGGCACCATATCTCATTTATATTTTGGATGGGATCCACTTTTATATTTATTTACCAATCCTATATTTTGACTAAGATGAGCATGACACAAAGGTAATTAGTTTAAAACTAGAGTTTGATTCAAAGCAGACATGTTCTGATTAGCATTTGGGATAATATTCAATGTAGGAAAATTAATATTTATATTAGGAATATCATATGTTAATTGACCTTGGGTTTGTATTTAATCATTAATTTTCATAGCTTCAACATAAGCCAAAGCTAATGTATTTATGACTCCAATAGATCTTTTTGAAATACATAAGTCATTAGATCTAAAGCATCCATATAAATCTCTAAAGCTAAAGCTTCATTAGGCCTATAGGGAGCTATAGTTTTTTTAAAAATCTTTTGAAATATAGCATTGAAATCTCTAATGGTTTCATTTGAATCTCTTTTCACTGTAGTGAATTGTTTATATGGAATAAAAATTGATAACCTTTCCAAACTAATCAATGAAATAACTATTGAAATCATTCCAGCTAATGATGTAGTTTTCAAGATGATTGATAATCCAATCATATGATACATATCTAAAGGTAAAATGAAACAACCTTCAAACAACATCTTCATAAACAACATTTAATAATCTTAAGGTAGCCTTAGAAGATTGAATGTGTCCTTCAGTAGTAAAAACACCTGAAGGACTAAATGAAGGTAAATATTTATTTGTATTTCTTGCTAAGCCATGTACCTAACCAAGCACATTGATAAAGGATCCATCTAACCAAGCCATACCTTGATGAGGATTTAACACATCAATATAAATAGATGAAGTAGTTTGAGATTTAGAAACTCTATTCTTACCTTTATCTGCTCATATTTCCTATCAATTTCCAAGGAAAGAAGAGGTCGCCTTGTCTTAGAACTTGACCTAGTTCTTATTAGTGGTAGTTCCAACTTATAAAATATATGTCATATTCAAATTATGATGTATAAACCCTATCTTTGCAAAGATAAATGATCTTTAGTTAAAATTTGCAAATAACAGTTCGATTCTCACAAATAAGTAGATTTGCACGTTTAGATTTCTAAGTTCAAGAAAATTTTGCACAAATTCATATAAATATTTCATAGAACAACTATCTTTAACTGTATTAGCTTTAAGATACATCCAAACTTGTGAATATTAGTGATCTTTACAAAAAATTAGTATCACTGACCTTGAACATGTCAGATTCATAAAGCTTAAGTAACCTTTGCAACCATTTCACATAAATCTTCAAAAAACATTTAGATAAATAAGCCTAAATACTAGTCTAAAACCATGAATATCAATTATCTTTACAAATTTAAGATAATAAAAACATATATATACAAAGAATAAACTTATCTTTGAATAAAATTCACTAAAATCAGCTCAAGATACTTCAGATTCACAAATCTTTAACTCAACGCCCTCCTTATAGCACCAACTCAAATTGCATGTTGATGCATGTAAATCTATCATAGATTTTTTATAGTGTTGAAAACACTTCTCATTTCAATATTCAAATAATATTTTGCATGATTTGTTGGTTGTGATCTTTCTGAGATCTATGGTGGAGTAGTGGCCAAGTTATTTAACTATTTCATAGAATGATAATGCAAGTGGTTGTTGGGAGTAACCATGGTCCTAAAGTTTTATGAAATTTAAAAGTAGTTCTTTCTAAGTATAATTAATTATGATAAAAACTTAAATTCTAAAAACCTGATCTAGCATGAATATTTACAATGAGAAATTAAACTACAGTGGTTTGATCAAAAAATAAGTAGGGTAGGGTAGAAAGAAGGATGATTCTAATCTTTAGTCCAGACATCGTGACAAAGATTGAATTTTTATCAAAGGTGTGAATATTCAAACCTACATATGACATGAAATTACCAAAAGTATAAATCCTATCATATACTAAGTAAATATCTAAGGCTATTTGAAACATGAAAATTAGAAATCAGATTCATTTTAAATATTTACTTCCACAAGAAAATTGCATTGGCACATCTTCAAGAAAATCAAGGATATTGAAATGAATCTAACAACCTTAAACCAACCTAGTGTAATCTCAAATTAACAACTTTTCATTAACATATGCACATCTAGAATTCATAAAAACAATTCAAATCTAAACATCAAACCAAAACTTGAGGAAGCAACCATGATAACAAATAAACAAACAAACAAATATGAGACAATCTTTGTAGAATTATCTTGCTTTATTTACTTGCTCCAAAATTTACACAAAAATTTTGTTCTAAAAATATCCTCCTCTTTTTACAATGATAATACCCCATTTTATAGGTTAAAAAAGCAACCTATGAGGTATGTTAGTTATCCATTGTTAAATAAGAATTAGACAAGTGTTAAGGACAACTTTCCTTTTACAAATATTCTAGAAATAATGACACTTTTCAAAGGTGACTAACCTATAAACCATGTGCATTACAAGTTGCACATGATTTTACAAAATAGTATATTCTTTCTTAAATGATGTACATGTATTTATACAAAAGAATATTCTAAGTCAATTTAATTGACTTTGAGATACCTCTACATTTTTAGCCTTTTGCTTTTGTGATAAAATATTCATGGCTTTGTCATGTTGTTCATCAATTAATATAAAATTGATGATTGGCTATATGAACAACTCCTCTTCCTAGCCTACCAAATCTTTGAAGACTTCATCTACTCTATCCATTTCTTATTTTATACTCCTATCATCACTAATATTTTCATTGGTTGTCAACATTAATTTTAAGGTACATTGATTGTATGCCCTTGTGGTGCCTTTGATTTTATTCTTGACCTCTTGGATGAATTGTGTAGCTCTGTGTTGGAACTCTTCATCACTTATTAAACCTGCTTGAGTCAGAATGATTAGATCCTTATTAAATCTCCTAATATTTGAACCATACTACTCTCTAATTTTTTGAATTCATTTGAAAGTATTTCCATGCCTTTGGACCACTTTTTAATGTCTCTAAATTTTTCCATCAAAATTATCATAGCCATAGTCAAGTGTGATAGGCTGACTATTTTAAGCTCAGCAATCTGACCTTCCATCATTCTATTGACTAATGCCTTTATTTTCTTATATAATTCTTTCCATTGATTGACTTAGTTTATATCCATGGAATGTTACTTGATCACCATGTCCAATTTGGACCTTACTACTTTTAAAGAACTAAATATTTCATAGATGGTTGCTTCAAAATTAGTGACAATATCCATTGGGACTGATAGAATGGATTGCTCTTCCAGATTCTTCTTATTTTGATTTAACCCTTTAATTACATCTTGTAACCTTTCCACATGGGATTGTGTTAGCTATAGAACATCTTCCTCAAATATAGGTTCTTCCCCTAGTCTTTGTTCTCTCTTCTAGGTTAAATGAACCAAAGGCTCCACCTTTTAATGTAGAATATCCTAGCCTCCTTCCATGATAATTATCTCAGTGACCTTTTGTAAGACTATAGTAATTAGATCATATCTGACCCCAACTGAAGACTAGCTCATTTTCTTGATTGATACCTCTAATTGTATGTTATTTGATTGACTTAGAGCATCCAATCTCTTTACTTATTCATCTTGTAATGTTATCATCTAAGGCTTCAATTCCTATTGCATAGGAATGTTTGTAGTCTTTAATACGGCCCATGGATGATAAGCAATAGGTATTCTCTCTAACTTTGGTTCATATATGAACCATTCAAGTATAGTTAGATAATATATTATATTATCTTCACTGAATATATTTATCTCTTTCAAAGGAGGAGTGATGGCCACTTTTGATTTCTTAGCTTTTGAGATAATTACAATCTCAACTTTCTTCTTAGGAGGATCAAAAATCACTAGTTCCAATGACTTATCTTTTCCTTTTTCCTACTTGGTTTCTTCAACCTTCTCTTCCTTTGCATCTAAATTTGATTCATATGTCATGAAAAGCATTCTCAATGTATATTCAACAGACTCTTGAGGATTTAAGGCTATCATATAAACCTCTTCTTGTTGAGGCAAACCTTGCCCTATTATTCTAAAAGATTTAGGGGCTGAGGAGCTTAAATTATTTTATCCTAGTCTCCTTTCCTCAGATCAATGTTCTATTTGTATATCGATTAGGGGAAACCTAAAAGGATTTTCATCTACCAAATGATATTGTCTTCAACCTAATTGTCATCTATCTTCCATTTTATGATCTCTCTACAATCTAGATTCAAGCTTTATGTTGTGCTCTTTTAATCTTTTAGAAACCTCATATTAAGTGGCTACCTTGGTGTAGATAAAGTCAAATGCACTAGATTCATGCTCATAAGGCACATCCAGAATGCCTTTGCTTCTCAAGTTTTCCTTTACTCTAACATAAAGATCCCACTATCTATGGTCATCTACTTATAAATTGAAAGAGAGTCTATGTTTTGAAGGAAATTCAATGTGGTCCCATTGTTTGAAAATAGTTATACCACTTATCATGGGAAAACCATAGAGAATTCCATTCCTATTGTTTTTACAAATCCCATCTATACCATTGAGTAATTGATATGCCACTTCTTATTATACCAACCTATCTGGCACATGTACTAGCAATTTGAGGGGGGTACTTTAGGTTCCCTCTATTCTAATGATAGTAAAATTAGGATATAGCCATATGTATCCCATTGACTCAATATATGTCTTGATTAAATGAATTATTCTCATCATGGGGATACCATTAATGCCTTCACTCAAGGCATGATATACACAATCATAAATAAATTGGATTTGTAAATATGTAATTTGGAGTAACATTGAGACACTATTTGGGTGCCATTTGAAGAGAACTCTCTTTGGTTAGGGATTTTGGTTGTAGTACATAGGGCATCTAGATAATATGACATCATGAAGAAGTCATTTCTCTTCTATGTTTTAATCCCATAAATATGTCTACGTAGGGAGATGCTAATGATTTTCCCTAAAGGAGATACTATCATTTCCTCAATGATGAAATATACCATAGGCACCTATATTGGTTCAACATGTGCAGTTTGTGTAAATCCATACAATTTATTCAACATAGTCATGACCATTCTGACTCTATATCTAAATTGGCTCATATGAATTTTCTTTACAAGATTAAAAATGACCTTGTTACCATCTTTTAGCCACTTTGCCATGATGTCCATCATGGTATGTTTTTAGGCCCATGTATTAATGGAATCAAGGTCTATCTAGGGCCTAGGTAGCTTATAATAAGACTCAAAATCAACATGGGAGATGTATGAATTTTTCCTCAAACTAGGTTCATGAATCATCATACCCTTTTCAATTTTAGCATCTTTGAAAATAGGACTCAGGACATCGATACAATGTAATACCTCTAGTTTGCAAGTAGCATAATGGAATCCTATAATATGAATTTCTATGATGTCATCATAGAGTCTCTTTGCTAGGATCAAATTTTCCTTTTCATTGGTCAAAATTCCTTGGTTTTCTATAGTCTAGAACAAACTTGAGTAATTATTATCACCTATGTTTAATGAGGAAGCCATAAACTCTGTATCTTTCAATACTTGGCCCTCCACATCTGATGACAAATATAATTCAACTAATTTCTTTAAAGTAGTTTTGTATGTTGCCATTGTTATATTTCTAATCAAATTTTCTACTTGGGAATGACAATTCAACTCTCTTGGCTATCTGGTTGAATTCTTTAAATAATTTTAATCACTAGGCTCTCTCTCTTTTGGCTTGAATTAGTGAATGTAGGAATAGTTTAGGGATTTTCATATGTTTTAGGGATTTTTTAGAAGTTTAAATAGATATTTAATAGTGGAAATTGAGTTTGAAATATGTGCTTTGGTAACTTAGATCATATTTTGATCTTGTATTTATATATTTGCATGCTTAGGTCCACCAAATATTTCAATCTTACATGTTTTCTTATGTGGCATCCTCTTACCATGATACTTAGTTAATTTCAAAACATAATCAGTATTGCCTTGAACATGTGTCATCATCTCATGCCCTTTGTAATTTGATCAAATTCACTCTGTTGATCTCCTCAAGAGTCTCCTAGCCTTGACTTTCACTATGACCATCAATCTCTGATTTGAGCTTACAAGATTGTGACACTTGATAACTCTACATGCCTTTTATGTACCATGTTATTAGTCTTCATCTAGTTAATGCTTTTATATCACATGGTGGCCTTTCATGTAATCTAGGCTCTTTGAATCCTTGACTCACTTGCTACCATTGATCCCTATCTTCTTGATTGAACACATGCCATTGATCTTTGATTTGTATGATCAAATTGCACTATTGATCTATTAAGTATATGATCAAATGTGGGTCATTAATCTATTCCATATTTGAACCATTGATCTTTATATAATTCACCATAAGTGTGACACTTTTCACCATTACATTCAATCTTAGCATCCTTTGGCATATTGACTTGGTGTTCGATGTTAGATCTTCATTTTCTAGGTTAAATGCATGCTATTGATCTTTGACCTTAACTTATTAACCCTAGCCTTCAACATGAATCATCGATCAGGATTTATATGTAGGAACATTTATCATTGATCTTTGATCTAGGGAAATTTGACTTATTGACTCAGGTAATCACCCACATGTCATTAATCTTTACTCTGTCAAGTGAGGCTTTGACACTTGGCAATCATGTGTTTAATTCATACCTATGAATATTAAAATCAAAGGATAAGGTTTCAGGTTATATAAAGACAACATAAATCTTAGACTAAAGTTTTAATGAACTAATTAAATTGATCAAAACTTAATCTAAGGTTAAACTAAGATTAAAATGTAATAAAGTGACCTTTCAAAAATATGAACCCATTTTAATAAAGAACTTAGGATTAATTAATTTAAACTAAGGTTTTAAATGTTAGTTAAACTTGGATTCAAATGGGTCCATATTAATTAACCAACTAAGGGTTAAATTAATCATTGAAGCATAAAGCCAGGAATATTTATTCATTCTAAGAAAGATCTATTGATCCTGCAAGATGGAAACATATAAGCCAAATGTTAGAAACATTAAATAAAATCAAATAAATATTATGTACTAACATTCCAATGTAAGCTAGATCAAAACATGATATTCAATAATGTACTTTAATCAAGTTGAATTCATAATTTATAGCATAATTTACAAAATTGAACAAGGGTCCTCATTTTTCAGAAATGGGGGTATGTTGACCTCAACACCATTGAGATTCATGAAATGGAATGCTTGACAAGGGTTCAAGGGTAGGAATATTGAATACACCATACTCTTTTAATTGTTCAAAATTCCAAGGGTTAGTGTCACTTTGAATCATATATATTTCTCCATTGTGAGGAAATTTGACACATTGGCAAGTGGAAGATGCAACTACTCTCATGTGATAAGTCCATGGCCTACCAAGCAAATTTTTATAGGATAGAGAAAATTTTAAGATGTTTAACTTCACACAAATTGTGATAGGTGGGATGGTAATAGGGAGCCACACACAACCTAAGGGAGGAATTTGCCTTCAATCATAGCCTTGACACATGCTACGTGAGGACTTAAATTACATTCAAAATATCCAAGGGTTTTAATAAAATCGAAAGAGGTTATACAAGTTCTTGAACCCTCATTAATCAAGGCACACTTGAATTTGATATCACCAATTTGGACACTAAGAAAAAGAGGAGGATAATTCGCATAAAGTAAAATCCCATCAGGGATCATAGAAGCAATGGGGAATTTGAGGGAAAGAGAAGTGTCCATTGTTTCATCAATATGTATGGACATTTCTTTGCACTATTGTGAAATGCTATCTTATGATCTAGATAATGTGGCTTCACTTCCTATTAAGGGAGGATGAGGGATGTTCATTTTGAATAAAATCTACATAAGATGATTACAATGATGCATAAAGGTTTGCATAAGTTCAAGAAATATAACTTGAGATGGGAGATTAGTAAGCTCCATAATAGGATCTCACTCATCATAACCCATAATAGGACTATTGGAAAGAGGTGCATGGTCTTAAAAGAGGTCCTTAGAAGGATAATTTGAATTGCATGTTAATTTATGTTGATAATATGTGGAAGGTTTAATTGTAGGACAAGTGTGTTTATTGTCTTGAGAAGATGGGGTAGTTGATGCAAGTTTGGTTTGAGATAGATTGGAAGAAGTCCTAATATAAGTTTGGGTATTATTAGTGATTGGTAAAGAGGTTGGAGGAGTGGTAGAAATGGTTTGATAAGTGTTATCCAAGGGGGGTATTGGAATTGGTTCATCAAAACATATAATGTCTTCTTGCCTAAACTCTATTAAGTGAGTTGGGGAAGAGCCTTGAATGACATGAAAAGTGTGAGATAATTAAGGAGTGTGGATGGGATGAGGATCAATGAAGGAAACCACCCTTCACATATTAGTAATATTGATCGTGTTCTCTTTTAAATTTAGGTCTATAAGACTAATAAAAATATTAGTAGGAGTAGGCTTGTCATGATTTTCTTGGTAATTTGGAAGAGGATATTTATATATGTCCAATGAGTATTATCCTAGTTCAAAGCTTGATATTTATTTTGTGTTTTATAGGATTTGAAGGCAATGTCATAGGCTTGTTGATGTTTACAAATGATAAAATCATGGTCAAAATTAAGATTTATAAAGAAATCCATATCCAAATTACAAAGTTACCTACAATTCTCATGATACTGACCCCAACTAGCATGAAACCAACAAAATTTATTAGGATCATAAAAGGATTTCATGGGATGAGTGGGATCAAGTTCTCACACAAAAGGCATTGGTAGATGCTTTTGTAATTCCACTAAGGATAAAGGTTTATGAACATTGATGTTATTTGGTAAAGATAAATGAGGAATAGTGATGTGGTTGGGAGGGGAATCTTGTTCTGAAACCTACTTGGGAACAATAGCTTAAATAGTATGAATGGTATTATAAGAGTTGGTGACACAATTATTAATAGCATGATAATTTTTATTTTTGATAAAATATAACCCATACAAGTTTGGGATATCTAAAATTAATGAATGAGTAAATATTGGTGTTTTACTTAGTCAATGGCCTCTTCCAAAGTTCATGGTGAGAGAATCCAGACCTGATAGTACAATTTGGGATAAAGAGCATTAGTAAATAAATGAAAGAGTTTATCATCTGCCATATTATGTTCATATTTATTAGACAATGTCTTCCATCATTTGATGAAATCTTGTATGGTTTCAGTCTTAAGTTGCTTACAATTGATAAAATGGGCCAAGGTATTTTCATGGAGATCACTAGTTTAAAAATCTTGAACTAGAGAATTGGCTAAATCTTCAAAACTAGTGATGGAATGAGATTTGAGTTAGTTTTCACCTGTGAGATTTTTTACTAATATCTTGGTAGCATCAAGAGTATTTAACTTGACATAATCTTTATATAGACTTCCAAATGTCTTTAAGTGGAGAGTAGGATCGGTTGACCCATTTTAAGTAATGGTAGGGGTGATTCCTACTATATCAATATTAGCATTTTGAGGTGTAAGAGGATAATTCTTAAGGTGATTTATTGTTTTGTTAATAAGGGGAGGTTGAGGGATAAGATTACCATGGGAATCTAGAATCCTAAAGAGGAGGTAGGGGAGCATTTTGGTTATGCATTCCCCATAGAACCTGTTGAGGGTGATTTTGAAGATGGATAAGATGAGTTTTCATTTGTATCATTTGGTTAGAGTTTTTAGCTTGGAAAACATTCATTTGATTAAGATTTTGTAATAGAATTTGATGGGTTTAATTGGTATTATTGGTATTGTGTGAAGCATTGGAATTGGTAGTAGTGTCTTGGGTACCACTATTGGTGTTACTAGTAGCTTGAGAAGAATTGTTGGTAAATGAGGCACTAATAGCATCATTTTCTTGTGTGTCAAAAGATTTACTAGTAAAGGGATGAGAATAAGTAGCACTAGAGGCATAATTACCATGGGTAGAAATTGATTCACTAGTTGAAGAATTGATAATATTGGGTCTTGGAAGAGGCCCACTAGATGTAGAACTGACCATATTAGTAGATATACTAGGCATAGATGTGGAGGAAATCAAAGAGGAAGATGTCATAGTATGAGAATGGGTCAAAAGAGAGGGAAGAGGTTAAGAATTAAACAAAATAATGTTCTTAAATCTATGTGACAATGTGGGAGAAGGTGAATGGGACTCCTCGACTTGACCACTTATCAAGAGATGGTAAATAGTAAAAGGATCTTTCATTTGATGTTGAGGAAACTCATTGATGAAGAAGAGAATTTATAGGGTATACTCTAATTCAAGTTGATTATTGAATGAGAAGATAGGGTTGTGAATTGAAGAAGAATGAAGAGGGGTCCCATAATTTGTAGTGTGAGTGGTTACATGCACATTACTTTCATATAGGGTAGGAACCATAAGTTGCTTATGGAAGAACCTATCAGGGTTGGTAAATTTCATCATATCTATTGAATTCAACTTAGTGTTATCTTCAAATAGGAGATTCATGATGAGGGATAAGGATTAAGGAAGATGAAGCTGATGTAAAAACAAATAGATAAGAAGGATACAGAGTTGACCAAGTTGGTTTAGTAAGGCAAACAGGGTATGAAACTAATCTTGATAAGGATACAAGGTTGACCAAGTCAACTTAGTACTATAACATGACTAGAAAAAAGAGCATAGAGTCATATAGGTCAACTTTGTATTGTAGATATGGTAGGAAACTAAGCTGACAAGGATACAGGGTGGACCAGGTCACCTTAGTACTATAACTTGATTAGAAAAAAGGGATATAGAGTCATATAGATCATCTTTGTATAACAGATAGGGGAAAACATAGTTTGTAAGACACTATACCAAATAGAATGATAGTGTGCTAAAATAGAGAAAAAAAATTACAATATAATGAAGTAATAAATGGAAGGAAACACACAAATAATTGGATCAATGTGAGTTATTTAATTGGGGCACATAGCATAAAACTTCTCACTAATGATGGATAATGCAGATTTTTTCAATACAACACACAATGATTAAAGATCAAGTAGTCAACTAAAAAGTAAATTCTAACTAAGTGGTCATCCTATGTGCTATTAGATTATTATAAAGTGTTGTTTTAAGTGTGATAGGGAAGTTGGCTAAAAATAAGGAAATAGAAAGTAATCTATGGATGGTTTTAGGATATTTAGCTAGAAAGGGATATATATTGGCAATGGTACCGACTTGGTATTGGGGCCAATCCCCTTACTTCACAATCTCACAATGATAAGGGTATCGAGTGCTTTTCCAATATATACCATTGACCATGTGTTTATACTTGACTACAAAACCATGTCAGCTTCTCCCTTGGTGATGAAATCCAAGTAAGTAGGCCTTGAGAAGATAAATGTTAAACATGTTTTGAATATTGCGTGATTTGGTAGTGTGTGAAAAAAGAGAAAAATAGTGTAGCTAAATGGTAATTTTAAAAAACCACTTAATTAGACTATGTGAGCTACTCTAAGCATGCAAATAACTAAAAATGAAAGTGTGAATTAACTAGTAGCAAATAGTTGTTAATTCCCAAATTTAAAATAATATAGAGTCAGTTTAGATGATAATGTATATAAATAGTATAGAATAGAGTCAACTGGGTTGTTGTTATTCTATGAAAGCAAAATTATTTAAGAATAGAGTTGACTAGGTTGACTCAATATTTTAGCTAGAATACAAGCTATAGAACTAAGTTGACCAAGTCAACTTAGTTTAATGCAGGGTTGTAGTCATAAAGACTGCTAACTTGTACAAAACAAAACTAAAATGAAGTATTGAAATGATTGAGAGAGAAAGAGAGGAACATAGGTAGATTAGAAGATGGTTAGTATTGCAAATTTTCTACTAAAGTGCTTTGAATGTTGCTTTCAAATTTTGTAAACTAAGTCGATTGGTTTAACCCAGTTCTACAAAACCCTATGTGTTAAAGTGAGATAAGATGACAATGTTGACATGTTCAACTTAATTTTTTGATCTATATGCTGATTGAAGGATGAATTCAACCTATTTGACTTCATTTGTTGATTTGTATGTTGATTGAAGGACTAATTCAACTTGTTAGACCTAGTTTGTTGATCTAGATGTTGACTGAAAGACTAAGTCAACCTATTCAACCTAGTTTATTGATCTGGATGTTGATTGAAGTATTAAGTTGACCTATTTGACATACTTTGTTATCTAGGATTGAAGAAGAGTACTATGTTAAGCTATCCAATCCATTAACCTATATCTGATGAAGATTTGCATAGAAAGAATAGAGTCATTTTGATATGACTGTTAAACTTGTGCACAAAAGCTAGAACTATATCGATTGGTTTGATACAGTATCACAAATATGGAAAAATAAGGAAATGAAAGTGTGAAAGAAAACCTACAAGCATTATATTTCACATCAGTTTCACCAAAATGTGTGCAATGATAAATGTACTAGATCTATAAATCAATCCCATCTTGAAGAAGATAAATCCTACTTACACTTCTAATTAGGGATACATTAGATAATCAAGGTCATGACCAAGATAGATCTGTTGGACCTAAACAAGGCATATATTACCACAAATAATATAACTAGGGAGGGTTATAAAACCTTCATTCAAGAAAAACTATGTAGTAAACCTAACTAGGTCCTATGTTTTCATATTCACTAAACTAATAACAAGTAAATTAAATCTAATCTAGTGCTCACCAAAATTGTGGCACAAAGCAAGGGTAATAAACACTAAAAGTAAACATGCATAAAATACATATAGTCACATCAATGTGTATAGAATCCTAATGCATGGAATATAATTACAAATTCATATCTATATACTCTTACAAAGGAAGAACAAAATTATGAATACTTACCTTTGAAGATGAATCCATCGAGCCTCAATCTCTCCCTTGGCCAAGGTGCTTCGTAAGAATTTTTTATGGTATGTAAGGATGACAAGGATAAATCAGCACTAGGCTATAAAACCTATCGATGCATTTAAAATACTTATCCACAAGATAAGATCTACATTTCCAAAAAAATTATAAAACCCTAAGGTTGTTCCTCAAGTAGAATGGTGGATAAGTAGATGCATAATATATCTTACTTTTTCTCTTCTTTTAGAAATGGTGAAATGAATCTGTTTATAGAGGTAGATCTAACCCTAAACCCTTTCAAAAGTTTAGGTTGACAAGGTCAACCTAGTAAACCTAGTATTATGCTTAACAAAAACAAACTAGGTCATGGACTAGGTTGACCATGGGTCGACCTAGTCCCTAGTAAGCTTTGTCAATAATAATATAAGGTCAATGTGGTCGACCATGTCATGTAAACTACCAAAAAGGGGTTTAGGTTAGGGAAAGGGATAATGAAGATGGTAAAAGACTAGATGAGGGTGAAAAATAGAAGGCAAAGTTTAGGGGAATGGTTTTTAGGAGACAAGTGTGTAGATATCAAGTGGTAAAAAGAAACAACAATCCTATGAAGCACCAATGGTTTTCCCACCCCTTTCCTAGTACACCCCTTAAGGCATGCACTTAGAAAGATTCAGAATCGATGGGTTCTTATATGATTGTTAGTAATTGATAAAATTTTGAAACTATTTTTTGTATACAATATGCCTAATAACTTATTTTGGATCTAAGAGATCTAAATAGGTCAAAACTATTGAATTTAATATTTCATAAGATATGTCAAAGAGATGTAGATGAGTTGGTAAAGTGGTTTGGTTATTTCAAGCCCTAACTAGGTTTAACTATTACTAGGCATGTGAGGCCATTTTTTCTATTAGTGGTATTCTTGAGGCTAATTATGCCCATTGGTGGTATTATGGTGGTTAATCACTTGGGAATATATACCCCCATTATATCCCATACTGGTTCATAGCTCTGATAAAAAATTATTAAGTTTAAAAAATATTGCATAAGATATCATTTACTAAGCAAACCTAAGTGTTAATATACAATTGATCACACTTAATAAATATATATTTAACCAAGTGGGAAGGCACTTAGTTAATTTTATTTTTTATCTTTATGTGTATAGTCACCAAAAATTGCATAAAATGACTTTGTGATTACTTAGTTTAGGAAAGTGACTGTTAAAAACTACCAAGATGTTACCAACAGAGGGCAAACACCTATAGCATTTGATCCCTTCCACTTTCTACCAAAACTATCCCTATTGAATTTTTTGATCTATTCTACCATGATTCATTATGCTTACCTATGAAGATGATTTTTATATGTTTATTGGATGTTATTTTTATGTGTAGATTCTAGTTTTGTTTTCCATTTCCTTGAAACCCTAGCTCCACTTTAGATACATGATTGACCAATAAAAATAGGTTATAATGATGGGTTGGACAATCCCAACCATACCTTGTTGAGTGGTTGATCATTGTCTAAGTTACAATACTATGAAGAGGGCTCAAACCACACATATTTCTCCCACCTTTGTGAATGTGTGCTCAAAAGTGTTCCAACAGAATGTAATGCAACTCTTTGTAATTTGACACTTGACAACATACAAATTCTACATTGTGTTAGTGTTTATAATTGGATATTAGGAAAATTATTTTGAGGTATTTTTAGGTTTGGATGATTTTAGATAATCCCTCATAGATGTACAAATGTTTTTCTTAATGTTTTCCAATATAAGTTCTAGATGTTAGGTGCTTACTAGATAGAAATAGCCTTAATATTGATGTGTGTATATATGTGAACATTGGGTAATTTCCACCCATAATTGACATGTGAAGTGTATAAGCTAACCCAAGGGAGAGGTTTAAATTTGAAAAATAGTAGTTTTAGGATCATGGACATTGATGGTGAAGGTAGACACTTCTGTTAATTGTTAATGTCTAACTATTTTCTACACTATCTAGGAAGAGGAAAATAATGAATTTGGAGTATGGCAATAGTCTACTTAGGATTTTAGAGAATTATGACACAAACTAAAGAGATAGTGAGTATGAATGATATAAATTTGGGATTTCTATGTTCATACATAGATAAATGAGTAGAGAATAATGTGATAAAGAGTAAACCATGCATGTACAAGTCATGTATGTCATAGATAAATCAAAACTAATGTTTCTAAGTGTCTAATACCAAATTTAGGTGTCTACATAAAGTGATCAAGTTCTTGTCAACCAAAATCTGTATTGTATTACTTGCTTTGCTTTGTGATTTAGGTAATTTTAATGTTATATTGATGGATGTGGAAGACTCTCTAGAGGTAGATGTTTAGCAAAACTCCACCATGGGCAATGATGATGTCACTCATCACTTTCCCCAACACCTCAACATTTCTAATCACAAACAAATAATGCCTGGGGATTATTTTATTCTTTTTGTTGTCCCTCACAGCATTTCCAACCAGTTCCAACCCCTCAACTACTAAATTATTTATTTCATTGGCCATCCAAAAGTAGGAGGCTTTACCAGGAAGGGACCAAAACATTATGTGGTAAACTAGCTATGTTAACATTGGTATACAACCATTGTCTAAATTTTTCAATACTATTTGGATGAATATCAGTGATTGTCTTAAGTGATATATTGGTTAGAGTATCTAATATGTATCTTTTTTTTTTTCATATCTTCTACATCTATGGTTTTTTGGTCTCAATAGAATAATTTTATATGTTTATAGTTCATGCATTGATTTTTTTCTAGTTATTTATTAAAGTCATACAAAGATATATTTTTATCATTATTATATATATTGTCATCATCAACAATATTTTGCATAACATTTTCATTGTCATAGTAATAAGATACATCATGATAATAAGGTTCTACCAGTGATATTTGAAACTCATGAGTCATTATGGAGGGTTTTGAGATTTTAGGATGAATAAAAGAGAATATAGATCTCAGCCTTACGAGAATAAAATATGTTACTAATTATTGTAAATATATAAAAATAGGGTTCAAAGATAAAAATAAAATCCCTAAACTTAAAAAGGTCTAAATATAAAAGTTAATACCAAACTAAATGACAAAAATAAATTTTATTAGGGTTGTTTCATTATTGTTTATTTATTAATGTTCTATTGTAGGCTATTGATTATCTTGCTAAAGATTGGTTGCTAGTTTTTTCCACTTTTAGATAGTTTTTAGATGTTGTGTTTTATTTGATCCTTCACTATTATAACCTGATTCTCATTGTATAAAGAAAGGGGCCCTTTCAAAACCCTCCATTTATGATTATCAAAAAGAGGAAGTCAAAAGTTAGACCTTAAAGTTGAAACCTAATAGGAAAAATATTATAACCTAAGAAAACTATAAAACAATAACGTAGAAGGAAAAATATATTGTTTTGCATTAAAAACAATGATCAGGTTTTAAAAAATCTTATTTTACATCAAAGAGATATAAAATAATGGAAACTATGCATTGATTAAAATTATAGAAAATATGGTAATAAACACAATAATTTGAATTGAAATGGTCTAATATATATTGAAAATACTTGATATATAAATGATAAGATACTTGAAAGGAATGATGTACTTAGATAATTTTCTTGTTTGTTACTCATATAAGATGTCACATAGTATGTAAATGTTATATATGTGCTTTGTCAACTATTCAAGCCTAAAACAAAGGTAAAAACTTGCCCAAACACTTATATCAAAGGAATATGCCTTTGGCCATTGGCATTGTCAAGGTTTATCAGGAATGTTTACATGTACACTAAAAACACATGTTATCCTATATACTTAACTTCTCGAGCCTGATCGAGACAACTGACATAATGGATGGATAACGGGTGGAACTAGGGTGGGTTGATTGTTTAATGGAATAGGTTTGGAATGATTGGTGGCAAAGGATGCTTAATTCAGTACCAAAGGACTTTCACTATGTCATGTTGATCATTGAAATCATATAAATAGGTATAAATATATCTCTAAGGTCTATTGGTATCGGTAATGATAAGGAAGTGAATCTCTTGATTGATATTGGGACAATCAAAGTGGTAATGGTTTGGTTGAATGACTCAGGGGATACAGTTGATTCTATCAGGTTGTTTATGCCCTATCAATATCATACATAAATGTGAATAATATACGATAAGGATAGTCATAAGGAGAAAATAAAAGTGTGATGAGGGTTGCTAGTTGAGAATGACATTATATTGATGACCTCAATTTTTGGGAAGGATAATGGTAAGTGGATTGGGGTCTACTCTTAATGTTATAAAACATTGAGAGAGTCTATAATTAGGTGTGATATTAGTTTGGAATTGAAAACTTATCTCTTGATATGAGAGTCAATGTCAGATTGAATATTTTTGCCAAGACATAGGGATCTAAATCTAGGGAAAAGGCCTAATCTATGGAGATAAGGATGATTTGGGAGAGTTATCCAAGATCCAAAGTGATTAAATATCAGTATATGGTTTGACTTGTTATTATTTAAGAAATAAGGTTTTAGGAATGCTCATTTTTTTTAAACAAGGCTTTGGTTGTTTGTTTTGTTTTATTTGAGATTTTGCAATATTTTAACTGAAATTAAGTAGGCTAAACTACATGTTTAAAATAAATGATTGAAATTAAATAATAATGAATAGATTGAAATAAATTAAATAATGCTTATTTTTAGTATTTTTCAATTACTTTTCCAATGCATGTAATGCTAAGAAAATAAAATCTAGATTAACAATGCAAGTGTTGATTTTTATCTTTCCTAGATGCAAGATAAATGAAGTTCCTTTTTTTGTATTTTCATATTATGAATGGATGAATTTACTATGCAAGATAAGGCTTATCTAACATGCAAGTAAATGAAAAATCATATTTAGATTCTAAGCATCAATACTACTAAGTATTTAAATATTTATTTGCATATGTAAGCTAATAACCAATTTCTAGTTTTTCAATGGATGCACACTAAGTTTAAATGATTTTCCTTAAATTAAAGTGAATGCTTAGGTTATAATTTTATAATTTGAAAACAATGTTTCTATTTCATGCACATAAAAAAATTAGTGTTGAAGTAACACCATTTGTTTACATAGGTTTCTATGTGCCTGTGTACTTGTTTTTTTGTGAAATGGAAGCTTGTTTAAAATTAAGCATAGATTGTTTTAAAGATGAAAATGAATGATTTTTTTCCATAAAATTTACCTAACTTCACTTCTCAAGGCCTAGTCGAGACAACTGACATAATGGATGGATAATGGGTGGAATTAGGGATTGGGTCGATTGTTCAGTGGAATAGGTTTGGAATGATGGGTGGTAAAGGATGCTCAAGTCAATACCAAAGGAATTTCACTATTTCATGATGATAATTTAAAATATATAACTTGATTTAAATAGATCTCCAAGGTCTCTTGGTATTAGTAATGATAAGGAGGTGAATCTCTTGATCTCTATTGGGACCATCAAAGTGGGAATGGTTTGGTTGAATGCCTTGTCAATGTCATACATAAATGTGAATAATATATGACAAGACTATTACTAAGGATAAAATAAAAGTGGGATGAGGGATTCTAGGTGAGAAGGACATTGTATTAGCAACCTTAGTTTTGGGGAAGGACAATGATAGGTGGATCAATATCTACTCTTACTCATATAAAAGATTGAAAGAGTCTACAATTAGGTGTGAGATTAGTGTGAAACTAAAAATTTCTTTTTGAGATGAGTGTCAATGTCAAATTGAATGTTTTTTCCAATATCTGGGGCTCTAACTATAGAGAAAAGGCCTACTCTATGGAAATAAGGACGCTTTGGGAGAGTCATCCAAGAGCCAAAGTGATGCAATATGTAAGCATAATATTTTTTTTGAAATTGGTATGTGGTACGACTTGTTGTTATGTAAGAAGTAAGGTTTTATGAATGCTCATTTTTAATTTAAACAGAGCTTTGGTTATTTGTTTTATTTTGTTTGAGATTTTTTAATATATTAACTAAAAGAAAGTAGGCTAAACTACATGTTGAAAATAAATGAATTAATTTACATAACAATTAATAGCTATAAATAAATGAAAGAATTATTATTTTTAGTATTTTTTAATTACTTTTCCAATGCATGTAATGCTAAGACAATAAAATCTAGGTTAACAATGCAAGTGTTGATTTTTATCTTTCTTAGATGCAAGCTAAATGAAGTTCCTTTTTTTGTATTTTCATATTATGAAAGTATTAATTTATTATGAAAGCTAAGGTTTCTCTAACATGAAATTAAATGAAAAATTAGATTTAGATTCTAAGCATCAATACTACTAAGTATCTAAAGATTTATTTGCATATGAAAGCTAATAACTAGTTTCTAGTGTTTTCAATGGATGCACACTAATTTTAAATGATTTTACTTAAATTAAAGTGAAATATTAGGTTATAATTTTCTAAGTTTAAAACAATGTTTCTATTTCATGTAAATTAAAAAAAATAGTGTTGAAGTAACACCATTTGTTTGTCTAGGTTTCTATGTGCCTATGTACTTGCTTGTTTGTGAAATGGAAGCTTGTTTCAAACTAAGAATAGATTGTTTTAAAGATGAAAACTAATGTTTTTTTTCCAACAATTTACCTAATATCTAAATTCAATGTTTATTATTTTCAATAAGATCTATTATGTGTATAAAAGCCAATAAATAAACTAACTATTGTTTTCTTTTTAGTGCAAAATAATGAGTGAAAGAAAGATTTATTTTTATATCTATTTCATTTTTAAAATTAAATATAATGTAATGAATTAAAATTAAGTAAACTAGTCTAATATATTGAATAAACAAAAACAACTAAAACTAGAAACCCCCATTCTGATTAAGGTCTAGACCAACTGGAAGCAAGAGATGTATTTGATGTGACTTTGTCCTTAGTGTGCTAGCTCCTCCACTCAAAATTGATTTAAGTAACTCTATGATAAATGATTAAATAAAAAGAACAATATAAATAAGATAATGAAGGACACAATTCCAAACAAGAGATAAACTTACTATTGTTGGATGCTACACTAATTTCAATATACTGGATGCTAATTCAATGACTTTTTTTTATAGAATTGTGTAGTCTAGAAAAAACCAATCAAGGATGGAGCTAAAAATAAATGGAAAACAGGCTATTGATGTAACAAGATTTAAACACCAATATCCAATACAAAATTTTGGATCTAAAATTCCTCTAAAAAGGATATACTTGTAGGAGAAGCATGGAGATTGTAAGGGTGAGTTTAACTATTGGCTTAATAAAATTTAAACTTAAGAAGGATGGGGAGTGATAAAAAAAGAGTGGGAGAGAATTAGGTAATCATGAAGTAGACTCAAGGTATAAACAAGAAATAAACATGAAGAAAAACATGTGAAAAACTCAAAGTTTTGTAAACTAAAATAACACACAGATAAATGGTGACAAAACCACCTTATTTACAACAAATGTTGCTCTGTGTGATAAAATTGACCTCTAGTAAAATAAAACCACCATGTTGTTAATGGTTTTATCATAGTGGTTTGAAAAACTATTGTAATGATTCCATCACTTTTAGGGTAGTTTTGTAATAGACCGAGGCATTTTTGTTACAAAAAAGGGTAGTTTCATCCTCTATGGAGGGTTTTCAAAACAAGATAAAAGGAGATACAAAAGATAATAAAAAGATATTATGAGGGATTAAATAAAGAGATAGGGGGAGATTATGGACTATAATGTTAAAGATAACCCCCTTGAGCATAGTTTAGATATCACTACATACTCACTAGATGTTATACTAAGAATATCGCACCATGTAATTTTTTGAACCATACGTATTTCCACTTGGTAAGACACCTTGTTATGAATTGACAAGGGTGTGGCCCTAATAAGTGGCATGTGGAAATAAAATAAAGGGTTATAAATACTTCTTTAATTTAGTGGCACATGAAGCCATCTAAAAATTTATGTAACTTGCAAACATAATATGCGAACCAAGTGCAATTTAAAACAAAAAAAAAATACACTATGTAATCAAATCATGAAAAAGGGTACTTATCATTTGTGTAGGGAAGATCAAACTACCTAAATCATCCTATCGAGGGACTGAATCCAATACCAAGTCATTGTGTACTTGTAAAACCATAAAAATGTGCTACAAAAGATAAAAGGCCATTATAATTGTTATTTTTTAATATAAATTACAAATTTTTGGAAACTATGATTCAAAACATCAAAAATGAGCTTTAATAAAATATTTCACCAAAAATATAAAGTTTTAAAATCGAAACGACTAGTCATAGGCCTATATTTTCAATTTTTTTCTAAAAAAAGAATCATTTGTGGAAATTGATTTGTGAGAAATCAGAGCTTTGGGTTGATGGTGATAGAATAAAGCTAAGAAGTAGTTGATAGGATGATCACAAAATAAGGATGGCCCATGTATTAGTAGTAGATAGGGTAGGGTAGGGATGGGTAAGTTATATTATTTTTTCTTCTTTTACTCTAGTTTTGAAATTTTGACTAAAATTTACTAAAATTCCAATGAAATTCAAAAGAATAGGGTTAGAGTGTTTTTTCAAGGGGTTAGAGCTGAAAAATGTTGAATTTTTATATATTTTGGATTGTTTTTGGGTGTTTTGGTGGCTGATGGATGAAACTATCATGTCAAGATGGAACTGATAGTCTACATAGATCAGTTATTACATAACCACCATGATAGTGTCAAAACCATAGCCTACTACATTCGAGATAGTGATGAAACCAACACTTAAATGATGGTTATGTCATTGTCACCTAGGCTACATAACTAATTGAGGAAATTTAATAACCACCAATTCCATCAAAGGGAGAGACAAAATCCCTTAGACTTGTTTTGAGCTCAAGAAAAGGAGAAAGGTGATTCTCTTCCTATTTTAGGGGACCTATATTCATTAAATCATATCCATGGCTTAAGAGTGGCTCCCTCACACTATGGAATTACTAATGATAGATGAGTTGTTTATTCTGGATTGAGTTGAAATTCTTCGAGTTCCACAAGTGGGGATTATTCTCACTTTGAATAAGCTACTATGTGACTTGCTCACCTATTGGGACCCTGACCAAAACACTTTTGTGTTCCCTCAGGACCCAAGAGAGAGGACTATCAGACTTTTGAATGCATATAGGATTAAAATAATATCTATAACATGTTGGTTGGTGGACCTCTAGGAGGCCAAAATTAGGGTTGATACAGAAGACTAGGCTGAGCATTTTATATATGCTAATGCACTAAATGTGGGTACAAATTTCAAAGTGAAACTTTAAATGATTGAAGGATCAGTGATCCCCAATGTATAGAAAGTGATTATTGGTATCTTTTCATCTTGATTTGTAAGAGACAATTATACTGACATGTTAATTTATAGTTGTTCCATGATCATCTATATCATCAAGGAGATGGGAGATTGATTTTTTGGGGGCTAGGATATATTGGTCCATACCTAAAGATATTTTATATTATATGGCTAGAATGTGATCTCTTTATTTTAGTTACCCTACTCCTTATGAGTTGGGTATATGAGCAGATGATCCCCTATTAGAGGAGAATGGTTGTTGGGGATGTAGGGGCCATCAGGGCCTTGAGATGGACAATGTGGCATTGTTATGAGCCTTTCCTTGGGATATTAGTACTTTGAAAACATCATAATTGATAGACTTGCCTTACCAAGGCATGGTTGTATAGTGGGAGTGGAATTCTTTTACCTTGATATGAGTGTTAGGGCTACTTAGGTATGAGATAGATTGTTATAAGTTAAGGTACACCCTGTGGATAGGGTGCTTTAATATTTTAAAATACCCTATGTAAGAAACCTCCCCATACTAGTAGTGGTGTATAGAGGCATGTGAAGGGATATTTGGGTGATTGACATGACACCCAATTATATAAGGAGTGCCCATCACTCTGGTGGTTTAGTCAAAAGGTGCATAGTGAGGACCTCCTTAATAAGTAGTTGGAGGAGAAGGAAGACAAGTTCTGATAAGACAACAACAAGTGACTCCCCCACCACCACCATAATAGTATAATCTTACATAGTAGAAAAAAATAGATGATAGGTGGAGATACTGAGGGTCTATATTATAGTGATTTGGATGAGGACCTTGACATTGATGAAGAGGACACTTCTAAATACAACTTTGACTCAAATTAGCATGAATATGACCCAAGTAAACTATAAATTTAAATATTTTAGCTTATTACTTATACTTCACTTTTCATCTTGATTACTTAGTTGATTTACTACTAGTTTTTATATGGCTAGATTTGATATCGATATTTCTTCCTTTTGATTGTAAATTCCTCAACTAGTTAGAGGATTATGATCAAGGACACTTGGGTCAATATGTTATTGACTAGGACTGATCAAAAGATAGATTAGCTACTTATGGATCCTAGAATACATGCATGGATAGGTAGACATACTGATGTATTTTCCCTATCATACCATACTTTCATGACTCTCATCAGTTTGAGGGTGGATAATTCCAACATCAACATAAAGGTGATAACTTAGAAGCATTAGTGCATACTCTTACCAATGCATTAGTTGGGAGAGGGGGTTGGGCATCTTTGAGATACTAGATAGGAGGGGGTATAACCTCATAGTGAGGCACTATTAGGAGATGGACTAGGAATCATAGTCCAAATTACTATTCAACATTAGGGCCCTCCCAAAGGAGGATTGGGTCTTAGTACTAGTATTATATACAAAACTCAGACTATCATATTTTTTATAGTTTTTGATACACATTTACCCTCAATGGAGGTGGATTGTATTGGATATTTATTTGTAAAAGCTTGACATTTATTATTAAATATAGATAAAATTTTGGTTTATCTCAGTGACTTACCATTCATGTGTTATGGATTTAATTTTCATATATATTTTTCATTTTATGTACTTTAGATTACTAGCCATGAGATGATATAACATTTACCTCTATGTTGTGATTAAGTGTTATAGAAACTACTTATATATGTTAGAAAAAATGTATACAAATGATGTAATGTGATGAGCATGTATTAAGTTATGAATGCATTAACCACTATTTTTTAGGTGATGACTAGTTACTTTGTTTACATAATATATGACTTTCAATTTGTAGTAAAGGGAATGAAAAGGGGGAACATGGTATATATGATATATGAAAATGAAAATTTACAAATCAAAACTTTCCATGAAAATGAATTTGACCCAATCCTTATGAGAAAATGGGAAACTGTGCTTCTTGATAAAGACTCACAAAACACTAACTTGATTAGACTCACCTAGAGATAACTAGCCCTAATAGAATCAGTAAGTGGGATAAAGTTAACCCCTTCAACATGTACACATGGTCATAATTTTTTAATATATATATTTATTTTAGGACACTTTTTGATTCAATATTACTTTTGCATTTTAGTTTTTTCTTTGTGACCCCTTACAATTAGTCTCATGTGATTAGGAAGACACATAGGCTTATCACCAAAGGCTAGATGTAGGTGAGTAATGGAATCTCTCCCCAATGTCAACCCCACATAACTAGTAAGATGTGAGGGTTTAACACCAAATATTAGAGAATAATGAGAGATTTAAAGTTTGAATTTTGTTTTGGCCTAAAGGTTTTATATTTATAGAAGCATCTTCTTTTCCATTTATCACATATACATTTTTTTAAGGCCCCTATCCCAAATATTGGCCCCATAGAACTAGTAAGATGCAAGGGCTCACCACCAAAAACCAATATAGGTGAGTAAGTTTTCCTTAATTTTGATCATGTTAATTTTTTCTGGTTAGAGGGAACCATAAGAGGATACTATATCATGGATAAACATCTAAACTCGGTTGTAGGCTAGTATTTTCTAAGCTTCACAAGAAGATATAAGGAAAGAGAGGTACAATATGATCATAAGAACTAAGGAAATAACCAATGTAATATTAATTTTGATAATTTTTTCTATGGTATAATAGGGTGATGTGAAAATCTAAATGAGATGATAAGCTGCATTTTTTAAGTTTGTGTTATGTGAACTGAAAACTAAGTAATCACCAATCATGACATCTGCTATGCAAGATAAAATGCAAACTATTATATTCTTTTTTGAATATTGGAGTTATATTTCTAAATAATAAAGGGGTTGAGCAATGTAAATTAGTAAATAAATATGCAATAATTAACCTACTAATTTTTGTAAATAGATTGTATTTTTACCTTTTCTAAATATAGTAGGAAGTGAGAGAAATTAGAACTTAGCTTATTCTAGCTGATCTAGATTGAGACAAAGTCTAATACTAGAGGATCAGGATTGAGAAACAATCATAAATAGGTCTTTAGACTTCATTTCTTGATTAGATAGGAGTGCTAAAAATAGGACACCTTATTGTCTAACACTGTAGTCCTATTCTTGCACTATTGTACTAAGGCTAAAAGCTTTTTGGGTTCTATTTGGAATGTTTTTGTTACCCTATCACTAAAATTTTAGGGTCTAGGACCTCATGGATCTTGTTGTGTTCCTATTTTAATATTCAAAACTCTTAGGAGCTTCTAGTGCTTAAACTTGAATACAAACTTGGGAAAGAGAGAAAAGGGGATAGTGTGTAAAAGATATGCTTGACGTACTTCACACCCCATGTGTAAGCATGTTTCCTACATACCAATACTCCAAAGAGGGATAAAGATAATTTAGTTATCCTATTGAAGTGATTAGTGTAATTTATGTATGATCAATACAACTATAATGAAAAATTGGATGTGTTTTAGCTGACTAGGGACTGGTGCAATGACATGAGTAGGCTTTGAATGATACTGGAAGATTATATGTAAAGAATAGGGAGGAGTGCTTGATTGTACTTGCTTGTATTCCTGTATTTCTCTTGAAAATGAGCACTAACCCTTCTAAATGGACCTAAAATGGCCTTTTATAGGGAAACAAATGATCATGGGTTAAATGAATTCACGTTAGGTTGACAAGGGAAAAGATAAGGAACTAAAAGAATCTAACCGTTAGGACTAAAAGTGAACTTGGATAATAGCTCCAAAAATAGGACAACCTAAGTTCTAGTGCTCCTATCCTATTTGGGCACTATTGTCCTAAGGGGATGAGACTTAGGGGGATGGATCTAGTATTAAAAGGGTTGCTTGGGTCTAAAAAAGCTAAGTTCAAAAAGATTTGGATGATTGTAAATCATTGAAGGAAGTAGCCTAGAATGGTTGTGTGAGCTAATATGAGGACCTATGGATTAGGTGTCTTAGACATACTAAAGTTGTACAATTTTATATTTTAAATTTTACATGAATACATCTACTCCCCCTTTATTCTATTGGTGTAACAAATAAAAATACTAGGATAAAGGAAAATAAAAAGCATACTTGAACTTACCTGTAAGGGTGAAGCTCATGAAGTTGTGTGATGTTAGATATACATAGAGAGCACACTATGAATTATAAATTTTCAATGAAAACATAAAGTAGATTAATTCTTACTAGATATGATATATCTAAAATAATAATGTACAAGAGCTGAGTAAAATGAAGAGAAAGGAATGAATACACCTCATCAGGTACATGAACCAATACAAAACCTATTGTGATGTTGGAATGTGCTAGATAATGCTAAGTGTGTGTTGAATCAAGAGTAATGTCAAAAATGAAGTTGAGTGATCAATTCCCTAGAAATTGGCTCAAAAATGAAAAGTATATCCCTTTGGATCCATCCTTACCAACTATGTGAAGTTAATAAATCATTCATGTACTAATCGATGTATAGATTGTGTGTTTAATCCCTCTAAATAGGTGGCTCAAGAATACAAAGGTTAACTAGACCTTTAGCTCCATCATTGCCCCATGAAGTTAAGCTATGAAGTGATACCAGTATATAATATATGTCATATGAGATGTCTCATGGAGTCCATGAATGTTCTATAAATCTGACAATGTGGTGTGGATATCCTGAATGTATGCTAGAAACTAGGCCACTCTTGGCTATTTCAAAAGATGAAGGTTAGGCTTGTATGAAATCCACTGTAAAAATGATGTACTACGCTTATGTGAAATCTAACTCAGGAACATGGTTACTCAAAAATATAAACTTGTATGAAAGTTTAACTTGAATGTGATGTCAACCACCTGCAAATGGAGTAAGGCCTGCAACTACTAACAATGCCTAGAATAAACTGAAACTCAGAAATAAAAGAAGAATAATGTGCCACACACATTGCCCCCAATAATTGATTTTTAAAACATGGATTCTAATCTAAAATATATTCCAAATACCTAATATAAATTATAATTTATAACCATCATGTCATGCATGATAACCCACTATATCTAAGAAAACTATGCTAAACCTACTTAATCTAGCTGATCTGAAAGTGCAAAAACTATCCCTAAACTGAATTTTTTGCCTATTTCTAGAAATCTTGAGTGTTTTTATGCCTAGATAGGAGTGATAAAATTTTTAAACCCCTGTGTTTGGTGATATTATCCATTTTTGGTGTTATTGTTCAGTGTGAAAACTGATTGTTAATCTAAAACTATCACTATTTTTCTGCTCTAGTTTGATCTGTTTGACCTCTAAATTCTATACTGAGTGTTCTAAATGTTGTTGTTTTAATTGTTAAGAGATTTTATTTCTATGATAAACTCATATTTGATTCCCCCTCTTTTGAGGGTAGGAATGATGAACCTACAATGATTGCCCTCAAAAGAAAAGAGTCCTACAAGTGTGTTAAATTGTATAGATACATGATATAGCATTGATATTTGACAAGATATCTTTGGACATAGCAATGTTTTTATTGAGAAATTGTTAGATCAACAAGGGTATGTCTAGATGGATATAAAAATTTGAAAGCATGCACAAAGTAATAAACTAGAAATGTTAGATGTTATTTGTTAGTTGAAGGGATGAAGCATGATGTCCATCATGGCATCCAAGAAAATAAGATAAATTCATGATATGGATCATGGAATTACACACAATGAGAAGTAAACAAGCAATCAAACAACAAGAAAGAAGAAAGAAGCATACAAGTATGGCCAAGGGGCCATGTAAAGAAGGGACATGGGAATATATCACTCAAATTAGAAAATAAGCATGGAAGGCATGTTCAAATGCCACATACAAGTGAACAAGCAAAGTTGGCACACATGTCACAGGCACATAGAAGAGTACAAACAAAGGACATTGGAAAATTTCCTAAGACACACACATGAATATAAGAGAAGGAAATTAGCAAATGTCCTAAGGCATAAGCAAGAGACAAGCTAAAATTGAAAATGCAATCGCATAAGCTATGTTAAGCAAGCAGAGAAAGCATATAAGAACTGGAAAGATACAAGCACATCTAACTAATCAAATTAAATGTGAGAGTATGAAAAAAATGTGTAGTATAATACTAGGTATATGATAAAAGATACATAAGTGCTAGATATTAGTGCAATGTCGATATATTATTCTATGTGACCTATAAAGTAATGTACATCAGCATGATAACTTAGAGTGTGTGGTATAGGAATGACATAACATGGATGGTGTAGTCATGTATAATATGCCCCCAGTGGGTATGTATATCAATGTGTGTCTCAAATGTAGAAGTAATAATGTCCCCTTAGTGGGTAGAATGAAGCAATCAAGGATTTGGATGTCACTACACACACTCAAAGAAGATCAAGTGAAGCATGGTAATGTATAAAATTGGCATACAATAGCATGAAATATCAAATGTAAGTCCTAGTATGATAGTAGTAATGTAAGGCATGGATAATGCATATGATCAAAATATTTTTGGTATTTTTGATATATTTGAATTTTTTTATATTTTATGATTTTATATTGTTTTTGTATTTCTAAAAATATTTGAGTTATGTACAGGCAAGCATGAGAGTTTATGTACAATCAATGCTAAAATAAATGATACTAATTGATGATTCTCATATGAGACCCCCTATCATAGTGTATTGTATCAAATAATGGAATCATGTGTGATTTTGAAGCATGATTGAGAGGTTGAGAATATGACTTTGTATATTTGGATTCATCATCGGTATCTTGAAAATAATAATAACCTATATTATTCCACTCATCATTATCATCTTGATTTTGAATTAATGGAATGATAGTGTTGACTATTATTTTATCTGGATCTTTTCCTTTGATAAATTTTGTATGTGAATGATTTCCCTTAGGATATTCAATAAATCCCAAACCCTGATGACAAACATTATCATTTTCTAGAATAGGAGTAGTAATGTCTTGAGCATGCTTGCCCAACCCTTGAAATTGATAATCAAACTATTGTAGATATCTTTGACCAAACCCATACTAATTTTAAAGTTTATCCTCATTTTGGAGAGGTAGATTTTCATGCATTACCTATGCTTGTGGTCCTATTTGTTGCTCTGATTTTGCTTGTTGATCCTTTTGTTATTTTGAGTTCTACTTTGGGAACCACTTTTGTACTATTTTTGAATTTGACCCTTTGTGAATGTGTTATTGTGTTTTTGTTAATTTCTTAAATTATTTACCTTGTATAAGGTCCTCATTAATAATTATCTATTGCATATTCTTTTTCAATGCCAAACATGTATCTGTGTGATGCCCATGCATTCTATGATATGCGCAATAATATCTGGATCTTCTCACTAGATGTAGAGGAGGTAGTTTGATCAAGTTAGATTTAATCATTTCCCTTAGTATCTCACTTGAACTCTTATTTTATCTTTGAATGCTTTTTGAATTAGTTTTAGAGTTACTTTGTTGTGATTTGTTGTTTTGATATGTAACATTGTGAAGGTGCATATACATGATTGGTACTAGGGTACCCTTGAAGCTTTTGTATTATAATTTGATTTTCTAATGTTGTGATATTTTCATGTAATAGTTGATTTTTCATTTTTAAATTTTTAAATATCTTTCTCATGTTGGTTATTTGATTCCTTAGATTCTCACAAGTGCAAACCTTAGCTGCTTTCGATTGGACATGTAAGCACATATGCTGAAGAGGTTTTGAAAAATTTGTAGGCTGAATGTATTCATTAAGAAAAATATTAGAGGTTTCCTCACATTTTAGAGGGGTGATAGCATGAACATGGTGAGAGGGAAAGTATCTATCACCCTCTTGAGGGAGAGGAGGAGAAGGGATTTCTTTCCTCTACATAAAATATGACATTTAAACAAGAGTACTCAAAGAGGCATATACATCTAGGTGGAAACTATGCATATAGGCTAAAATACATGTAAGTGGAATTATAAATTATATAACAATATGATTATAGAGAACGTTCCACATGAAAGATATCAAACAAGGGATATAAAGCATGAATTTCTGCATGTATGCATAAGAAACTGTGACATGTGCTATAACATTTCTAATGTGTATAACATGATAAACTTGTATATTTTACCCTATGAGAGATAGAGAGAAAAAGGTAGAGATCATGGATTTTTTAAATAATGCATAAATATATTTTACATGTATTATAACATTTTAAATGTGTTTAGCATGATAAGCTTGAAATTTTTTCCATATGAGAGATAGAGAATATGCAATATAAATATTGAAATCTTGTGCAAGTTTAGCAATGAATTTTGTAATATCATCCCTTATTATGAAACATAAGCATGAAATGCAAAGGATGAATCTTTTTAATAACATATAATAGACTTCATCGTTCATGTACATGATAGGGCCCATTATGGTTTCCTTGTTATTTGAAATAAATGTAAGAAAAGTTTGTAAATAAATGAGCATCATTTTTGCAATTTGACTATGGATGTAAGGTGATACCTCAACAAGTAAAAAGGAGATAGTACATGCAACTTGAGATTTTTTAGAAATATTTTTTACAAAATACTATGATCTTTTGAATTTAAAATTTGATTTTTTTATTTAGATATTCAACTAAAATGCAAAAAATGATTGGAAAAAGCTTGGAAAATAACTGAGAACTAGTTGATGTAACTAGGGTTTGAAAAGAAAAAAATTCAAAATTAGTATGATAATTTTAAAATTTTATTATGAATTTATAGAATTTAGCTTGAAAATTTTAGAAAAAATCTGAAAATATTTTTAAAATTAGCAACATATTTTTCCTATTGGTTTGAAAGTGTTCGTATGCAATTAGGACCTTGTATGTGCAAACTAGGGTTTGAGTGAATTTATTGAAAATATTTAAATTAATTTATAGTTTATTTATTTTTAAATTTATGAAAAATATTGAAAAAAATCAAAAATAACTAACCCTAGGGTTTTTAGGGTTTTTGTGCAAAATTTTGAAATAAGTCAGGTTCACCAAATGTTTTATTGTTTTTAGAATATTAGAGTTATATTCCTAAATAATAAAGGGGCTAAGCAATGTAAATCAGTAAATAAATATACAAGAATTAACCTACTAATTTTTTTAAATAAATTTTATTTTTACCTTTTCTAAATATAGTAGGAAGTGAAAGAGATTAGAACTTAGCTTATTCTGGTTGATCTGGACTGAGACAAGGTCTAATACTAGAGGATCAAGACTAATAAATAGTCAAAAACAAGTCTCTAGACTTCATTTCTTTATTGGACAAGAGTGTCAAAAATAATACACCCTACTATCTAGCACTGTAGTCCTATTTTGATGTTGTTTTCCTAAGGCTAAAAGCATTCTAGATTCTATTTGAAATGCTTGTGTTACCTTGTCACTAAAATTTTAGGGTCTAGGACCTCACGAAGATTGTTGTGTGCCTATTTTAATCTTAAAAACTCTTAGGATATCTTGGTGCTTGAAATTTAATGTAAACTAGGGAAAGAAATAAAAAGGTCTAGTGTGTAAAGGATACACCAGATGTACTTCGCACCCTATGTGTGGCCATGATGTCTACATACCAATACTCTGAAGAGGGATCAAGCTAATGTAGTTCTCCCATTGAATTGATTGGTGTAATTTGTGTATGATAAATGCAAATAGAATGTGAAATTAGATGTGTTTTAGTTGACTAGGGATAGGTTTAATGACTTGAGTAGACTTTGAATAATACTGGAAGGTTGTATGCAAAGAATAGGAAGGAGCACTTAAGTGTACTTGCTTGTATTCTTGTGTCTCTCTTGAAAATGAGTGTCAACCCTTATAAATAGACTTAGAATGCCCTTTTATAGGGAAAAAGATGATTGTGGGTTAAATGAATTCATGTTAATCTGACAAGGAAAAATATAAGGAACCAAAAGAATCTGACCATTGGGACAAAAAGTGAACTTGGACAACAACACCAAAAATAGGACACCCTGGGTTCCAGCGCTCCTATCCTATTTGGGCATTATTTTCCTAAGGGGATGATACCTAGGGGGATGGATCTGGGCTCATAAGGTCTACTTGGGTTTGAAAAATCTAAGTCTATAAAGCTTTGGATGACTGGGAATCAGTGAAAAAAGTAGCCCAGAAGGGTTGTGTGAGCCAACAGGAGGACCTATGGATTAGGTGTCTTAGCCATACTAAAGTTATATTATTTCACATTTTACATGACTACACAAATGATGGAAAATGTAATGCAATGAGGGAAAAGTGAAATTTAAAGACTAGATGTAAATATTTCTACAAATAGTTCATAGATTCATCAAACTCCTTTCCCTCCAAAGTGCATAACTAATAGGGTCTATTTTGAAAATATTAAATCATTAGGTAAGGGCCTAACCAGTTAAGTTTGAACTTATGACTTTCTCCTTTATTTTATTAAATTTGGTTGTCAAGTTTGAGGACAAGTTCTCCTACATTTAAAGGACATTTTTAAACATAATTGTGAAACTAATAATATCGTTAGTGGGGAATTATTAGCTCTACTTGTCTTGTCATATGGGTAGATAAGGGAAGGTCAAAGCATGTGAGTATTTAATGAGTTATTTTTTATAGTTTCCTTCTTGTATAAGATGCTTAAGGGCATATTGGTGCATCTTACAGTATCATTGATAAGTCATGGTTGATTCTAATTTTCCATTTATGTCTTTTCTAGGGAAACTTTGTGAGAACTTAGTGAGTAGCTCTATGTGATCTTCTCTTGTAAGGGGAGATAGGACCTAAATTTGAATATGTTTGGTTAATCATTAGAACCAATGTTAATTTCATTGGTGTATATTATTAACATACAAATCCTTCCCTCAAGTGATGGCATGGTTGGGGAAGGACAAATATTTTGGTTATCTATCCTAACAGCTAAATTATGATCCAAAACACTAATTTCCCTTGTGTGATAAGGTGTTAGGTGACTACATTAAAGATATGGATCATTAGGCTCTTTTTGGGATTTGTCCTCATGCCCCAAGAGTTATATCATACCAACGTGGTGGTCTAAAACACTAGGGTTAAGAGCCTCTAAGCCAAGAGGCATGTGAGGAGTATAAGTTCAAATCATATAAGGATCAAATGGAAGTTTTATTATTTCAACTCTTTCTAGCATATTGATAATATCAGTCATGGACTTGGTTGAGATAACTAACACTATCACTAGATTTTGTTTTCTCACTTTTTATGTTATTTCAACTCCCTTTTCTTCAAATTTTTTATCTGGTGGGAGCTTATGAACTTTAACATTCCTCTTTAAGATAACTACCTTGGTTATTAGTGTGTCTTTATATTCAACCAACTATGAGGGCTTTGCCATGCCATTGGTGGGCAAATGATAATTTATGTACATTCTTATTTGTTTGTGCATGGTCATTTGAATGGAATAAAATGGAATAGGGTATCCTTGAATGACAAAGAATTTCCCTAAGTGGAGGAACCTAATTTTATAGAAGAGGGTAGATAGAATTGCCTTCATCCTGTGGATCCAAGGTCTATCCAAGATCATGATGTAATTGGTGTCTTTATTAATAATATATAATTATTTCAACACCATCTTAGTACCTAGAGTAAAAATAAACATAATAGTTACTATAGAGGTTTATTTAAGGTTATCTTAGCCTCAGAAAGTATTGTGTGTTGTTGAACAATTGGTTTATATGTAGACATACTTATAAAGAAATGAAAATGGGACTATGTTTACTACCCCATTATCAATCATGTATATCTTAACATAATTATGATACATCCATACTTGAAAAAATATAATTTTATCCCCCTCATGGTCATCTTAAAATCAGGAGGGAGACTTACAAGATTGAATAAATAACCCACATCCCTCAAATTTTGCCTAGGTGGAAACATGTCAAGATCAATGTGGTTGATTTGATCTTGAGGTGGGGGAGTAACATTGGCTAAATGTTCCAAACCTAGGGCATCAATAAATGCCTAATAATTAGCTACTGATTTCTTGAGTAAATTGAGAAATGAGATGCAGGAGAACACATTTGTAAGGTCTACAACCATATCATAGTTTTCCATAGGTTTAGGAGTAGCATCACCCTCTTAGAGGTTATAAGGGTGGAAATTTGTGGGTTGATACTCCCTTATATGAGTGATAATTTTCACTTATTCCTCTATGTCTAATTATACCACTTTGATCATTGTATCCTTCCCTTGTACTCCTAATTAGGGTGTAACATCAAAGTTGGTTGTGTTATAAGTTGAAGCCTTGACATCATGAGTGCATGTCACTGTAGGTTGAATATGTTGGGAGGGATTATTTTTTGAGATAATTTTTGGTTTATTTTGGATATATCACCCTTGATGGTTGGGGAAGGGGTTTTGGTATATCTATAGGTTTTAGTTTTGTGGGGTCATAGGGATGTTGAATGAACTTACCTAGGAACATGCCCATAAAGTTTTGTCTTTGTTCCTTTAGGTGTCTTTGAATGAACTTGTTGTACTCCCAACATGAGTGAGTGTCATTCCCAACCACACAATGGAAGAGATAGTAAATTATGGGATCATAGTCTTGAGGCCTCTGGTTTTTCCCTTTCTAACTAAACCCTTGTTTATTATTCCATTAATAAAATGGTTGGTTTTGAAATTGTGTGAAATGGTCAACACCATGGAATAGGCATTGGTTTAGGTTTTGGTACTACATATTTCAGTATGGATGGTGATTGAAATCAACCACATTAACTATCGATGGAGGATTAGGGTTCCTCATAATCTTATTAGTATTTTTATTTCCATTATTTTTCATGCGTTATTATTGATTATTTTAGGTAGCGTTTGGTTTCTTGTCCTAGTCAGTCACACATTCTATGTTGGTGTTTCTATTTTAGTTAAGGATCTTAGGTCCTTGGTTGTTGAGATTATTTTGGTTTACATTTTAGAATCCCCCATTGTTGTGGTTAGGGGTAACAATATGTATATTGGTCTCATAAGTCTAATAACCACTATAAATAGCTTCTAGGTCAATTAAAAAAGTCATCTCAAGAGTTTCCTTGTAATATTGATAAATTAATTTTTGCACATCTTCCCTCATCTCCTTATTAAGGGAGTGAAGTAAAAGGTCACATAGTTCCCTCTAGTCCACATGTGGCACATTGGTAGATGAATATACAACTTACCACCATCTCATGATGAATGGGTAGTTGATTCATTATTTTGTTGTTTGATATGAAGGAACTCTTGAATGATAATATTTTTAAGATTGTTCATATCTAAGGATTTTATAAATTTAGCCATAATTTGTTAGAAAGAGTGGATAGAGACCTTAGGGAGGCCATAATACCAATTGATAACAATCCCCTCTAGGTTTTTAGGAAAGGTTTTAGCAATGACCCCACCCCCAAGATAAAAGTTCTCTAATGGATATGGCATAAGCCTTGACATGCACATTGGGATCTCCCTACCCTTTGAACTTGATAAGTTCTAATACAACAAATGATAGGAGAAATCCTCATATAATTTGATCAAGGGGTTATTTCAAGTATTCAACATATGTCCCCATGATGTTAAATTATGTAAAAGGTGTGATGTAATAATTAGGAAGGGGTTTGATTAGATAGGGGTTAGTTATGTAACCACTATGAAAAAAGAGGGTATTTTTTGAGATGGTGTAGAATAGGTTGGAAAATAGTAGTCTACTTGAGTGGATTTATAAAATGTGTGGAAGTAAGGAGGTAATTATTTATCTAAAATTGGATGTTTTGGTTGAACTAGATGGGTATACTTATGTGGTTAGTTAACTAGTACATAATTATAAAAGTTATAATACGGTGGTCAGTTAGTTACTACATACATAAGAGGGACATAAGGTGGTTGCTAGTTTAACACCACATTAGTTAAAGGAATGTAAGTTGTCATTTGATTATTTGTCAAACTATAAAAAATGAGGTTTTAATAAGATCCTCCTAACATATTTTGGATAAGAGATTGGTATACCTGAGGATGGGTGGGTACCATATGGTTAGGCACCTTGTGTATAAGAATACCTCATGGATTCTGACTTTATACATGGTTGATTGGGAGATGACTAATGTGATATTATGGTATCTAGTATGTTTGTGTAGTTTCAAAATTAAGAGGAGGATAGGCCTAATTAGGAGAAGCTTGGTGGTTCTCTAAATCTCAAATGCAAATCACTAAAGTTGAGATGAGTTCATTTAAAGATGAATCAATATTTATTTAAATGACCTTCTTGGTTGGATTCTCAATGAGATTGGTTGATATCCCATAGCTATTTAATTAGTATTTGATGACTCAATGGGTATCCATGCTTTCATTGGAGCTATGGTAATATTTTGGATGGGAGTGGGAGTATTTTGAGGCACTTTAAGCCTGTTTAACCCATCCTCCAAATAATGGAATCTTTCAATCTAGTGATTAAATTTTGTAAAAAAATTTGCATCAAGGTTTTTCATGTTAATAGAAAGACTAAATTTCATGTGGGTATTAGTCCTACTTCCACTAGTGAGGGTCATATTTTTAGATTCAGGATGGTTTATAATGGTTTATGGTGGATCCCACACTTCATGGATAGTCACTCCTAATTTAGTATGATAATTTAAATGTTGGTTTTGATAAGTCATATCCACATGTTATGTGTGGGTTTATTGTTATTATATATAAAGATAAAATACTCAAATTGGGGTTGAAAGCTTTTTCTATAAGTGTCAAGATCCATACTTCTATTAAAGATATCTTGACTAGACATATTTAGGGCATATATAGATACCCACATGATATGGAAAAGGTAGAGAGATGGATAAAAGAGAAAGAAGGGAAGAAAAGAGGAAAAATACAAAAGGAAAATCCCTTAATTTTAGGCTCACTAATTTATATTAATATGGAAAGCACATGCTATCATGTTCTCTCACCTTATCGAGGCCTAACTAAGACAACTGATGTAATGGATAGAACTAGGGATTGGGTTGATTATTTGAAGGAATGGGGTTTAGAATTATTGGTGGTTAAGGATGATTAATTTGGTACCAAATTATTTTTATTGTGACACATTTATCATTAATATCATCCAAATGGGTGGAAATAAAACTCCAAGGTCCCTCAGTGTCAGTAATGTCAAATAGGTGAAGATTTTGATCGATACTAGGAATGTCAAAGTGAGAATTTTTTGGTTGACTGAATCAAGGGATATGGTCTACTCTATCAATATAAATATTCCCTATCAATTTCATACACAAATTTTAATGATATATGATGAATCTAGTCTCAAGGAAAAACTAAAATGGAGATGAGTGTGACTAGGCAAGAATGGCATTATATTGGTGACCTCTATTTTGGGGAATGATAATGATAAAAGGATCGGGGATCTACTCTTAATATTTTATAGCATTTATAGAGTCTAAAATGAGGTTTGTTATTAGTTTGGAATAGAAAAATTTGTCTCTTGATCTCAATGTTAATGTCAAATTGAATGTTGATGTCAGGACTTGGGGCTCTAACTCTAGGAAAAAGGCCTACTCTATGGAGATAAATACACTCTGGGAGAGTCATCCAAGAGACAAAGTGATGTAATTTTTAAGTGTAATATATTTATTTAAGGATTTATGTGGTAAGACTTCATGTTTTTTAAGAATTAAGTTATTAGGAAAGTTTGTTCTCATTTGGACAAGGATTTGATTGTTTGTTTTGTTTTGTTTGTGTTTTTTCAAATTTTTAACTGAAAGAAAGTAAGTTAAACTATTTGTTATAAATAAATGACTGAAATTAAATAAAAATTAATAGATATAAATAAATTAAATAATGTTTATTTTTTTTATTTTTCAATTAATCTTCCAATGCATGTAATGCTAAGAAAATAAAATATAGCTTAACAATGTAAGTGTTGATGTTTATCTTTCCTAGATGAAAGATAAATGAAGTTTCTTTTTTTGTATTTTTATATTATGAATGGATTAATATATTATTCAATATAATTTTTATCTAACATGAAAGTAAATTCAAAATCAAATTTAGACTCTAGGTAGCAATAATACTAAGTATTTAAAGATTCCTTTGCATATGCAAGATAAAAATTAATTTCTAGTGTTTTCAATGGATGTACACTAAGTTTAAATGATTTTAATTAAATGGAAGTTAATTCTTATTTTTTTATTTTTTTATTTTAAAACAATGTTTCTATCTCACAAAAATAGAGAAAATCAATGTTGAAATAACACCATTTGTTTGTCTGGGTTTCTATGTGCTTGTATACTTGCTTGTTTGTGAAATAGAAGCTTGTCTCATAATAATAATATATTATTTAAAAGATTAAAAATAATTTTTTTAACTTAAAATTTAATTAATATTTGAATTCAAGGCTAATTTATTTCAATAATATATATGATGTGAATGCAAGCCAATAAATAAACTAACTATTGTTTGCTTTTTGTGTAATCAAATGAGTAAAATAAAGATTTATTTTCCTATCTATTACCTTTTTTAAATGAAATATAATCTAATAAATTTAAATAAAATAAATTACTCTAATCTATTGAATAAACAAATAAAACTAAAACTACAAACCCCAAACTTGATCAAGGTGTAGACCAGTTGGTAGTAAGAGATGTATTTGATGTGACTTTGTCCTCAATACACTAAATCCTAAACTCAAAAAATATTATAGGAAAATATCTAACCAATTATGGTATAAAAATAACAATATAAAAAGGATAATGAATAATGACACAACTCCAAACAAGAGAGTAGTTGACTTTGGATGGATAATACACTGATTGCAACGAATTAGTTGTTAATTCAATGACCTCCCTTCGATGGAATTATGTATTATAGCATGAAAATAATTAATGATGGAGCTCAAAATCAATGATGAGTAGGTTGTGTCTATAAAAAATGTCAAACACCAATCTAAATTACAAATTTTTGAATTTAAAATTGAGATACTTGTCAGAGAGGTATGAAGCTTGCAAGCATGAATTTAACTGTTGGTTAACTAAAAATTAAACTTAGGAAGTATCGAGAGTGATAAAAATAGTGGGATTAAAATATGTAGTAATGAGGCAAACTTAAGGACCAAAAAGGTAAGAAACACAAATAAAAACATGCAAACATGATAAAAACTCAAGTTTTAAAAGCTAAAATAACACACAAATAAGTGGTGACAAAACCACCCCTATTTGTAGGGGAAATTATATAATAATTCTTTTGTGTGATAGAACTACCCTATTTAATAAAATAACTACCCTATAGTAATATTAAACCACCTTTTTGATAATGGTTCTATCATGGCATTTTACGATACCACCATGATGGTTCCATCACTTTTAAGTAGGCACTGCATTGACACACACCATTCCCATTCCATACAAGAACTGATAATCCCCCTCTATATATATGGGTATTCTATATGAGATAATATAGAGTGGGGCCTAGAGATATATATAGGGTAGATATATAGGGGCCCTTTCCCTATCCCTATCTATATAGAGTAGAAGCCAAAAAACATTATATTGGGGGGGAGGTTAAGGGCCCTTATAACTGTATGACGCCCCTATATATAGATATGGGACTTGTAATTGGAATTAGGGACTCATACTTGATCCTTGTAGGTGGGCATGGATACTTTGATGCAAGACCCCACACACACACACACATACATACACACATATATAGATATATATAGAGAGAGAGTGGGGGGGGGGGGTTACTAGATCTATTATATGTTATTGGGTACCCACTCCTCCTACTCCTAATTAAATCCCTATACTAGGCACTATATCCCACTACTCTTGACCCTATCCCTCTGTGTGTGTGTGTGTGTGTGTGTGTGTGTACATATATATATATATATGTGTGTGTGTGTGTGTGTGTGTGTGTGTGTGTATGTGTGTGTGTGTGTGTGTGTGTGTGTGTGTGTGTGTGTGTATGTATGTATATATATATATATATATATATATATATATATATATATATATATATATATATATATATATATATATATATATATATATATATGTATGTATGTATATGTATATATGTATATATGTATATGTATATATGTATATGTATATGTGTGTGTATATATATACATATATATATATATATATATATATATATATGTATATACATATATATACATATATATATATATATATACATACATATCAAATCTATAAAAACTCTATTGAGTGTAGCAAATAGTAATGAAATGGCAACTATCTATTTAGTAGTGGAGTTACTCTTATCCCATCTAATCCCATATATATCGATCTAGGTGGTTTCCCCATCTATAAAGAATGGTGGGGTTGAGTTTCTATCCCATATAGTTTAGCTTATATAAAGGGCTGAAAAAATAGATATTTGGCAGGAGGGGGGTATTGCCATACCATATACTAATCCTAATCTTTATGGTATTACGGAGAGGAACCCACATAGAGATGGGGGGGACCCCTATCTATCCCATATATATAGGGGTGAATTCACTCTTCATTCTCGTCCATATAAATAGAGTTGTTCTATCATTGAGAGCTTGTATGTCTAGAGTAGAGTGGATCGCTAGATAATATAGATTGTGGGGGGGCATGGTCTAGATTCACTATGATAGATATAGATAGAGTGGGTCACACAGTCTATAGATAGAGTCTATATTCTATATGGGGCATTAGTACCCCCCCTCTATATATATATATATATATATATATATATATATATATATATATATATATATTAGAACCCATTAAATCAACTTTATATGGTTGGTTGGGGGTGGTCCAAGCCCTGTCTATGTATTTGGGTTAAATCTATAAAGGGGGGGCTCTCTATATAAGGATCCCCTATCCATCTATATACCCCTATCTTTATATCTAGACTGATGATTGCCTATATATCTATTTGGGGAGCCTTAGTTTTATATATGTATATATATAGGGCCAACCCCAACTCCCCTCTCTCATTTATATATGGGTTACCCCCGCCATATTAGATATATATATATATATATATATATATATATATGCTATATATTTTCCCTCTATATATATATGGGATAGGGGTGCCATATATAGATATAGGGTGTCCCCACAGTCTATATTTTAATTGGCCATGTCGAAAGAGGGAAGCCTAGATAGTCAATTTTACTATATAACTATATATATATATATATATATATATATATATATATATAAAGAAATTGAATCCCCTTATCTAACTATGTCTATCTGTGATCTCTCCCACCACTTCAATGACCCTAAATACATATATCAAATCCACTCTATAGATAGTTGAAGAGGGGTTAGATATGAAGGCAAGTATATATTTATTAACTATGTCTATGAGGCCACCCCCACCCTGAATTATAGATCTTATCCACAGGGGGAGGAAGTCATCTAAATATGGGGTATATAAAGTAGTGTCGATGCCTTTGGTTTGTAATAGAGTGAGGAAGTTCCATTACTAGAAGGCTGGTTTCATCCTTTAGAGAAGGTTTTCAAAATAAGTTGAAAGAAGCTGTAAAAGCTAATAAAAAGATATTTTTATGGGATTAAGAAAGAGATAGGGGGAGAGTAAGGACTAGAATGTTAGAGATAACCCACTTGAGTTTAGTTTAGAGATAACTACATCATCACTAGATATTGTACTAAGAATATCACACTGTGCAATTTTTGGGTGTATATAGTGTCGTTGTACATAGTGGGAGAATATGAATTTTGGGATCCCTAAGCATGCACCTATAGTTTTGTTTTATGTGCGTAAACTTATTATATCTTATTTGGTAATACTTTTTTTCTTTTACTTTCATCAAAATCCTAATTATGAGTGATTAACCAAATTATACCCTAAAAAATAGGTTAGTATTTTGGGTTGGATGACCCAAATAATAACCTCCTAAATGGCTAAGCATTTATTATGTTTTTATGCTTGAAGAGGGCTCAAGCCATGTGTATTTATCCCACTTATGTGTGTGTGAAAAATCATGAAATATCTATAATGCAATTCTTGATTTTGATCTTTGATATTTACCACCATGCAAATTTGACACTTTTTCATATTTGGCTCTATGGACTACTCGAAGGCTATTACTTCAAGTTTTTATATGTGTATGTACCTTTTTATAATGTTATAATAGATTTATAGGTTATTCTTTAATATTTATAATGCTTTACAAGTAAATAATAACCTTAGGGGTGACTTGTGTGTGTGTGTGTGTGTGTGTGTGTGTGTGTGTGTGTGTGTGTGTGTGTGTGTGTGTGTGTGTGTGTGTGTGTGAGTGTGTGTGTGTGTGTGTGTGACTCTTCTTTAATTTCTTATTATGATCGACCCATGAAATGTGTCTAGGCCAACCTAATGGAGATTTCCCAATTTTAAAAATAGTCATTGAGGTATCATGGACACTTTCAGTAGAGTAAGATACCTAAAATAATTGACACTATTCAAATTTATTGATATTATCCTCAAAATGAAAAATAAGGATATGGGATATGGATAATTCTTGTCTAGTATTATGAAGGTATTCAAGTATAAATTAAACTAATTTTAAATAAATGTCTAGCTAATAAATGTGGCTAAGATACTAGATGGGTAAACTAGTATAGGGAAATTTTGCTCAAGATTTATTATCCATTTTTTTCAAAGTTGATATTTCCAAAGTGTTAAAGACCAAATTTAGATGTCTAAAATTAAATACATGCATAAAAATAATATGTGGGTTTTATATATATTTGTCCCATATATGACATTCCTTTATGATTTTGAAATATGGCATAACCTATACGTGGCACTTAAATAATTTATTCACATATAAAAATTGAATACATATAAAATAGGTGAAAGTAGCAAGACCAATGAGGATAGGAAGAACATAGGAAAACGTAGATGAACAAAAAAGCATAAAAAAGTGGAAAATGAAGAAAGACATGAAAATATGTCAATAAAAATCTAATATGGAAAATGATCCAAAAATAAATAAATGCATTAATACAACAACCAATAGTTATTATGTACCAAATTAAATTATTTACATGTTCATATGCTTCCCCTACAAATCATGGCACCAAATTTTAAATTTATCTAAAAACAATTTACTAGGGATACACACCGATCATTAAAGAACCCCCTTAAAAAGTAACCATTAAAAACCTCATATAATTAATAGCATCACTTCTCTTACGTTAATTATAAACTTTCCCCTAACTTTAAGATGATATTTTTCTATGATAAAAGTGGAGGAGATTCAAGGGGTGTTTTAACCACACCCTCTCCATGTAAAATTAGTCAAGTCCATTAAAAAAATAAAGTGTAGAGTCCACTCCAATTTCCAAATACAACCTTTAACAAAATACTTTTCAAAAAATGGCAAGACTTAATAATTCACAAAATAGAGTTGTGAATCTTCCAAAATTGATTCTTCTTTCTCTCGACACTAATTGGTTCTAAGAGACCATAAAAGAGCATGAAAATGGGAATTGTTATGATGGACCTACCTTGGTCAAACCACTGTTCTTAGAAAATTTGGAAATTAGTAATTATTTAATCTAGTAAGGAGTCTAGTGCAATATTTACATCCAAACCCTTATCCTTATCAAAGAGATGTAAAAAATTATTAGATTCCATATTCTCTTTAATTAATTCAATTCAACATTTTGTACATGGGTGCATCAACTCCAATAGATTGAAAATAATAATAAAAATTGGAATGCATTAGCTCATGGGAGGTTCCCTTAGAATTTTGATCCCTCATCCCTATATGCATCAACACACTTATGTAATTATAGACTTCTTGATTTCAACTTGGACTATATTAGCATGTAAATCCAACATATAATGCTCATAAACACAGATAAAAGAGGACCAAACACTGAAAAATGTGAAAGGAAGACCAAAGGGCCCACATGAAATAAAATAAGAAGATTGAACCATTTGATCTTGGTCCAAACACATAATAAAAAAACCTACATTAAGAGGTAGGGATAAATAGAGCCAAAAACCTAGAGAACGAATAGGAAAAAGTAAAATAGAAGAACATAAGAAAACCTAGGTGAATATAAAAATGAAAGAAAGTGGAAAAAGAAGAAAGACAAGAAAATATGCCAAAAAAAATACAAGTGTCTTGTTAGAGCATTGAACATGCACTAAAAACACTAAAATACAAGTGTCTTGTTAAAAAAATAGATTTTAATTTTTATGCCATACAAAGTCGGTTAGGATTGAGAATTCATGATTACTTGAGGGACCTTAGAAGAGAGATGGAAAATGAATTAAGTTATCCTCCTTGCATGTGGCATCCTCAAGATCTTAAGGCTTTGGTATGGTTCCATAATTACTTCGTGATATGATGAATTTTAATTATTTTTACAATATTTGTATTTACTTTGAACTATTTTTTCATTTGTGGAGCACAATTTTTACCTTGGTCATTAAATGCAGGAATTTGAAGGATTTTGATCAATTCTTTCCAAATATAATTGGAGGTGTTTTAATTCTCTTATATACTTGTCTATGGAAGCTCACCTCAAATATTTTATAGGGAATTCATATGATTGATGTCACCCATCAACTTCTTTCCTATGGCTTGAGCTTCATTTTAAAGGGCATAACAAATTTGCAACCACCTGTTTTAACCTTTTAGGACTTAGTAAATGTAAATCCTATGTTTTTAAAGAACTGAGCATAATAAATTAGGGAAGAAATATGCAATAAATGCAGCCACTAATCTGTTATAGAATTGACTTATTTTGACCTTTCTAAAAATAGAAACAAATAATGTAAATAAGAACTTAGCTATAAAATGACCGAGATAGATGATCTAGAGACTAAAAACTAAGGTAGAAGTTGATCTAATGTCACAAATAGGATCTAGGTATCAAAACCCATTTTGAACAATAGCACCCTAATTGGACATTAGTATCATGTGGAATTAATATCCCTCTTTTGGTGGTAGTGTCCTTTATGCATTACTATTCTGAGCTTTTGAGTGTACTTGTCTTTGGGTTTTTCAAGCCCATTCATACATGCATGAGGTATATATCCCTACATATGACCTATTTTGATTGATTTTATGATAAAACCCTAATCCTCTATGTTGTTAGGGCATCCATTTGATACAAGTAGTAAAGTGTGTTTTTTAGTGGGGTAGGTTGGACATCTTAAACACTCCACTATGATGAGAGTTTCCTACATACCAATACTCTGAAGAGGGATCAAGCCTAATGTAGCTTTTCCCATCTAAGTGTTAGTGTAAGTACAAGTGAATCTAGTATGATTATTTAATTGAGTGTTTTGAATGTGCTTGAGACTATAAATCTGAGTAATTTGAGTTTAAATATGTTATATATGGTTGTATATAGAAGTAGGTCAAAATAGGGATTGATAACCTTGATTGTGCACAACTTATTCTCAGTTTTTATGTGTAATTTGCATCTAATTTCCATCTAATAGTTAGAGGGATAAAATTCATGTATATATATTATTATGGTGTTTGTGTTGGTGTTAAAAGAGGTCTACACTGACCCTAGGTGGTCTAAGATTTGAAAATATATATGTTTATGAAGAAAGGAGGGAAAGGACAATCACACCAAAATTGGGACACTAGTACCACTATCTGTATTATGGCACTAGTGTTTAGATGGTAAAACATGAGTCACAAAGGGATAGTAGATAAGAATGAGGGTTTGGGATTGCTTTAGGTATGTATAGGAGTGCTTTTGGCCTATACAAAGGTTGGATAAGTGTGAAAATAGGTCCTAAGATAGGTTTAGGGATAAGCTATTTATGGGTGTTCTCAAGTAGCACTATTAGCACTCAAGTGTCATTTTGGTGATTAAATTTTCCACCCCTTTATTCTAGAAATTCATAGAATAGAACTAACTAGGATAAATGATAAATAAGTGTACCTAGAGTTACCTAAGAGGTAAAGACCATGAATCTAGATCTAAGTATGTGAAGCATGCTTCATTGAATGTATTTCAAATGAAATGTGCTTAGATCAATCCTTACTTAAGATATATCAAAAGAAAAGATAGAACTTAGTAAAGGAAATAAACTGAGTAAAGAGATAAAATTGAGTAAAGGGATAAATGAGAGAAAAGGAATGAATACACCTCACTAGGTATGTGAATCAATACATAAACATGGTGACAACTTGTGTGTGTGCATGTATATAGTGATCAATTGGTGAATATATTAGATTGAGATGATGGCTTACTCAATCTCATGTGCAGGTGTCTCAAGAACTCAATCCAATTTTGATTATGTAATTGCCCACCCCTACTGGGTGGATCATGACCTATGAATATATTAGATTGGACTGATAGTGTGTCCAACCCTCTCATGTAGGTGGCTTAAGAACTCAAGTATATTATGACTCCATCATTGCCTACCCATGTATATTAGATTCATATAAAACTGAAACTACATGATGTAATTGAAAATGTCTAACTAGAGATGTCATCTCTACATCCACTTGGATATGTTAGGCAGCTCTAGGCCACTTGAGAATGCCAACCACTATAGATAGAGTAAAGCATGAATCTGGTGTGCATCCTGGAACATGATATTTTATGTATATGGTATAGATAATGACATGGAGTTTGTCATTTCATTTTATCAATTAGTGTGTAAGTGAGAATATGGAAACAATGTGTCATGCACATGCCCCCAAATATGCTATATGAGTATATAGATTCTAGACTGAGTTTCAATAGTTTATATCTGAATATATGAATTGAAACAAGAATGATCATGACACACACGATTCCCCCAATCTAATTAAATTGGTATGAATATGAGAAAAATTGATAAATTTGTAACTATACATGTGTAAACATGGACTATACAAGTTATACTTTTCTAGTCAATCTAGATTTTTCTAATACTAAGGCTACTAGATAGTAGCAGCATATTTCAAATAGTAGCTCCATGTGGTGCTAGTGTCCTAATTTGGGCACTAATGTCTAACTATTCTGATTTCTATGTAATTGTAATTAATCTCAGTGTCACTATTTCTCATTTGTTTTCTTGAGTCTAATTTTTGTAATTTCAGCCTGCGTGCTGAAAATTATACTTTAAGTGCATTCTGATAGATTGATCTCTATGACAAACCCCTATGAATGTCCCCTCTTTGAGGGGATTTTTTTAACCTATGCAATAAGTATCCTCAAAATAAAAATCTCTACAAAATGTGTGTTAACCATAGTATATATGATATTTTCATAATAATCTAATATAATGTTCATACATAACAACAAAATGTAAGATAATCTGAGTATAAGTTTGTAATGTGTGATGTATGTGAGGTCTAGCATTCACAAGGCTATAAAGATAGATATAATAATATATGTAATAACAATATGAGTAATAACTAAGTAGTTACCTAGGGGATGGGGCATGATGTCTATCATAGCACCCAAGTAGGAAGGGGAGATGCATGAGGTTCGTCATGGCATCTAAAATTGGAGTGTGTAACAAGTAAGATACAAGTGTCATGGCCATGATGTATACAATAAAACATACATACAACACACATGAGGCATGCAAAGTAGGCCAAGGGGTCACAATACAAGGGAGCAGACACATATCATTAAATATGAGAAATCAAGACACATAAGGACATGTTCAAATGTCCACATATGCAAACAATAAGCAATTTGCCTTAGAGCCACATATAAGGACATGTTCAAATGTCCACATACATAATCAAGAAGGAATACATGAGGATATGAGCACATGTATAAAGCATGCATACTATGAAAATAAGTAGCATAGATCCATAGAGCAATGGCATATTCAAATGCCTCAAATAGAAGAAGTATAGAGACACAATCAAGTCTAAACTAGGAAATCTAGAAATGAAATTGTGCATGAACATGTAATAAAAATATATGTAAGAGCCAAGATGTATATCTAATAATCCTAAATTAGTAATAGCCAACAAAAAATATGAGTAGGTATAACATGATCAATATCAAGATATAAAAATGCTAAATCTGTGATGTATACTTTAGAATGATGTAACCTGGTAATTGAAATTATGTATAGGGTACTCCCAAATGGGTGAATGTGTCAAATGAATAACGCATGCATCTATGTATATGCCCTTAGTGGGTAGATACTAGTAAATATGGATCAGTGTAGCAGACCTAGGTCCTGGAAGTATCTGCAAATGCTCAATAAGAACAAGTGAAGAATGTGTGTATGATAAAAACTAACTAAACTAAGATAGCTAGCATATGTAGTACTTGGAAAGTATAAGAATTATAAACATGGCAATGCATACAATGTGTAATTTATATTTTTTGAGTAAATATTTAAATGTTTTTGTGTTTTGGCATATTATATTATTTTTGTATGTTCTAGGTATATGCTCTATACAAGTAACATGAAAATGAAATTATATACAAGGAGCATGAGTGAATGAGACTATGTACAATAAAGGAGGAATGATATTAACTAATGAGTCTAATAGGAGACTCACTATCAATGTGGTATATGTCAAATAAAGGAATAGTGATTGTGCATGTTGTATGAAAAGGTAATTGTGGTCCCATAATATATTGTACTGAGTGATTTATAGATGGCACTACTTGTGAAGTGGTGTTAGGATCTATGAAGATAACTAGGGTGTCTTATGAATGTAGGGGTCTTAGGGACACATATGGTATAATATGTTTTAGTTGGTATGGATGCTTTGTGATGAGAACCCTGGAAACTCAATAGCACTAATCTCAGAAGGAAAGGGGTAAAGGGAGGCCCTCTATAATCAATAACATATCTTTGATATAAGGGTCTATCTAATAAGGGTCTCTGTGGGAGAGTATGCATGTGTGGTAACACTATATGAGTATACCTTACCTATATTAGTTTCCCAACTAAAGTTTATGATATACTGATGAAAACTATGCTCAAAACTATAACTGGTAGTTATGGTCTATCTAGTACTATAGTATGATACACACCAATGATATTGTGTAGGGTGTGTGCATCCTCTATAGTAGTGTGATATGATGTTGGTGGTGTATGTGCCTGATACATATAGTGAACATCTAAAGTACCCCCTAACTCATTAGTTTTATGCTTTAGATATGGATCCAAGAATATTTTCAATGCCTTAGCTTCAATTTTTTAAAATTTAGGTGCCTCTATGGGTGTGCCCACATCAATGATGTTAGCCTTTATCAAATCTTGTATCTTATGTTTCAAGCTAATGCATCTATTTGTATTATGGCATGGTACCTTGTGATAGTTATGGGAGGGAGAGATATGACATTTTATTTCAAGAGCTTTTATAAAATATGTGTTGGCAATTCTGAAAGGTTGGTGAAAACTCTCCTTGGAGGAGTTGATAGAACTAAGTGAGGATATGGCTCTGAAGCTATGTTAATTGTGGGCTTTAGATCACTCTTGTTTTTAGTGGCCTTGAATTTTTATGGAGGCTTATTATAAATTTTAGTAGTTGACTCTGATCCACTTGTGTACTTTAATTTTCCCATAGAGAGAAGTTTAGCTTCCTTTTCTTTCACTATGTGGCATAAAGAAGTCAATGTTGGAAACTTATTGAACAAGATAGCTTCATGCAATACTGGTAGTAAACTCTATTTGAATATGTCTTAAAGCACTCTATCTACCATGGAGCTATCCATATTTGCCAAAATATTTTTATATCATAGTATATATTCTGAAATAGGCTCATTAGATTTTTGCTTCGATTGTGCTACTTGAGCATGTGAGATCTTATCACTGATGTTAATTGAAAAGTGTGATAAAAGCATATCTTCCAAAGGATTGAATGTGGTGATATACTAATTTAGAAGATCAAAAAACCCCTATAATGTATAGTCGTTTAGACCATGTGGGAAAAACTTAGTAAAGAGATAATCATTAGACACATAGCCCAAACATACTGTATGGAAAGCTCGTAGATGGTGTTTTGGTTCACCCATACCATCATACAAAGAAAGCTTAGGTGTCACGAATCTGGATGACAAAGGATTTGTACTTATTTGATATGCCAAAGGTGTATGTAAAATAAAATAAGAATCCAAGGCATGTGATTGCCTATTAGCTCCTTGCTCAAGATGTAATACCTTAGTCTGTAGAGAATGAATCTCATGCATAAGGGATTATACATCTGAAGAGGAGGAACTAGCCATAGGAGGTTTTTTTATTATTAGAGGTTGATGAGTTAAAACATATTTTTGTTCAAGATGATTTTCCCCCAAAATAGGTGTAACAATATTATTATTTGGGGGAGTAGAAGATTGACCATTATTTGATTTGTTCTTTATTTTTATTATGGCTTCCAAAATCTATGTATGATCATGGGGTTGTTCCTGAAGTTTGTCTCTAAAACTCTATAAAATGTCATCCTTATTGAATATAATATTTTCATTGTTAATCGGGGGGAGAGTGTCCCAAATCCCATATTGTGTATCATTTTGATCTTGATTTATTGCTCATCTTGTACTCTATTATTTGGATATGAAAGAGTGTAGGCACAAGTTTACTAGGTGTAGATGCATATACATGCTGAAAACTAACATATTATGAAGGCTTTGTACATGTAATTTGATTTGAAAATAATGTGACCTTTTCACTTAATAACTAATTTTGATATTAGCTTGCTCATACTAATAATTTGATCCCTTAGAGTCTCACAAGTGCAAACCCTAGTTGTTTTTGATTGGCACACACCCTATAGGGGAGAGATGGAGACATGGATAAGATGAGTATAGGAATTCATAGAAATAGTATAAGCTACATCATCTCATGGAGGAGTGATAGCATGGTCCTAGTTAGAGGGAAAGTAGATATCACCCTCATGGAGATAAGGAGGAGAAGGAGATTCTTTCATGTGCTTAGGATATGACATTGAGACTTGAAACCTGGTTGTTAGCTTATGTAATAGATCATTTATGTATGTAAGGATTTGTTTCTTAATTGAATTCTAAATAAGAGAATAATAACATGCTAGAGATAGAATGAAATATGACATATATTTTAACTGATATAAAGCACCATGTACATATGTGTTTATGTCATCTTTAAATTCATTCCAAATGAAAGGAAATAAGCATGCAAACGAAGCCACAAAACTTTGTATTAAAAAGTGATAAACTTCATCTGTCATTATTATCATATTTACATGAAATATAAATCATAAAATATAGGGGTTTGAAATCTAAGTGTGGGTCTTAAGAGGCTAAAAACATAAACCCTAGGGTTATTTAGGGTTAGGGTTTATGCATTGTTTCAAGTAAGTCAGGTTCACCAAATGTTTTAACCTTTTAGAACTTAGTACATGTAAATATTATGTTGTTAAACATCTAAGTATAGTAAATCAAGGTAGACATATGCAATAAATATAGCCATTGATTTGTTATAATATTGACTTAATTTGACCTTTGTAAAAATAATAATAAATAATGTACATAAGAACTTAATAAGAAAATGACTGAGAAGGATGCTTTGGAGGCTAAAAATTGAGGTAGAAATTGGTCTAAGTATCACAAACAAGATCCAAGTGTCAAAATCCTTTTTGAATAGTACCACCCTAATTAGACAGTATAGTCATGTGGTGTTAGTGTCCATGTTTTGGCAGTAGTGTCCTTTGTGCAATACTATTTTGAACTTATAGGTGCACCTATGTCTAGGTCTGTCAAGCCTGTTCCTATGTTAATAAGTTATTGATCCTTGTATATGACCTATTTTAAATGATTTTATAATCAAACCTTAATCTTTCATGTTGTTAGGGCATCCAATTGATACAAGAAGTAAAGTGTGTTTGTTAGTGGGGTGGGCTGGACATCCTCAAACCCCCACCATGATGAGAGTTGCCTACATACCAATACTCTAAAGAGGGATCAAACCCAATGTAGTTTTCCCCACCTAAGTGTTGGTACAAGTGTAAGTGAAGGTAGTATGATTATTGACTTGAGTGCTTTGAATGTGCTTGAGACTAAAAATATGAGTAATCTTAGCTTAGGAATGTTGTAGATAGTTGTATGTAGAAGTAGGGTCAAATATGGATTAATAATCTTGATTTTCTCAACTTGTTCTAAATTTGTATGTATAATTTGTATATGATTTCCATCTAGTGGTTAGAGGGTTAAAAGTCATGTGTATATATTGTTTATTTACTTTTGTGGGTGTTAAAAGAGGTCTAAACTGACCCTTGGTGGTTTAAGATTTGAAAAGCTATTCGTTTATGGAAAAAGGAAGGAAAGGATAATAACCTCAAAATTGGGACATTAGTGCCATGTGACACTACTATCCCTGTTATGGCACTAGTGTCTAGGTGTAAAAACCTGAGGCATGAAGGGCCAAGATATAATAATGAGGGTTTGGGACTAATTTAGGTATGTCTAGGGATACCTATGGCCTACATGAAGTTTGGATTAGTGTGAAAATAGGCCCTAAAATAGGTCTATGGCTAAGATAAGGATGTGTGGTCTCAAGTAGCACTCTTAGCACTCAAGTGTCATTTTAAGGTGATTACACCACCTTCATCTACTCCTTTTGATAAAAACATCTCTCAAATCATCAAATTGAGTTTTGAATCTTCCAAAATTGCTTCTTATTTCTCCCAACACCAATTGGCTCTAAGAGACCTTGTAAGAGCATGAAAATGGGAGTAGTTATGAGGGATTTGCCTTAGTTAAACCATTATTCTTATATAATTTGGCAATCAGTAATGATATAGTTTAGTAAGGATTGTAGTGCAATATTTATATCCCAACCCTTATCTTTATTAATGAGATTTAATAAATTAGTAGACTCTGTATGCTTTTTAACAACTTCAATTCAAATTTTGGTACATGGGTGCATCAACTCCAATAGATGGAAAATAATAATAAAAAACAAAGTGTATTGGGAGATTATTTTAGACTTTTGATCTGTCCTATGTGTATGCATCAACACACTTATGTGCCAATGAGATGTGTGTGGGGTGGTTAAGATGCTTGGTTGTGTCCAGCCCCACCTAGGGTCAAATCTCAAAGGGCATGTTAGACCATTGGTGGTTGTTGGTGATGTTCAGACGGTTGGAGTCATTGGTGATGTTGGTGATAATGTCCCATCTAGTGATGTTAGTGTGGTCAGTAATGGTCATTGGTGATAGTTGTAAGGGAGATTTGGGCCTTCCTCTTGTGTCCCAAACTAGTTCAAAGTTCGAGTCCAAAAGTGTTTTCCCATATTAAAAAAATAAAAAGAAACATAGTGTGTTGGGAGATTCCCTTAGACTTTTGATCCCTCCTCTATATATGCATCAACAAACTTATGTACTTATAGACTTCTTGAATTCAATTAGGGCCATATTAGCATACAAAGCCAACATATAATGGTCATAAATGCTGACAAAAAAGGACAAAACATTAAAAAAGGTAAAAGGAAGACCAAAAGACCTACATGAAATAAAAGAAAAATATTAAAATATTTGATCTTGGTCAAAACACATGATAATAGAGAAAAATAGAACTAAAGATCTAAATAAAAAATAGAAAAAATAAAAATAAAAAAACATAAGAAAACCTAATTAAATAAAAAAGAGAGAGAGAAAGACAAAAAAATATACCAATAAAAAATCAATATGATCCAAAAACACATAAATATATTAATACAATAACAAATAACTATGTCTACATGTTCATATACTTCCCCTACAAATCGTGGCAGCAAATTTTAAATTTTTCTTTAAAAAAACAATTTACTAGAGATACACACCAAAATCATTAAAAGAATTCCCCTAAAAAGGAACCATCACAAACCTCCTATAATTAACAAGGGCGACATGCACCAAATCTCTGCGGGAGTTAGTAGATTTTTGCCTTTGTTTGTTGTTTAGTTAGAGAATCATTACAGCATTGTAGCTTTTTGAACAAGGGTAGCATAGCGACCAATGCCTACCTTTGTCATGGATAACATGTTGCAGTTGATGTTTATGTTGTTGAAAAAGAAGTGTTAACATGAAACAGATGAAATCAATTTAAATTATGTGTGTAAATAGTTATTTATACAAGTCATTGATATTTGTATACATTGTAAGTAGAACAAGAACAAAGTATATGTGGGATAGGTATTTAAATGTATCCCAAATATGCAAAAGCGATTGATATTTGTATATACATTGACAATAGAAGAAAGACATTGCAAAGCCATCGAGTTGGTAATTAGGCATTAGTTTTTGTTTTTTTCAACACTCAAATCCATGTTTATTTAAAACCTTTGTCTCATTCCATAATCCTTGAGGTTTTAGCAATATTCTATTTAAATTATAGTAATTTGTCTATATTATATTGTTAAGGTTTATGTAAGATCAAATCTCATAAAAGTAGGGTCGTAAACATTACATCTTTGCTTTAAATTCTCTAGATCCAAGTTGAGCTTAATGTTTTGATCTATTAGACTAACCCTATTAATGAAGAGTCAAGCGTTATTGGTCTAAGTATACACATATATAGGTATATGAGCTTCAAATATCAATTTGAATTCCACATCTTTTATCGGGCTTTCCCAAAGCATGCCATTTATAACATGAAGAGATATAGATGGTAGTGAGGTACAATTAATTCTCTCAAAATAAATAAATTTACAAAGTTGATCCCAATAAACTAGATCAAGTGGATATGAAATGAAAATATAATTGTCCAGTGAACTAGGACCGAGTCTAGTTTATCTAAGACCATCTGAAACTCACTCTATGTCAACTAATGACAAGGATATTCATTGAATTATCCACATTTACAATAAATTATTTGTATAAATGTAAAATCTTAACTTAGGTAAATGATAACTATTATAAGTCTAATGTGTATGCATGCTTATACACTAACAACATATTTGAGTTTCTAAATAGACTTGCAAAAGTAGTTGTGAAGCACAGGGCTTAGAGTGCCTTGGTAAGAGCACACTTAAAATAATAAATGAAGTCCTACACTACATGGATTCCAAAATTGGTTCTCTCTTCATTTATTTGTCCTTGTCCATGCTTTGTGTGGTGCTCTTCTAATTGTGGACAAGACATTAAATAATAAAATGCTTTCGTATAAAGTGCACTTGACTTGCATATTAAGTTGTTTACCTCATAACATTGCAAGATCTTCATGTTTTCTTATATGTTTAAAAAACATAGAAAATATTCCTTTCGGCTATGCTCCTATACATCATACAAATCTACTCAAGGATTGAAGATAAAACTAAAAAATAAAGGAAAGCAAGTGTTATCACACAAGTGATACTCACATAAACATACTCAGAAAGAGAAGATTGTATTGTACACATATAGACACACTCACCATAGATGAAATACGGCTACAAGGTGATTGACCATTTAGATGATCTAACCAACAAAAAGCATGACATGAAACTACAAGATAGGAAATATTCATATCAATAAATAGGACTACCCAAATCATGAGTAGTAATATAAGCCCTGCAACATTAGTAATTTTAATAAACAATAGCTTGATGATCCATCTTTTGAAGAAAATTAACAGCTTTGAATTGTAAATAATGATGTACAATGCAAATGCCTTAGAATCGCTTTGTGAACTCTCCAAAACTCTTTCTACCCAATTACCGAAATGACACTCTTGGGAGTGATCTCAAAGGCATGAAGTGAATCTACCATTGATGAATTAGAATTGTGATCAAATGAATCACCCTGACCTAAATAAGAATAATGAATAAACCTAAACAAAATAAAAACCCAAATAACAACTAATTACAATGTCATGCAACTAAAATACAAAACCATGAATTAAGTGAGGAAAACCATGGTCTATCTTGAGAGGTGGTTTCAATGAAGGAACATGAGCGCAAGAGAGGTGAAGATGCTAATTTACAGACTATCGATCAAGCAAAGAGACAACCATGATAGGGTTTGGCAAGCACCGAGTAGGTGAGTCAGGTTGGAGCCATACATTTGACTAGGGCGATGGGGAGGAGTGATGGCGTAGGGAGCTTGAATGGATGTAGAGGCTAAAGATCAGAGGTGGAGAAGCTACATTAAAAGACTACAGGTTAAGGAAATTCCAGGATGGCTTCGAGGTGCCGCCTTCAATTATTTTGGGCTCTTGGTTGGTCGACTTTAGGGGACATAGGGGGAATGGAGTTGCCAGGTTTGGGACAAAAAGGATTGGGAGAGGAGGAAGCAGAGTAGACGTGGAAGGAAAAAGGTAGATAGTGGAGGCTGACTGATTGAAACAAGGAAGTAAGGTCGACACAAGGGGAGAGAAGGGTGTGGCTGGTGAGGGTGAGTACAACATGGAGCTCAAGTGGGATGCAGAGAAGACCAAATCCGTAGCCTAGTCAGATTCAAAATTTTCAATAGCGATAGGGTTGAACCGATATTGATCAGGCTGAGAGAAAGTTTATCGTAGATGGAGGAGCTCACAGAAGAGTGTGCAAGAGATGGACGTCGCCGAGTGGAGTGAGAAGACTGACGTGCAGAGGGATTGTGCCACTAATAAGACAACTAGCAGGATTTGCTTCCATGAGGCCAATCCGAATGTGTTGTTATAAAATCATGTACGTGTAGATGAGGCAACTTCAGGGGAAAGTTTAATGGACTAAATAAAAACCTATTCGTTGGCTTCCAATCCCCTCGCCAGAGCCATGGTTTGTTTTTGTGAAAGAAACACCAAACTCCCAAATGAAATGTACACAACCATTTGTGGGCAATTGAGATTCCAGCCACTGCGGCAAACAATAAACAAATATTGTCACGGGAATAGAGGTTGATTCACTTAGGCGTGACAGACAAGAACTGATAGCATGCAGTCTTGATGTGCCCTTGCTTTGCGTTCATTGCAGTCATTTTTATTTACTTTCATTCAAACGAGTACTATTCATTACGTCAACAATTTGCCCTTTAATAATATGTAAATGATCTTAAACAATAAAAACAAAAATAAATATTTTTTTTTCTATTTTTTGTTAACAATTGTACAACTTAACTTTTGGAAAAATGAATTTTTTTTAATGCACAAAAAATAATATATTTTGATTGATCTAACAAACACAATTTAATCGATAATTAAAATAAATTAAATATTTTAATATACCCTCCGAAATTAATAATATCACTTCTCTTACCTTAATTAAAAAGTTTCCCCAAACTTTAAAAAGAGATTTTACCATGTTAAAAATGAAGGAGATTCAAAGTGTGTTTTAACCACACCTTGGCCGTGTAAAACCAATCAATTCCATTGAAAAAAGATAGTGTAGAGTCCACTCCAATTTCCAAATAAAACCTCCCCCCAAAAAACTTTTCAGTGGCAAGACTCACCAAACGGCCCAAAGTAATCCTTTGAAAGTTGACTAGATATTTGTACATTAAAATAAGTACATGCACTATGCACACTGTTATTTACTAATTTAATATAATTAAAACGAAAACATTTTATTAAAATAACGATTATTTATTTATATTATTTTAATATAATTTTAAAAAAAAAACTAAAATAAATATATATAAATAATAATAATAGCTGCCATTTATCATTTTGTATAATTCCAACAGTGCATAAATCTGGGTGAGAGAATCAACCATTTTCATAACTACCATTTATTTTTATCTCAGGAAATCTTGGCTGAGTAGTCAATTTATAAATAAAGGCTGCCAAAACATGGCTGACGGAAATTTCCTAACAAACATTACATTTCTGTAGCGATGGTGATTGAAGGTAATGGACCAGTGCTCATTACCAACCAAATAATAATTGAAGTGGATTGCCTACAGAATAAGATGTGATTCACTATTTCAGTTTTTAAAAAAATTTAAATAAAAAAAAATTGGTTAAAAAAGTTTCTAGTAAAAATTGTGTGATGATTTTTGAAATAATGTTTCAGATCACGTTTTATAAATTATTGGTATATTTTTATAGTATTTACTTTTTACTTATATTTTATTTAATTTTATATAAAAATATGTATTTGAACATTTATTTAAGATGATAAATTACAAAATTAAGTGTTAATATTTATTGATAACATTTACTGATAATATATATATATATATATATATATATATATAATTGATGATGATTATATATATATATATGATTATATATGTTCAATTTTTTAAATATATTATGTATTTTTTGAATTCTATTGAATATAAAATTAATGATTTGATCTCCATATTTAATTCCATAAAATTCACTTATTTGATTATTTATGTATAACTATTGTCCTTTCAACTCTATTAAAATTGGTATTGCAAAAAATTATTAAAACTCACCATTTTTCAATAAATATAGAATTGAAGTACAATTTAAAAAATCTTTCCAAAATTTTAATATTCTTTTTAATTTTTAAAAAATCAACTAAAATTGTAATTTGAATTTCACAAAATTTTATAAACAAAAAGTATGAGAATGACCAATGGTTTATTTCAATTTCTACAAACTAAATATGCAATCATAATACAACATAGATTAGAGATTTAGACTGCTAAATTAATCAAAGTTTCTTTGCTGGAAAGATTGATGAAAAGCTCTCATTATTTTGGAAAAAGGTATAGAAAATGTAATTTGATTTGTGAAAGGGATTAAATTTGATTGGTATATGAATTTATTTAAAAAAATTATATACTTTTTTAAAAACAATATGAATATAAGGGGAAATTTTTAGATGGACTATCAATAATTCTGAAAAATGGTAATAAATATGTATTTAATTTTTTGTTGTTTCTTTCCTTAACAATGAACTATTTTAACTTTTGAAAAGTTTTATTAAATAAATAAATGTCATAAAATTATACAACTTTTCTACATAAATCTAAATTTGTCCCTTAATGTGTCTTTCTCAAATATTTTTGAATCCCAAAATAAAAACACATCACTGAAAAAATTAAATCTTTCTCAACACATCATCGATACCATAAAAAAATAAATTCAATGTGTATGACCAAATTCTTGAAGAACACTTGCTACAACTTTGATTGCTTCACCAAAATGAAATAATTGTTCCTATAAAACAACTACAACAAACTCAATAACACATATTCGTTCTAAAAAAAGTTCTCTAAACAACATCGAACAAATGAGAATCCTCGAGAGTTCCCCGATCACATATTGTCAACAGCCATAGAGCTACTTAATGTCTCTCAGTTTGCAGGTGGTTAGAACCTCAAGTCATTTCACCCTGATACTTATATTTTTTATGAAAATGTAATTTAAAAAATTTGTACTAAGTAGTTTCCTTTTATTATTAGGCGGATCTTTATTTATATATTTTAATTTTATATTATTAAAACTTTCATTTTTGGTTTCTAGATTTTGATACGAAATGTTTTTGATATGAATTTTGATTTAAACTTATTTAGATATGTCCAAAATTATCTGAAAGAACTATGAATACTCTCAAATACATCCACAATCTTACCAAATATATTTTAAAATGTACTTAAGATGATACAAAATACTCCCATAAGATCCTAAATATATTCAAACAGTGTTCCCAATCCAAAAAAAAAAATCATTTTATGAAAAATCAAATATAATTTTCAACAACAATTAAAAACATAATAATATTTATAATTTCATATCACACACTTTGTTCAACCCATACCATACCAAGATCGACTACTTAATTCTCACTGCATTAGAATTGCTCAAATATTGCTATGAATTCCCAATAGCAATCAGATTAACATATCCACTTTGGCTATGCACTGCATTCTTCATTGCAACTGCTTCCTTCTACCATTTTAATTCAAATATACTAGTTATTTGCACTTTAATTGAAAAGAGTCAAGGAGGTCGGTTGTGTACTGATCCCTTCTAATTCATACATCACACCCAAATGGTAGGGGACATGTTTTCTTGTGAAGATTCCTCATCTTTAAAATGCAGACATTTATGGTTTCTTAAAAAATGTTCTTGCACTTTTGTCTCGACGCATCTTGCTATCCTCTTATCCAAGATTATATCTGTGTTGATTCTAGGGTCTATTTTTCTATTGAGTTAATAATAACTGTTGGCTGATGAAATCTGATATCTTTGATTTTAGGAGATGCTAGTCATGATATTACAGTAATTAGATCTTTCCTACTTCATTTATGTATTTAGATGAAAGTAAACTTTGTTAATAACTAGAATGGATATTCATCAAACAAAAATATGTCATTGCCATTAAGTTTATGGTATCCTCAAGTATGTTGTAATTTTTATCAATCATCTTTTGTTCATCTGTTGTGTATTATCCCATTATTTATTTTTTGATAATTCTTTAATTTTTTCTTTGATTATCTTCCTCACTGTATATATTATTTTTTCATTTACCCAGTGTTTTATCTATTGTCACTTTTATTTATTTTGTTTTATTCATTTTTTTAATTGTGTTTTGGTTATAATTATTTTTGAATTTTGTTATGTTGTGTATATAATAACCAAACTTGGACTTGGTTTGAGATTAACAAGATAAAAAATATGAAATTTAAACATGAAAAAAGATGTTACATGTAGCCTAAAAATCAACAAGTTAAAATATTGGTATCATATAATGGAGAAGTTATGATCTAATTTATAATTATTGTCAACATTTCAAGCCACCTCTTAGATTTATGATTAGGACAAAAATGTTATCGAAAAGAATCTCATAACCTACCTAGAATAAATACATGAAGTAGTGCAGAAAAAATCATATGAAACTGACCTAATGTGTTATTATTATTTTATTAATAGAAGCCAATGCCAACTAATTAATAATCCATCATCTCAATTTAAATAGTTTTTATTTTAAAAAAATTCGATGTTTACTCTTATTCTCATCTTAGACCAATTATCAACTTTTACCAAAGTTTTTGTGCCCACAAAATTAATTAGATGTTTAGTATTGTGATAATGCTCTACTAACGTTGATTTGTGAATTATACTATGTCGGAGGTCAGTATTGTTCACTTTAATCCTTGTACCATATGTCATTTCGATCTCATTAATGTATGATTTTCCACAAGCGCATGAAATTTGATAAACGCCTTATGTGATTTAGGGCCAATGAGATCTTTTATCAATTTAAGGAGTTTTCTAATGTTGTTGAGCAATGAGAAGATAGTGTTAATGTTCTTTTTCTTCAAATGTCTTACAATTTTGTCCATAACAGCTTGTATGAAAGGTAGGAACCCCATTTGTTCTTATATGTTGCTATCATTGGTATACCTTTGAGTTCTCTTTTATTTTTGTTCTGCTCTCATGAAAACTTATTAATTTTTAGCGTGGAATATCAATTGTTTCTTCAAACTTGTTGGAAGAGCTCATTTTCTTGTTCACTATGATTTTTATTTGTGATCCTCGTGCCTCTAGTTAAAAGAGTATTAAGGTCTTCCATTTTCTAGCTTGGATGATGGTGAGAATTTTCGTGAAGGTATTGGTTGGTATGTGTTTCTTTCCTATAGACTTTATGGGTTAAGATACCATATTGAGTTTTAACCACCATAACAACTAAAAATGGTAGGAGTTCATTTTCTTCAACCTCCATAGTAAATTTTCTAGAATTGGATTGGATATTTAGATGTTCAACAAATTTATCGAGTTTTTCCTTTCTATGGGCCCAAATTATAAAGGTGTCATCAATAAACCTCACCCATAAGTTGGGTTGTAATTGGTTTGAATTAAGTGTGTCATGTTTTAGAGTATTTAAAAATAAACTGGTCACTATTGGCAAGAGGGAGGAACCCATATCCACACCACAAGTTTGCTCATCAAAATCTCCTCGAAAATTAAAAATGGTAGATTTAAGGCGTGAGCTTACCAATTTCAAAATTTCAAGATTTGTTAGGTCTTTAATAACCTTGATGGCCTCATTGTTGGGAATCATCGTAAAAAGGTAGACAACATCACGACTAAACAATATGTCTTATTTGAATTTATATGCAACTCTTTGATTTTCTCTATAAATAGCGTTGAGCCCTTAATGTATGAATCTGTCTTGCACACCAAAGGTTTCAATTTGTTGGCTAGAAACTTAACCATTTTGTAGGTAGGTGTGCCCATAGTACCAACAATAGATCTAAGTTGGTTATCTAGTTTATATACTTTTGGAAGACCACATATTCTTGGAGTGATTTGGATGGAATCAATAAATTTGTTTTTAACTTCTTCATCCAAGTGTGATTACTTTATGGCAGATGTGACATATTTCGTAATGTAGTTCAAAGGATTGTTTTCTAGTTTTATGTTGTATCCGCTATTATTAAAGTGATCAACCATATTCTCAATATAGTTTGTTTTATTTAATAACATTATTTCTCCACCTTTGTCTACTTTCAGGATGACAATCTCTTTATTTTCATTACAAATTTTAAGTGCCATTTTTTCCTCTTTGATAATTTTATGCTTAGATAGTTTGGATTTTCTTAGCATCCATGCACAGTCCTATATGATTGTTTCTCTTAATTTTTGCTCATTTCTTAATTTTGGAAGAAGATAAGAAACTAGTAATAAGGGTGCAGTAAAAGAACCTAGTTTTTATGCACGCATAATCCAGAAGAGTATGAAGAGTTCCTCTTTCTCTTGGAAGGAATAACCTGTAGATAAGAAAGCACTAATAAAAGGGATTGTTAGAAAGATAGTTGAGTGGACTGCGTGAGCTAGATCCAAGAAGTGTGAGCTTGTTAGGAGGCTATCAATCTACTCTTTGATAATAATTAAGTTGAAAATGATAAAACAAAGATACTTGCATTAAATAACATAAAATAACTAAAATGAAATACAAGAAGTAGATGAATTCTTGATAGAGAAAATAACTAAATATAGCAAAAGTGAGTCAATACTAGTGCTAAGAAAGATCAGGTCAAGTTCAAAAAATCAGGTAGAGGTCTATGAACAAGAAGGGACACAAAAAGTCAAGTTTGGTTAGAGGTAGGGGGTTAAAAATAACCTGTTATTTCATACCATAGTGACCATTGGTAGTTGGATTGACCGTCAATGGTTAAGCTGACTATAGATGGTTGGTTGACCATCGATAGTTGGGGGTGACCATTGATGGTTAGGTAACCATCGATGGTTCTATGTGGATTTATAAAAGTATTTAGAAGAAGAGGTTGCATGATGGGTTAAAGGTTTGATAATGGTTTGTTTAAGGGTCTAGTCAGAAATGGGAGGTTGGAAAATAAGTGCAAAAAAGTGTAATAGGGTAGAAAAGTCAAAAACTAGAATAACAAGATTGAAGTACAAATATATTTGTTGCTTGCTAAGAGGTTGATGGTAGATCGCTAGAGTAATTTTGGTAGAGTAATAGTACTTTGCCTCGAGAGTAATTTTAATAGAGGTTAGATCTCTGTTGTTGTTACTAAATCATTGGAAGAAGACTGGCTTGATGGAAAGCTTGAATACTTATGAAATCGAATGTTTGTGATGATCATTTCACCTCTTACTCCCCTCCTTTTATAGGTAAAGAGAGATGGTGGATAGAAAGTTCCCTAATAGGTTGGTGTGCTAATTTAAATGCTTAGAAGTTCGTTAGCACCACATAAGGTGAACATATTTAATTGTGCCTCATTATCTCACACACAACTGGTGATGTGTTAGAAGGTTGAAGACCTAACCATCGATGGTCAAGCTAACCGTTGATAGTTAGGATAATTGTCGACAGTCGAGTGTCTTAGACACAAAGGATTAAGGCAAGTTAAAAAGGGTGAGTTAAGGTTCATTAATAAGTTAATGAGTTTAGTTAGCTAAGTATCTAACTAGACTTAAGGTTTAATGAGTTGGTCAGTAGGTCAAGAAGGGATAAGTTATCCCTAAGGTATTTCAAGGTATTTCAACATTTAGTACAGTTTTCTAATGTCTAAATTTTACCCCTTTTTATTATGTGGCTTTTAATCAGCAAGCTATAAAACAAAAATAGATTACTTGGTCGAAGGTCTAGTTACCCTGAATATGGGAGGATGTGTTCCCCTTCAAACCAAGAGTCAATGAGGTGAAACAAAAATCAAGTCGAGGTTTGATAAGTGGTGTATGTTAAGTCATGAAGTTGGTGACAAAAAGGGTGGTTGGGCATTTGAAATGCAAACATGTACACAAAATGCAACTAAGTGTGATAGTCAAGATCATGTAAAGACTAAGCTCACCAATGTTGGTAAAAATAAGATTGGTTCTATAAGTACGAGTGATAGGGTAACCAATCTACAGTGTTGGTCATAGTTGATTAGATTATTCCTATCAATATCTTAGACAGGGTCAATGTCTCATAAGTATTTGAGGTAGGAAGTGCTCCTTTAAAAAACACAAATGGTCTAGTTTGTGCATGAGGTGGTGCAAATTCAAATGTTCAACATGGCAAGGTTGGTTGGTGTGGTCAAAATGACCAAGGTAGGGTCGTCATAGAATATGCGAGTGTTTGGGTCAAAAAATGGCCAATGTTGAGGTGGACTAGTTTAATGGTTGGTTAGAGAAGGGTAATATCCAAAAATTTAGGTGGGAGAAAGGTGATCTTCAAAATTTTGACACTTAGGTTGGGTTCTTGAAAAAATTTAAATGTGGGTCCTCCTTACCATTAATGGTCAGGGGTCCTAGGGTTGATTATCGATGATCACCCTAAACATCGATGGTTAAGGGAAAACCCTAAAAAGCTAACGATAAAAAGTGGAAATGAAATTTCATTTTTACTTTCAACTTGTTGACTCTGTATTCTTTGTGCATTCTAACAATATATGATTTGGTGTTTTGGCTGAGAGGGTTGACTGAGCATTTGCTAACATGGTTATTATTGATTAGGTGGAGGTGCATGTTTGAGGTGATCTAACTCAGACCAAAATGTAGGGTGGATGAGGGCACGGTCTGGTAACTAGATGTGGGCTCTGTCCTTGACAGTGGTTGAGGAATGAGGTAGGAGATGTTTTGAAATTTTTAGTTTAGTTAATTTTGTTATTATGAAGTTAAATTTGGGTAATTTTTAATTGTTTTGGTAGGGTTTTGGGAGGTTTGACCTAGGTTTAGATTTTGGGTAAAATTGGGGAAATTAGCAAGTGAAATTGAAATTTGAAGGAGGTGTTGGGTTGAGGATAGGTTATAGGGTAGTTTTAGGTAGTTGTTTTATTGAAATTTTATTATTTTGTTAAGTTTTTTAGGATCATAGGTTAGGTTTCACCATTGGTAGTCACACATAGTGACCATCAGTGGTTTAATCAGATCATCGATGGTCATCCTGACCATCGACAATCGAGCACTAAAGTGAAACTCCCACTTAACCGTCGACGGTCATAGTGACCATCGACGATCAAGTGTTTGGGAAAAGTAGGTTATAAAAGTGTTAAAAAAATGTTTTTAAAAGGTTTTAAAGGGCTTGAGTTGGGTTCAAATGCTAAGTTAGGATAAGGATATGATGTTTTTTAAGTAGGATTAATGTGTAAAATGGTTTAGGGTAGGTGTTGAAATTATTTTTGAAGGTTAGTGTAGAGGTTTTTGTAGGTGTTAAAATTATTTGAGGGTAAGGGTTTTGGGCAAGGGCTAGAGGTAATGCTGTAGAGGTTTGTGGTTATGTGTTAGTATTAGAAATAGGTGGTTGTAGGTAGAATGAATGAAATAGATGAAAATAAGTAATGGTAATAGAAATAAGTGTATGTGTTAACTTGATCTATTTGCAAGCACGAGACCAGATCTAAATGAGGGATTAAGTTCCAAGGATCTTTAGGGAGATCCATAGAGGGATAACTCAAGAAAATTGGACATATATGGAGGAGGTCAGCTTGGGAGCCATGTGACATTATCAGCAGTTGTCACAAGATGTGATGATGATCATGGCCCTCATCGAGAGATGGGATCCAGCCATGAACACCTACCTATTGCTGATAGGAGAGATGACCATCTTATTAGAGGATGTTCACAGGATTACATAGCTACTTATTCAAGGGGAAATTATTTATCATATTGAGAATGAGGAGAGGGATGAGTAGATGGAGCTCTTGTATGGTGAGGATTGGGTGCATGTTAGGTGGCATTCAGGGGATTTTGGTTATAGGTCGTTATACCATAGGGATCCAAATGATAAGCACTTGATGAATATAATGATGATGGTAGTATCCTATTTTGCATTGCCTGGTTTAAGTAGTGGATGATTTCCCTATATGTTGTTGGGTGTGTTGGTAGAGATGTTGCTTGGGAGGATGGTGTTCAGTTGGGTACTAGTTTTGATTATTAAGATATATAGGGAGCTCTTGGGCATTTAGAGCTCACAAATGATATAGGACCAGTGTGGGTTTTGTGCTCTATTATTGGGCATATGAACATATCAGAGTTTTGAGAGCATTGGGGTTACCATGGGATGGCTATGCTCAGGTAGACTACAGAGTGGGTTTCCTATGATGGAGGGGAGATTATACTTTGACAGGGGATAGAGGAGGTGATAGAGAAACTAAATGGTTTAGAGATGCATCAGATGGTTTTATTGTGGGTGATATAGTCTAGGGCCATATGTGAGATTTTTTAGGTGGGCCCTCTATAGCTATCACACTTTATCTTTATAGAGCTAGAGGTGGATCTATGAGAGGAGAGAGGGTGAGATTGAGCTCATCCCATTAGATAGAGTTTGGAGGTAGTATGGCCTAGTGCAGGGGATTCCAAGTCCTTTCCCAAGATACAAGAGAGAGGATGCAAAGTTTTTGTTACCTGAGCCATAACCAAAGGAGGTGGTGTTGGAGCATGAGGAGTTGCTTACCAAAGTAGGGATAGATGAATTTTATTTTGTTGATGGATATACAAGATGGTACTAGGCCTAATATGTATCAACCAATCTTGGATGGGATGATGGGGGATGATAGGCTATGGATGTGGATCCAACTAGAGCATAGGTATAAGGTACAAGGTGGTGGCTCAGATGGATAGGCAAGAATAGTATTGGTTGCTACACAAGCATAGATTACAGGGTTATAGGGATAGGTGGCCACATTGCAAGGTTAGATTATGATTTTGTAGGGTCAAGTTTCCACTATTATGAGAGAGAGAGAGAGAGAGAGAGAGAGAGAGAGAGAGAGAGAGAGAGAGAGAGAGAGAGAGAGAGAGATCAGACCTCACTTAGTTTGGTGACCTAGGAGAGGGATACCCTGAGGCAAAGGGTAGGAGTAGTGGCAACACCAACAAGACCACTAGGTATTATCCCTATGGCATGATACTTGGCCACAATGGAGGAGTTGAGATATTAAGAGGCTATAGTGTTGGCATAGTGTTTGATGGAGCCTTGATGGGGTGTGTACAAATCTAATTTAGTAGGTGGGGCAGCTATGGTGACTCTAGGTCAGTGGGTCGCATCGATGACTGGATAGGTAGGCATCCTAAGAAGACCACCACTAAATGGAAATGGTAGTGCAGGTGCAAGACTAGGAGGGGATAGTGGTAGTGGTGCCCTAGGGGCCTGATATTTGAGATGTTATGTAGGTATATATGTACATGATTTTGATACTGGTCTGTGTGTCGATGCAGTGAGATGTACATGATTTGAGAAAGATTATACCTTATTACATGTATTATTTATTTTGATGAACATGATATATATGATGATATTTTATGATGTTCATGGTGTATATATATGATTTATGTTCATGGTTCATGGTTTACATGTTTTGATGTTTTATGCCTCATGCTTATGAGATGTGGACTTCATAACTTTAAGCATGTGATGATTATAGATGATGTATTATTTTATTCATGTTCATGATTATGAATGGTTTGATTATGGTTATTGATGTGGTTTATGATATGATGTTATATGATGAATTATTTTGATGTTATGGTAAATGGATAGGATGATACTATAGATAGATAGATGATGTGTGATGTGGTTCATGATGTTTTGATCATAGATAGATATGTTATGGTTCATGATGTTTTGATCATAGATAGATTTGTGGTTTCATGATATGGTGAATAATGTTATGTTTATTATTGATGTTTTGTTTTTTATGATCATGAATATGTGATGTGATTATGGTTTAGGATGTAATGAAAACACATAAAGTAACTTAGATATCAAACTAAATGTGGGCAAAAGTATAGAATCATGAGACGTATGTTGGCATGAACCAATGATAAGAGGGTAAGGAAAAAGCCTAATGCCTTTTCATTGGTAAATACCTAATAAAAATAAAGTAAGATTGGCTTAATAAACATAAGCCTTTTGAATGCTTCGAATTAGCATGCTTTGGTGGATAAAAAAGGTTTCTTGATCACATTGTGTCAAGTAAGCTCATAATCCCTTGATTCATAGATAGTATAGAGGGAGATAGGTGGTGGGTGAATGGGTTGATAGATAAGGTAACCTTATATGGGTTAGTTTTCCCCTTATATAGGTGACCTAAGAACCATAATATACAAGTCTATGTCTTCATGTTGGGTATAGACTGATCGATGCGAGAAATCTACTAATGCTAGATATGAAAGATGATTGCAAATTTATTGGGATAGCTTATTCTGATTTTGATATAGGGTCTTTTGTTATTATTTTTTTAATAAGTTTGTGTGAAATTGATCAATGTAAGAAGATTCAAATGATTTATTTGACCCATTTGACTTATCCATCCTTCAAGGGAGTGGTCTAAGTTTTGAGTTTGTTTGTTTGGTAGCTGTCCTTCAAGGGAACAGTCTATCTTTTAAGAAATTTTAAGTTTAGGGCAATTATCCTTCAGAGGACCAGTTTGTTATGCTAGAGACATGTGACCCAAGTGATATTTTGGTATCCCAAATTGTTTTGATGTGAGTTTTAGACATGGACAAGTCTAATTAGGATTAAAGGTCTACCTTTATGAGAGCAAAACTTTAGCACAAAAAAGTTGATGGTAGGTGAAAGGGGTGGTTTTGAGGGACAAATGACCATAGCATTCTATCTAATTAGAGACAAAAAGTACCATGAGAACCATGCCATGGGTAGAGCCGTGGTACCCATATTAATGATTAGGCTATAACTATGATGGTTAATCACATGATTCTATGTTGTAATTGGTTGTCCTCAAATGCATAGGAATATGTAAGTGAAGGTGAAAATATCGTAAATCAAGGGACAAGCTTAATTTTGACAAAAATGTGATTTTAATCCTTTTTTAACAAAATAAAGGATGTAGATGCGAAGCATTGAGAGGCTTAGGTTCTATTTTTCCTTCGAGAGAGGATAAATGGTAAGATCTTGATCCATACTTATGGGTTATGATGTAGGGTTCAAGCCAATTGAAAGCAAAATTACCTCTTTTGATTTTTTCCATATTGGTTACATGTTCGTTTTCCTTAAGGATGAGGTATTCGATATTGAATTCTCATTATTTTAAGTGTTTTTTATAGTCACACTTGATTTGATCTTGATAGACACAAAGATGGTTAAGCATTGTTAGGCAATGCTCATCAAGTAGCTCAAGTAAGGCTAGATGTTCTTAATGATAGTCACTCTCAGAGATGATGTATTACAAAGATATGTGAAGAGAGGGAATATGGACTTTGAGAGGCAAGACTACCTCTACTCTGAAGACTAGAGAGAAAAGGGTGGCACTTGTAAAGGTTTGAATGCTAGTGCAATAGGCCCATAAAGTGAAAGGGATGTGCAAGTGCCAATCCCAACCTAAATCACTAACTACTTTGGTTAGCATTTTATTAAGGGTTTTGTTAGAGTTTTTTGCCTATCCATTTGCTTGTGGATGGTAAGGTGATGAAAAACTTAACTTGATGCCAAATGCATCACAAAGACCTTGGACTTACTTTTTCTTGAAATATTTTCCATTATCTATGATGATTTTATGGGGAACACTGAAGCAATAGATGATATGGTGGTTGATGAAGTTAATGGTCTTGTCGGCTTTGGTTGAGATAAGAGGAATTGCTTCCACCCACTTAGTGAAATACTTAGTAGTAGTGATGATGGATTGGTGTCATTATGAAGAATGAGCATTGATTTCCCTGATGAGATCGAGTCCTCATTGTGAGAAGGGCCAATAGTCTTTGGATACTTGAAGGCCATGGGTAGGTGTGTGATGTAAATTGGCATCCTATTAACATTTAACACATTTATTTACATAATCACATTAGTCTTAGTTGAGGGTGAGATAATGATAGCCAAGGTGAAGGATACATTTAGTGACAACTAGGCCACTATATTGTCCCCCATAGATTCTATCATGCATTTCTTTGATAGCATGGGAAGCTTAATGACTATGTAGATAATGGAGAAGGAGGCCATCAAAGCCATACTTGTAAAGGATTACCTCTAGTATGTTATAATGAGAGGTACTCTGAACAAAGGCTCTTTAGGCATTCCTAGAGAGGCTAGGAGGAATGATATCAAGGTTGAGGTAGTTGAAGGTTTGTTCATACCATATGTCAGATGGAGATTGTTCTACACTAAAAATGGTAGGAAGATCGAAATGGATATAAGAGGGTATAATACAATGGTGGATGGTAACAAATAATTTAGAATCGATAGGTTGAGATGGGATTTGGGAAGTAAGGGAAGCCATTATATCCATGAACTTGTTGGTAGATCATGGATAGACTGGATAAGGTAATGCTCAAATGATGTTATGAGTACATCTATGAGTTGTTTGTAATTTTGAAAGACATCATTCTTATATTGGTATGATTCATTGACCTAGTTGACCACAAGTTGGGAATTGCCAAAGACACTAATGGTATTAATTCTCAAGGCTAAAATGGTTTGGAGACCTATCACTAGGGCTTCATACTTAGCCACATTGTTCGTACACTCAAAATCAAGTTTGAAAGAAAGGGGAAGAGGTTCACCATCAAGGGGAATGAGAATAACTCTAGCACCCCCACCATGATGGAATTTTGAGCCATCGAAGAACATGGTCATTTGGTAGGTGGGGATCTCTTGAGAAAGAGTTACGATGGACTCATCTAGATATGCAAGAGGAAGCGGTTGGTTGTCTGGTAGAGGAGCTTTAACCAATTGGTCAGCAATGACTTGCCCTTTAATTAACTTCTATATGAGAAACTCAAGTTCAAACTTGGCTAGGAGCATGATCCACTTAACCATACATTGGTTTTATTATGGTTTAGAGTGCATGTACTTGAGTGGGTCAGTGTTGGTGATGATGAAAGTTTTATGATTGATAAGGTATTGATTAAATTTAGAGGCCACAAAGACTAAGGCAAGGCAAAGTTTCTCAAAATGGGTGTACCGAGTCTCATACTCTATAAGCGTTCAACTTATGTAGTAGACAACTTGCTCTTTGTTTGTTCATCACGGTGAGTAAGTAATACCCCTAAGGAATGGTTAGTGGTAGATATAAAAAGGTAGAAGGGTTGGTCCTCTTTAGGTGGGGTAAGAATGGGTGGAGAAATAAGGTACTCTTTGAGTTAATTAAAGGCTTGTTGGCAGTCCTTGGTCCACTTAAAAGATGTATCTTTCTTGAGAATATGGTGAAAGGGTTGGTATCTATCTGGTAATTGAGAGATGAAGCGACAGATGGATTAGAGCTTCCCTTACAGGCTACAAAGTTACTTAAGGTGAGTTAGAGGAGGAATCTACATAATTTCTCTAATTTTGGTAATGTCTACTTCGATTCCTCGAAGAGAGATGATCGATCCAATAAGCTTTCCAAATAGGACCCCAAAAATACATTTTTTGGGGTTAAGTATGCATGAAAATGGATTAGACAATCGAAGATGATTATGAGAATGGCTAGGTGATCCTTGTAATATTTGGATTTTCCAAAGAGATCATCCACATAGTCCTCTACAATTTTATGAATTAGATCATGGAACATGTAGGTCATTGCATGCCGGTAGGTTGCTCCAGCATTCTTCAGACTAAATGGCATGACCTTGTAGTAAAATTTCCCCAAGGGGTGATTAAATAATTTTTATGTTGATCCTTATAGGCAATCAAGATTTGATTATATCTTGATAAATTGTCCATGAGAGATAAAATCTCATGGCCAACTATAAGATCAACAAGTTGGTTGATGCTAGGCAAAAAGAAATCATCTTTTGGGAAAGTAAGGTTGAGATCATGAAATTCGATATAGAAGTGAAGTCCTCCTATGGGCTTGGTAATAAGAATAATGTTAGAAACCCATTGAGGATAATCGATGGGTTGGATGAAATCAACAGACAAAAGATATTGAAGCTCTTCTTTGACTAGAAGGGTGATGCAAGCATGCATCTTACAAAGCTTTTGCCGAACAGGCTTAGCATTAAGATGGGTGAAAATGTTATGGAGGTCTATGGAAGGGTTGATTTTAGGTATATCCTGATAGGACCAAGCAAATGCTATGCTTCGATCATGAAGGAAAGAAGTGTAATCTTTTTTCTCCATAAAATATAAGGATTGACCAATATTGATAATGTGAGGGTCATTTAGAGTACCCAAGTTGACGCCAATAGTAGATTCATTCAACATGGTTTGGTTCTCAAGAAGAAGGGATTTATGGATAGAAAAATTCCCTACACGAAGGTAGGTGAGAATGGAATCAATATCTTGATGTTGGATGGTGTTAATGGTAGGAGAATCATTTTCTACCATTTCAAGATGAATGAGAGGAAGGGATTTAGTTCAACCATCCTTTTGGTAAGTCAGAGGGCCTAAACTAATGGTATTGATCCCAAAAAAAATTATATGGGATGATATATAAATCCTTAGGCTTTGAATGAGATGAGGTTGGTGAGGATGGTATATACTCAATGGTGGTGATGGGTTTAGGTGAATTAGTGGGTTCTTCTAGTCGTATGAACCCAAGGCTAAATAGCTTATGAGGTTATGGGTTTTGATGGTAGGTAACTTATGAGGTCCATGTTCATAAAGGTTGAGGCCAAATCCCTTCTAGCCACACTTATGAAGATATAATTTGGTAAATGCCAGTTTGTCAAGATAGGATAAGTCAGATGTAAATGGTTAGGTGATAAAGGTACCGATGGAAGCAAGAAGTGGATGATCAAGTCCCCCATAGATTAAGTTGGTTTGATGGTTAGGCGGCCCAAAAGGGATGATGGTTCTGATGTTGGGGTCATAACTAAGATCATGGTTGAGTTTCCCATACTCTTGAGGAGTAGGGAAAGCATCCAAGGCTAGAAGATGATACTCCCTCAGTGAGAGATGTTGGAACATGGGTTTCAAGGGGTCCTCTATGGGGATCTAAGAAGAAGGGATAGATGAGCTAGTTGAAGATCCATTGATGGTATTGGTGGAGGTGTTGTTGGTTTTGGTTGGTGATGTGGGGTTGTTGTTGGTTGGTGGTAAGGTGGATGAAGGAGGAAAAAAAACATCATTGGGATGATATGTCATGTTGCATGATGTAAAAGGACTAGGGTCAGCTCTTATGGTAACAACTTGACCTTTGTGTTTAAACTTGACACATCGGTGAAAGGTAGATGGGACACAACTCATGGCATGAATCCAAGGGAATCAAAGTAAAACATTATATTAGAAATTGCCTTCTATAATGTAAAATATTTATGGAATTGTGCAATGTCCCAAACGGATGTGGAGGATGACTATCCCTAAGGTAGTGGCCATAATGTCATTAAAGGATTGGAGGACCACCAAATTTTGACATGATGTACTTAGGAAATTGAATTTGGTCATAAGAATGAGATGAGATGATGTTAGTGTTATCTCCTCCATTAATCATTACCTTTTTGATGCAAGTTTGATTGATGTATGCAATGATGAAGAGGGGAGGATCGAGATCTTCAGAATGGATAGAAGGTATTTCTAAATCCTAGAAGGTGACAAAGGTAGAAAGTTGCAAGGATCCAATAAAGGATGGAAGAGGTTGAGGATCTTCTAGTTGAACCTATATTAATTGCTAGGCCTCTATCAATGCTTTATGATGATGGGGTGAGGTGTTGATTAGTTTGTAAAGGCTCATCTTCATCAGTGTATGGTGAAGTTATTTTAGAACCACTCCCTAGATGGATTTAGAAGGGTTGAAAGGAGAGGCACCCAAAATGGATATTTTGGGTTTTGGTGAAGGTGAAGGTAAAGGTGAGGGTGCTTGGGTTTGGTTAGAAGGTTGAGGGGTGGAAGGGTATGTCCATGGTATGGACACTTTTGCTTTTCCCTTATCCTTTTATTGGGATCAAGATTAGGTAACCATATGGATAGTGTGGATTAAGGGAGGTGTTGGGCTACATGGTTGCTTTGGTTCCTCCTCACTTTCAAATGAGAGTGAAGGAGTACATAAATATTGGATGGGTTGAGTTAGTGATTGCGTTGGTAATGGGTTCAAGGGAGATTCATCTGATAATAGATCATCCTCATCCCATAAGCTATGGATAAGTGTTTGGAGAGCTTTGCAATTCTCCGTATCATGTCTAGGAGTCCTATGGTATGAGAAAATCAAATTGTAATTGAACCATGGTGGTTTAGGACGTGAAGGGTCAAAAGGTTGGATAGGTGGTAGGGTTAAGGCAAAATTTTACAATAACCTTTGTAAAATGATTGAATAAGATTCGATCAAAGGTGTTAAGGGTGTTAGGTTTTTGGTTTTAAGAGTGGGAGACTTCTTAGAAGTAGGCTTCACCATGGAAATTATCAGTGGTGGAATGATTTTGGTAAATAGTTTTGGTTGAGATTTTTTGGTTATGTTTTAATTGGAGGTTGAAGATTTGGAGGTAGAGGGTGAAGGTTTGGTGATAGGTGGGAAGGTAGAGGTAGATAAGTTAGTTAAGAATGATGAGGAGTTTTAAGATTTGGAGGTAAGTGTAGGTAGAGTAAAAGGAGAAGGTTTACTAGATGAGGAAAAGGTAATTGTGGGAGGATTCACCTTCTTGGTATAAGGATGAGCTCATGGGATGGTAGAAGGATGGGGTCCTAAGATAGATGGTAAGAGGGAAGGAGGTGGTATAGGTTTGGTTCGAGGTGGGAGTTTAGGTGATCCTGCCTTCTTAGTTGGTTTAGTTGGGGATTTCTTTGGTGGACTAGATGAAGTTAAGTCTAACTTCAAATATGGGTGAGAAAGGTTAGGTGTAGGAAGTATTCCTATATTTTTGATGGGTTTGGTTAGAGAGGCGTAAGGTGATTTGACAATTTTAGGTGCAGGTGGGTTGGATGTTTCTCCTATGGTTTTAGATAAAGACGTGTTTGAGGATGGGGTTAAGGTAATGATATGTTTGATGTTAGATGTAAGTGATGTTGAAGGTTCAAATTTGTTTTGGTAAGGGAGCCCAAGACGATTCCAAAAATTAGCTCTATCTAGGTTGGGTTGAGAGGTGAACTCTAGATTTTGGACTAATCTTGACAAAGGTTTGTAAATGGTTTTGATCCCTTAGTCACTGGTTTCAAAAGTTAAGCCCATGTGTGGAGGTGAGGGGATGGTTTATTAACCTTTGTTGTTGATGGAAGGTTCTAAGATTTGGGAAGATGCTTCCTCCATGGAAAATGTAGTTAAAGTGATATCTTATTGTGGGATGGTTCCTAAAGAGAGAATGGGTGGTTTTAGGATAGATGAGGAAGGTGGGATGGCCTCAAATGAAGGGATGGAGATGGTTGTTTCCTTTATTTGGATTTCCAAAGGAATGGTAGGTAGTTCAACCACTTTAATAGGTGGAGTGGTTGATGAGGTGGTTGAAGCAATCATTATCTCCTTTGGTATTTCTATTGAAGGAGATGTGGATAAGTCTATGGTCTCCTTAAGTAAGGAAAGAGGGGTAGTTGCTTCCTCTGTTTGGGTGTCTAAAGGAATAGAGGGTGAGCTAACCAATTCAATGAGTGGAATGGAGAAAGGGGTAGATGAGGCAATGGTCTCCTCAATTATGGGTTTAGTAATAATGATTAATCATATGGACCTCATGAGCATGAGATGATTCTATTTTATTATCCTCATAGTTGGTAGAAGGTGTGTGATTGGGGAAAGGTTTACGAAAGGTGTCAAGGGATTGATTTGGAGGTGCATTAGGATTATCAAATACAAGTTCTCCCTTATAAATCATGTTTTTCATAATATTTTTAAAGGTATTTCACCTACTAACATCATGTCTAATGACACGATGGAAAGCACAAAGATCCTTCTCATTGTATCAACCAGGTGTAAGGCAAAAAACATCAAATTGTTGGAGAGATTTTATGGGAGGAAGCTATATGATGTTTGCTTTGAGTAATTTATCCAAAACTGAATCATAGTACTCCCCTATTGGAATATGCTATTTTGAGGCAACTCAGTTTTGGTTTTAGTTTTGTTGGTTGGAAGGGTCAGAAGAATTGGTTGGGTTGGGTTGGTTAACAGTTGGAGGTGGAGCAGTTTTAAGGACAATCGAGTTGGTAGATGCCTTTGGTTTGGCATTGGGATGGTTGGGTTGATTGGTAATTTTGGTTGAGGAGGGATCATTAGATTTAAAGCTATAATTTTTGTTTTACATATTCAATTTTCCCTCATCAATGACTCAAATTTCTAATTTTTGTGCTATAGTGAAAGCCTCATCAAAAGTCCTGAAAGTTTGAACTTGAAGAGTAGGGGAAATATGTTTGGCATAACCCAGAGAGAAGATCTCAATCAACTCAAGTTAGGGTAAGGAAAAGGAAAGTTGGTTGATAATACCTCTCCATTTAGCTATGAATTCGGTAATTGATTCATCATCAAATTGCTTAATGGAATAAAGGTCGGTAATAGAGAGACCCATTTAGATATAATTACTGAGAAATTATCTAAAAATACTTGGGCAAGTTGAGAAAATGAAAATATAGAGTGCTTGGTGAGATCACTATACCAATCTAAGGCTGGTCCAGATAAAGACATGGGGAAGGTATGAAGGATAAGAGCATCTTCATATGTAAGCAAATAACAAGAATGGCAAAATGATCTCAAGTGTTATTGGGGATCCTCCTTGCTTTGGAATTTGGAAAACTTGGGTAGTCTCCATTGAGGAGGATAGGATCAGATAGGAATGGATGGATGGATAGGTTCATTGTAGATTTGATCATACAATAAAAGTTTATGGACCCTAGAGATAGATGACTCCAGGTTGGTCATTTTATCCACAAACATATTGACCAAATATGTTTGAGGTTGAGAAGATCCATAATTTTGTGGTAAGTTTGGTTGAGGTTGGGTGGTAGCAATATATGGATAAGAGGTAGAGGGTTGATAAGATACCACATATTGGTATGTGGTCATTAAAGGTTGACATGGTGCCCCATAAAGGTTGATGGGCACAAAAGATTGAGTAGAAGGTGATATGTATCCTTGTGGATTAGGAACATATTGGTAAGATGTCATGGGTATTTATTGAGGGATTGATATGGGTTGATTTGGAGGTATGGATGGGTTGATAGATGGTTGGGGTTAAGAATTAACTCTTGTGCTAATAGGTGGAAGGGTAGGAGGTATGGAAAGTACCAAATTTTGAAGTAGGGTGTAAAGTGGTGGATTGGTAGTGATAAGGGGAATGGTACAAAATGGGGATAGAAGATACCCCCATGGTAGATGAGGTATGGGTGATAAGAGGTGAATTTGCTCCTATGTTGGAGGTATTGGTTGGTGTGGGGGGTGTTTGGCTATTGGTTAGGATGTTGGATTATGTTTGGGTGCTATTAGTGGATGGGATATTGTTGGAAGAAGATGCTTGGGTGATCAAAGGTTGGCTAGAGGTAACAAAAACCATAAGAGGGGCAGGAATACCATAAGGTGGATCCATAGGGGGAATCTAAGCCATAAGTGTATGATGAGCTAAGGTATTAAGGTAATGTTGGTGCACCATGGGGTTGTTATCAAGGAAGGTAGTCAAATCCGCATTACCCTCGACAACTATCTAAGGCATGGTAGAAGGGGGAGAAAGATGAGGAGAAATCTCAACATCTGAATTATAATCTATGGAAGAAGAGGAAGAGGAAGATGGTGATTCTTGGTTGGTTTGATTCCCCAACTATTGTCTAGTAAAGACCATGTGAGGAATAAAAAAGAAATTATGAAAGTTGACAATTCAAACACAAAGCAAGAAAAAGGAAAAGGAATCTCAAGGTAATCAAAATATACACTAAAGTGCATTTAAAACTTAGGATTCTTTTTATATCACTTTTGGCTTATGCTTTAGAAAGTGTGAAGAAGAAATTTGGTTTGTAGATCAGGTACTAAAGAGTAAATCTAAGTTTAGTTTTAGGTTATGTTTAGGTGCTCAAAAAGAATCTGTACTGAATGTCAATACATGGCTTGATATTGGGGCCTACCCCCTCACTTCACACACTATAGAGATAAGGGTGTCAGGTGTTTAGCTAAGATATACTGAATTTTAGAGTTTATACTCAACCAAAAAGTTGAGTTGGTTCTCCCCTTGGTAATGACCTCCAAGTAGGATTGGTAAGAAAAGGTAAGGTTTACTTTTAGGTGATGAAATCCTAGTTGAGCCTTGTCTCAAGTTTGTTTTGATGTGTTTATTGATTATGTGGTTTGGTTGTGTGATAATAAAAGTGAAACTATGATTAATTACTTTGATTTTAAGTTACTAGATGAACTTAAACAAGTAAACAATCAATGTATGCAAGGTTTATTTTAAGCCCCAAAAGAAATTTAAGATTTCGTTGTATGAGAAAAGAATAAAGGAAGAAAGGGGCACCTGGATGATGATAGGGTCCCACTAGGAGTGCCAAAATATTTCTCTTAATTTTTGCTCATTTCTTAATTTTGAAAGAAGATAAGAAAATAGTAATAAGGGTGTGGTAGAAGAACCTGGTTGTTATGCATGTGGAATCCGGATGAGTATGGAGATCTCCTCTTTAGCTTGGAAGGAATAAAATATAGATAAGAAAATACTAACAAAAGGGGTTATTAGAAAGATAGTTGGGTAGACTGCCTAGCGTGAGCTTGTTAAGAGGCTGTCAATCTACTCTTTGATAAAAATTAAGTTGAAAATGATAAAAAAACATACTTTCATTAAATAATAAAAATTAAATGAAATGAAATACAAGAATTAGATGAATGCTTGATAGATAAAATGACTAAATATAGCAAAAATAGGTCAATACTAGTGCTAAGATAGATTAGGTCAGGGTCAAAAAATTAGGTAGGGGTCTGTGAATGGGTAGGGACATAGAAGTCAAGTTTGGTTAGAGGTAGGGGGTTAGAAATAACTTGTTATTTCATGCCATAGTGACCATCAGTGGTTGGTTTGACCATTGATAGTTGGGTAACCGTCGACAGTTAGGGGTGACCATCGACGATTAGTTAACCATCGATGGTTCTCTATAGATTTTTGAAAGTATTCAAAAAAATAGGTTGTAGGTTGGGTTAAAGGTCTAATAATGGTTTGTTTAAGGGTTTGGTTAGAAAATAGGTACAGAAATGTCTGATAGGGTAGAAAAGTCAAAAACCAAAATAATAACACTGAAGTACAAATATACATGTTGCTTATTAAGAGGTTGATGGTAGATGGCTAGAGCAATTTTGGTAGAGTAACGGTACTTTTCCTCAAGAGAAATTTTAGCAGAGGTTTGGATCTTTGTTGCTATTGCTAAATTGATAAAAGAAGACTAGTTAGATGGAAATATTGAATACTTGTGAGCTAGAATGCTTGTGATGATCCTTTTGCCTTCTATTCCCCTCCTTTTATAGGCAAAGAGAGATGAAGGATAGAAGGTTCCCTAATAGGTTGGTGTACTAATTTCAATCCTTATAAGTTTTTTTATCATCACATAAGGTGAACATATTTAATTATGCCTCATTATCTTGTATACAACTGGTGATGTGTTATAAATGTGAAGACCTAACCATCAACGATCAGGGTAACCATTGATGGTTAGGCTGACCATTGGTGGTCAAGTGTCTTAGAGGCAAAGGGTCAAAGCAAGTTAAAAAGAGTGAGTAAAGGTTCGTTAATAAGTAAATGAGTTTAGTTAGATAAGTAGCTAACTAGACTTAGTGTTTGATGAGTTGGTCAGTAGGTCGAGAAGGGTTAGGTGGTCCCTAAATTATTTCAAGGCATTTCGACATCTAGTACAATTTTCTAGTGTTTACACTGATCTCTTTAGCCTCTCTTTCGAGAAAATGTTTAATACCATATTTTATCCCATAAATTATTTCTTCTATAAGTATTATCCTTTGCACCATAACAAATTTTAGTTCTTTCTATAATAATATCTTAGTAGGAGAGTCCATATAAATATTGGATGGGTTGACAACTAGTCACCTTGAATTTCTAACAATTCATGTGTTATTATCAGAAACCTACATTGAATGTTCTGTTGAAAGCTTTTCAAATTTTATGTTAGATTTTATACCCACTTCATTGTAAACTAACTCTAATTTTATTGTAAAATTGCCATCCCAATGATTCCACACATTGCACTCAAGGGAGTTGGTCATCCTTATGTGGAGTTTTAATATATCATGATTGATTTTTGCTAAAAATGCATGTAGACCACGTACCTGATCATGAATCAACATCAGACTCATTTTTTTGAACATATGTTCAATATAGGCATTTCTCAAGATGTGATTAACATTGGCAAATTTAGAAATTATTCAATTGTTTCTACATCTTTTTAGGAATGGGAGGTGAGTGAGCATCTTACTCTTTGTGATTTGAAACTTTTCATATCTTCTAATCTCTATCACAACACTGATCCATACTAGGATAATAAATTACCAATTAAAAATTCATAGTGAACTATATAAATCAAGATGATGGACTATTAATTAGTTGGTCTTGGCTTTCATTAATTGAAATATAATAACACATTATGTCAACTTCATATGATTTTTTTTGCAATACATCATGCATTTATTCTAGTCAAGTTATGAGACTCTTCTCGGCATCCTTCTTGTCCTTGATGATGAGCCTAAGTGGTGGTTTGAAATGCCAGTCATAATTATGGCTTCGATGATAGCTACTCCATTTCATGATGCCAATTCTATTCACTATGAATTCTCAGTTGGTAATTTAAGTCAAAATATGCATGAAAGTTTTGAAAATTCATAAAAAAAACTTGACTATTTTTCATTTCCTAGTATTTGTTTCAATTTAACCCTATTATTGTTAATGGAGACAATCTCTCTATAAAATGCTTTGAAAATTTCCCTCATGTTTGAAATTATGAAGAAAATTTGATACAGGAACATTCTCCCATAATTAGAAATATGAAGTTATCATTAAAACATCCAAGTTTGGGAGGATGAAAATTACCCTTATTCATCAAAACCATATGCTATGCAACTTAGCCCTCAACCTGTAGTTGTAGAAGTGAAAATGAGGGTTTTTACACTTTTTTCAGCCTTAGATAGGTCATAATAGAGAAAGTTATGCTATTAGCAGACTCAGGAGTCTTCCAAATATATTGATGCTCAGAGAAATGGGGGAGAAGTCTTGATCAAATGGTAAATGAAACACATTATATTCACTATTTAGCCTATTATTATATTGAAATTCATTAATTAAATAGTATTGAATGCATCAAAATCAAACAAAGATTATTTTCTTGATCCAACAAGTCATACTCCTATAATAGTTTTATCATATCCTTTAACTAATTCAATATCTATAATTCTCAAAATTGTTGATCCAAATCAAAAATTTAAAAATAAATGCATGGCCTTCACTAAAGTTTGTAATGGCTTGAACTATTTGTTGCTAATAGTGTATATAAAATTATGTATTATTTCTTGCATCCATAGAATGGGCTATATGGCTTAGAATGGTTATACAAGTAAAAAAGGGATTCATTAGAGATCTTCTCTCTTAATTATAATTTCATGATAAATCCATTCTCTAAAGTAATATATAGAACTATAAATTTGTACCTATGATTGGGTTATAAATAATTGAAGACCATAAATTAAATCAACTTATGTGTCAAATTACAACATCATTTAATTGGTTCTTAGTGTTCTATTTAATGTAAAATAGATATGAAAGTTATAGGACATATTACATTGTGGTACAATAGAATTGTAATTAAAAATCATATGAGATGACAACCAAAGGCTACTAGCTACTTTGTATATGGAGCAATCATGTCTCATATCCACACAAATAAAGTTTCCAATTATTCTAGGGTTTCAACATCACTAATCATGCTAACACCAAGGAAGTCAAAAAAAAGATTTCATAAATAGATGTCAACATTTCATGTCAGTATTGAATCCATCATGGGCAAGGAAATTAAATATCTTTTTTATAAAAATAGAGTGAACATACTCTATCCTTTCTAGGTACTTTAAGTAGCATAGTCACCAGATGAATCACTTTTAGTCACAACATAAATATTTTAATAAGGTAATTGTGAAACTATGAAACAAATTATTTTGTTTTGCCTCAAACTAGAAGCTTTTAAAGTCACTTTTCTTAAATTTACCAGTATTAAAATTGACATAAAATCTTTTGTAGGGACAAATAATTTTGTCAAAAACCAAATTCACAAGTTTAAATTTTAAACCTTTAAATAAATTCCATGCCAAGCATCCTAATTGAATATGGAATGGATATGACCAAAAAACACTGAGAGCCTTGTTGATACTCCCAGATATGTCCTAGGACATATCTATGAAAATTTGTAGGGCTCATGGCATTTCCTAGACGTACCCAAGATTCTAGCTGGAACTATTTTTTAGTAGTATCATATCAATATCTAGGATCCTATACAATAATATCTGGCAATGTAGGTTTTATAATATAATCAATTTAATCACAAGAAGTCATTATAAATTATTATTTAATGTATGACTAAAATTTGACACTTGAAATCACTAATACTTGACACTAAAAACCCCAATGATAATTGGTCAAAAAATATATTCATATTTTAAAAAAATCTTATAAAAATATTTACTTACCCTACTATAACATTTGAAATTTGGTGCAAGTAGTAGGTAGGTATCCAATCAAGGATAATCTTAAGCTTGTCATGGGTTTGAAATATATGGACACACATTGGTACAATTCATAAAATTTGACTCATGTCATCATACACTCTTTCTTGCATTCATTTTTCAAAATGTTATTGTGGAACACATATCCTCATATTCAGGGCTTAATCAAGGTTATTAAATATTAATGCATAGAGGGGTTACACATTTACCACATTTATTTCTTTACAAAATTAAACCATTATTTTGGGATAAGTCTACCTCTAGATTAATGAAAGATGAAAATATACAATACTAATTTCAACCACAATCTCCAATAAAAGAATCCCAAAACAGATTCTATTTAAGATAGGAATGTGATGACTCACAAGCTTACCCAGGTGGCTCTTCATGTTCCCCATTATATCTCCAAGAAAAATGGCCACAAGAGAATACCAACATACCACAAAACACATTTTATCCTTTAGCTGGACCTAATTAGGTCTAAAGGAACACATAATCACCTTTCAAATGTAGACATAGGTGGGTTTTATAAAGCACTTTATTCAATTTGAAATGAACCCAAACCTAATCAATCCCTTAAATAACATGTGGCATGCATTTTATCCTTACCTAACCTAATCATGATTCATTCACCAGTTAACACTGAGTCTATAGTAAACATAAACCAACATCCACCAAACACATTTTATCCTTTATCTGGACCTAATTAGGTCTAAAGGAATACATAATCACCTTTGAAATTTAGACATAGGTGGGTTTTATAAAGCACTTTATTCAATTTGAAATGACCCCAAACCTAATCAGGCCCTCAACTAACATGTGGCATGTATTTTATCCTTACCTAACCTAATCATGATTCATTCACCAGTTAGCACTAAGTCTATAGTAAACATAAACCAACATCCACCAAACAAGTTTTATCCTTTATCTGTACCTAATTAGGTCTAAATGAAAACATAATCACCTTTCAAATGTAGACATATGTGGGTTGTATAAAGTAATTTATTCAATTTGAAATGACCTTAGACCTAATCAGGCCCTCAACTAACATGTGGCATGCATTTTATCCTTACCTAGCCTAATTATGATTCATTCACCAGCTAGCACTGAGTCTATAGTAAACATAAACCAACATTATGATTAGGCTTATAACTCTAATTAACAAACAAGCATCATCCCTTACCTAGTTGGGATTAAGATCTCGCATACCACTGCCCTCTTGCACACCATTACCCTCGAAGTTTGATACACAATTAAATTAGTCAAGGTTTTCAATTGGCATATAACTATGAACAATGAGAAATACTCTCCACATTTTATGTAGGATTTGAATCCCTCTTTCAACTATTTACAAAAATTTGGATTCCCACCGACCCAGTTGAGCTTCAAGCCTCAACTAAAAAAGGCAACTTGGTGCAAGAATCATCATGACCTAATTGGTGTTTGAAAATTGATTAGCACTAAGAATGGTTACTGAAACCATACCTATTTGAAAATTTCAAGCCTGATTACCATTAAGCTATTATTTTGAGTAAGACAGAGACATAAGCAGGGATGAAAGTCTGAGTAATAAAGCACTACCAAGAGACAAATAACCAGGACCTAATTGGTAATATGAAACCTAATTATCACTATAAACACACAAGAACTTATCCAAGACCTAATTGACACTTGGAAGGCCAATTAAAACTATGATTTAGAACCAACTTGCCAAAGCCCTGATCCAGGATTAGGAACCCAATTATAAGTGATGAGCATGACAACTTTTGAAGACCAAATTGTGAGTTTTATCTTCTTGAATTTTGAGGTGACCAAGAATTTTTTTTAGCTAAGTGTTTATAGACAAAAATTATCATAACAACTTGGTCAATATATTTGTGTATAAACTAGAAGGAATTGAAGACTTTGAAATTTAAGCTCCCAAACAACCTCCCCCAAAGTAAAAACACAAACAAATGAATAAATCTCTATCATTCAATTTTGGTTGATGAAAGATTCTAGAAACCTTGGATACTTCTACATCAAACAATAAACATTTAAAAATGTGAGCTCTTGCTCACATGGATGGAATAAGTGGGAAAACCACTCTTTTGGCCATGAATCATAATTATTATGGCATCCCCTTCTAACACACCACATACTTCAACTAGTTTTATTTCTTTCTTCTCCATTTCTAGCTCCTCCTTGTTGGTCTTAAATCTATCCTCTTTATCTTTCCTTTATTCTTTCTTTCCCTTTTTTTGGGTTTAAACCCACCATATAGTTTATCTCTTTTATGGGATTACACCCACCATAGTCTGTCCTCCTCCACCAAAGGCTTATCTATATTTCTCTCCATCCACTTATGGGCTAAAACCCACCTTTATCTGACCACCTACACCAAGATACGTGTCCATGGGATTAAACCCACCACTGACCAACCTCATCTTCCTAAATCCTTCTTGGCTTTGTTTCCACATTTTCCAACCTATTTTTTAATTCTTATTTCCATCACTCTTCATTTTTTGTATCTTCTCTCTCATCATTTGACATCTTTTCTTTCATCTTCAATATCATCAAAATAGACTCAACATACATTTGGGCATCTGAATGATAACCCATATCCATTAGTACCACCTCAATGATAGCCTTTACCTTCTCATCTCCATTTTTCACATTGCTATCTCAAGCAACTTATCCAAATCTGTTACAACATCCTCTTCTTCTCCACATGTTATAGCTACCATACAAATTAGCAACTCCTCCTTACATTTGGGGAGCTTAAGAACTCATGGTTACCATACAAATTAGCATCTCCTCCTTACATTTGGTTAGCTCAAGAAACTCACTCTATTTACCTTGGAAGGCCTCTTTAAATTATTCCTTTCTCTTAATCTCTACACCTACAACATCTGTATCTTCAACACACTCTTGAACTGATATCAAACTTAGTTTCCATGTCTCATCTTCCATCTCCACACTATAAGATTACTTCTCATCAAGCCTAGGCTTCTTGAATCCTTCTTCATTATTAATTCTCCTTAGAATAGTATTTAGTTTTTATTATGACAACTCTTCTTCCTCTTGACAGTCTTATTCACTTGACATTGTGAGAGTCTTCTCTCCCATTGCTAACTATTTCAAATGGGATTCCATGCGTATACCTTCTTGATAAAAATATTTTTCCCACCCTTTCCCACTCTCTCTTATCTCCATAATGACTGGAATATAATCCTTTATGGCTATCATATCATTGCCAACCATATCTTCAACTATCATTTCCATATCATCTTATTTTTTGGCTTCTTCACTTTGTTTGTCATATAAATGAGCATGTTAGACTAAACCACACTTTATAATTTTATTTTCTATCTTCTCCATTTTTGTACCTAAACATTTCAAAAAAACATTAAGGGAATCAATAATTCACACACGTATCTCATCAATCACTTTATCATGACCCAAGGACATGTTATCCAACTCTTCTTGACTGCTTTCATGCTTCTCATGGCTTACTCTCTCATGATGGATTTTCAAAAGCTCCATATCAATAACCTTTTATGTTGTCTTCTCTTCATTTCCAATTTTGTTTTCACCTCCTTCACATAGCTAATTTTAAACCATACTATCCTTATGTGAATTTTCTTGCACAATAATCACTTTCATTATTTCCTTCATGGGAACTTTCAACTCTTCATGGTTGTTATATTTGTAGAATTCCTCATGATGCATTCTTCATTCACCTTTATTATTTTATTCATGTAAAATTATATCATTCCTTGGTTGTCCTCAACACTATTACCTCCAAAATAGAAATGATAAATGCATTTCCATAACTAACCAAGGATGGTTCTAAATTTTACCATTCATGGGACACTGCCAACACTTGTCCATCCTCACATAATGGGTCTCCTTCTTCCATTTCAACAAATATCACTTCCACATCCTCTTGCATGAGGATGTCTTCCTCTATGGGATGATCATAACTCTCATCTACCTTGTGGTTCTAAAAATTAGATTTGGGCTCCCTACAAGGAAGCCTCACCTTCTTATTGTCATTCAATACAATCTTATCTTTTTCACACTTAATCTTCTTCTTGATACTTCTTCAGTATTTGGCTGCACACATGGCAACTTCCCATTCTTATGTCTTCTCTTTGAAATCTTATTCTTCTCATCTCTCTCAAGCCTCATTACGTGAAGCTTAATCAACCATTTTGGTTACAATTTTGGGTGTACAAAATGACCCAACAAATTGGAAACTATATGCTCCCAACCATTTACCTTAATCTCACCTTTACTTTGTCTCCTATCTTGGATATCTTTTCAATACACAACTATAATTTCACATAATCTCTTTCATGAAACTTTTACCCTCATGAGGTCTACAACATTCTCATTTTTAAATTATATTTCTAGCTCAACTATCCATTTTAAGGGCTTTTCTAGATTCTCATTTCCATAAAACAAAGTAATATCACTAAGAGATTTACCTCTTTCCTTCACCATGACCTTTGTAAAAAAAATTATTACCAACATATTTTATTTTTCTTGTTTGGATTCTCTCCAAAGTATCCAATCTTGATTTTAGGGACATCAACCCACCATTATCTCTTCTTCATCATCTTTACTCATAATTGTAACAACACCACTTCATGTAGTCATTTCCATCATATCCAATCTTGCCTGACATGTTTTCAACATCTCAATCAAGTCATCCACCTCTTATGCTCTTATATTTTGTGTCATATCTCACCAAAATAAGCATTATTATCTTTCAAAACCTACAAAAAACTCAAAATAGATCCTCTCAAACTCCCTCCCAACTTGCAGGACTTATCTCACACCTGCAACAAACTTATGCAAGCTTCTCTTTCACAACTTCTAGCATACTCAAGAAGACTTGTCTTTGAAACCCTACAACAAACTCATACAATAGTTTCACACTCACCACCCATAATGAAAATACCTTACTCTGATACCACTTGATGTAAACACCAGGTAGGGTATCAATTTAATGATAGTTGTTAAGCTTGTGTTGCATGAGTTTCAAAACTATGGACACACATTAGAATAATTCACAAAACGTAAATCATATCATTAGATATTATTTATTTCATTAATTTTTAAAAACATTAAAATGGAACACATATCCTAATAGTTAGGCATCAATCATTCTTATTAAATACAAATGCATGGAGGAATTACACACTTTACCACATCTAGTTCTCTATAGAATTTTGCTTTTAATTTAGTAGCATAATGCCTCCTCCAAATCAATGAAAATTGAAAATCTACAATACTAATTTCAACCATAATATCCAACTAAGGAATCCCAAAACAAATACCATTTTTACATTTAAGACAGGAATGGACTAACCCATAAGCTTCCCTAGGTGGCTCTTGGCCTTCCCCATTCCATCTCTAAGAAAAATTACCATAAGAGAAGATCAACAGATCACCAAACATGTTTTATCATTTATCTAGACCTAATCAAGTCTAAAGGAACACATTAACAATTTAGAACACACCTTTCAAATGTAACCCAGGTGGGATTTATAAAACACTTTATTTAATTTGTAATGACACTAGACTTAATCAAATTGTCAACTCCTAATTAGCATTGTGGTATGCATTTTATCCTTACCTGGCCTAATCAGGATTCATTCACCAGTTAGGATTGAGTCTATAAAAAACATAAACTGACATTCTGATTAGGGTTATAACTTCAATCAATAAATGAGTATCATCTCTTCCTAGTTATGATTAAGATCCCACAAATCACTAGCCTCGATGTTTGATACATAACTAAACCATGTAAGGTTTCCAATCTATATACAATTGTGGGTAATGAAAAATAATCTCCACATTCTATGTGGACTTTAAATCCCACTTTCAACTATTCATAAAAAATTGGACACCCATTGATCTAATCAGGCTTCAGGCCCCAATTAGCAAAGGAAACTTGGTGCAAGAATCAATATGACCTAATCAATGTTTGAAATTGTTTGGCACTAAGAACAATCATTGACTCCTACTAAGACCTAATTGGTAATTGTCACCTTGATTACCATTTAATTATTTTATCATGTATGCCATAGCCTTAATCATGGATGAAAGTTTCATTAACAAAATAATGGTAACCTAATTGGTAATATGAAACTTGATTAGTACTAGAAACACACAAGAACTCATCTAAAACCTAATAAAAATTTGGAAGGATGATTATAACTATGAGTTTAGAACCAAATTTGTGAGTACCTTGTTGGGGATTAAGAAATTAATTACAATTGTTGAGCGTGGTAACTTTTAAAAACCAAATCGAGAGTTTGGTCTTCATGAATTTTAAGGTGACCAAGCAACTTTTTGAGCCAAGATTTTATATGAAAAAATGATCATAACAACTTGGTCAATCCATTCCTACAAAATATAGAAGGAAATGAATACTTTGAAACTTTATCTCCCAAATAACCTCCTCCAAGGTGAAAATATGAGCAAATAAATAAAGCTCTACCACTTAGTTTTGTTTGACACAAGATTGTCAAAAACCTTAGATGCTCCTGTATCAAAACCCTAAAATTAAACATTTAGGGCTCATTTCATCTACAGCATCATTTGTTTAAGAAACCAATAATGGCTATCATTTTATTAATGTTGACCCTATTTCCACCATTTTACCACAATCTATTTTGTTTAAGCAACCAACAATGGTTGAAATTTCACCATATTTTAGTTATGCAGGTGAGGTTTGTCATTGAAGACAAGGCAAATTTAAGATCCCTTACAGTAAATACCCTTAGTAATCAATTATGTATAGGTGTTCTAGCGAATCCAAGGGAAGGAGAGGTGTAGTAATCATTTTTTCATTTTTTATACAATTGAATGGTTGTACCATGAACCAAACATATTCAAGACTAGTCGACTACATTGTGAAACCAATCGGTGTAAACACTAGCTAGTAATATGATCTAACCATCCATCTACATGATGGTTGCTAGTGTGATGCAGACAGTCGATTGCATGGTTTGTCCATATAAGATATTCAATTAGTAACAAAGAATGAAAATTAAATGGTTATTAAAAGAATCATATTTAGTATATATATAAAGGTGATAGGGGCCTATTTTTTATTTGATGTAATGGTGATATATCTATATTCCTAAGTATGGAATTATTGTAAACATTGGGTGAGCAGACCCAAAAAAATAACTTACATTTTGATTTTTTAGGCAACCCAATTCTATGTACTAGCCCTCCAAAATCACCAAAAGTAAATTCTCAAAAAATGAATATTCATGAATTAATAAATATTCTGAATAATTTTAATAGCATTAGGTAGATGATATTTATGGATTACATAATACCTCAATCTTGTACACTTGGTAAACTTAGACCTTGGTTGTTCCTCTTAATTTTAGACATTTCCCACTTTTGCAATACTCGTATTTGCTCTATCTTGTACCCCTTAGACTACATATTTAGTCAGACCAGTCTTATGTTGATGATCAAATCCTTTTATCTTTCCCATAATGCTTAAAATGTACTTATCTTCCATCTCTATAAGTTTTCAACATGTACCTACTTTCCTGCTCCCTAGACACTAATATTAAGGACAAACACTAGCATCAACATTAGTGTCCTAACCTGACATAATTGTACAGTACCCTAAAGTAATAGATTTTTCAAATAAAACATATCTTAATGATTGGCCTAAGTGATTTAATTCAAGTTATTATTATAAATGGATTGATATAAATATAATATCAACCCTCATCCATTCCTCACCTACAAGACCTAGAAACATGAGAACAATACCAAGTATTCTTACCAAAGAGAATTTAGTTGAACAAAGCTTCCCTATTTCTATACCATTCATATGTACAACACATCTATATGTCTAAAGTACTAAAAGAGTAGTCCAAGAGCTTGATTTTTCAAGTTATAAGCTAGGTCACTATTGTACTTGATTTGCATAATATTTCATGATTCACATACAAGCAAACACGTAGGGGAGAATTACATTAGTCTAAAGCCCTCTTTGGAGTATTGGCTATGCAAGTAGAGTTCACTGAAAAAGGGGTCTTTGGGGCCAGCTCAGCACCATGTGCCCACTAACCCATTTCCCCCAAGGTCACAATAAAGATGAAGAACAAGGATTTTACAAATTCATGAGTGACATCCCATGACCCAAGTCTAAATACACCAGAGTGAAGGCAAAGTCAAATATAAAAGTATATAGGTGGTCACATCCTTTTTCAGCTAGTATTATATATAGGATACTTGTATTGAACCAATATATTAGTGTCGATACAACTATCCTAGGATGGCATTAGTATCCAAAGCTCCAGAAGTGTCATATCCAAAAGTTGATGACTATTCTAGAATATCCTTCCAGCTTACTTTCTACCTATTCTAGATCTAACACTGTGTTAGCATTATAACCAACTAAATATATTACTTCTTTATCATTTCCATCCATAACTTAGTTTTAATTTCTATATTTATCTTATACTCAACATAATAAATTTAATTGGCATGTTGTAGATCTAATTATCACCATTGTGTATTGTCATTTCTATATTTTTAACCATATAATACTTCTAAGTTAGGATAACCCCTTTATCCAAACTTTAGGGTTAAACATTTGGTGAACCCAATCTTTGAACATCATTTATGTCCAAGCATACCCTATGGGATGTTTATTACATGCTTTGTCCTAATATTTATTTACTTCATATCTTTTATCATGAATGATATTGATTGTTTTGATGACTATGATTATGAAAGTCTTCAAATTTCTATCAAATAAGGGGTAAAAATTGATTGCTCTTGTATCCTTCCAACAACTAAATCTTCTAACCTTAAAGCCTTGAATTGTGGTAGTTATTATCCCTTTAATTAGGTCCATGCTCCCACCATTTCAAGAGATGAGTTGAGCCATATTAATTAAGATAAATAACCTTTTCCCATACTCCCTACATAACCATCATACGATTTTAGTCTTTGATATTTGTAAAAATATGGATACAAAGGCCAATGATTGGGAAAACATGAGCAAAGTATAGTTCAACCTATTATTCCTAAAAATAATACATCTTAGAACAGCCTAGGATTTTCAAAAAAAATTGTGAGACCCAAATAATGCAAATCATCTAAGCATTCCCTTCATGCACATTTTACCACACAAGTGGGTACATATGAGCAAGAGGTTCCTTCATTTTATCGATAAAAATTTAGGCAAATACATCAAGAAATTATGAATGATTTACAAATAACTTATAAGGGGGACATGCCTTCAAGAAAATTAATTAACTCCCACATAATTCCTACATTCCCAAACAATATTCCCATTAACAAAGATGATGGTTCCCTCATACATTCATTAGAAACAAATTATATAAAAAAAGAGGGACCTCAACTAAAAATTGTTTAAGTTTAAATTATTATACTAAAATTACCAACATTTAAATATATCATACCACTACCAAGTTACCCTACATTTAGTGATCATGAACTTATACTTGTCTATACATAAGGACAATGATACTCATATGCCTATATTCAAAAATGTGGTGGGTTGCAACCAATGATAACACCTATGATAAACACCTCTACTCCCATGGAATAACTTATGTCTATGATGACCACTATTGGGGATCTTCAAAATTAGGTTTTGTTGATGTCTTAAAATTGCGCTAGATCTTAATCAACAACAATGGGAAGTTTCAAGCTATGGGACAATGTGCTTGAAAACAACCTCTAGATTTTAAAGAAGCTGGTCTCTTCTTTTGTATTGGGTGTTGGGGAAAAGGGATAGGAGACTAAACAAAAATGCAAAATGCAGGAATTGAAACCTAACTATGGCGATGCACCTGAGTATAATCCTAATCCTAACCTGATCACAGAGAAACTATTATATGATTCAATTACATTTAAGAGTAGACAGGTGCATGATTAATGTAAATGATTGGAATAACAGAAATAGAGGCTCACAACAAGGGAGTCTTTTGCTAAGATACAAGAATTGTCAACAAAGGCATAGTGTTCAATCTTCTTAATAGAATCTTCCAATCACATTAGAGGTGCAAAAGTCATGCATAATTATGTAGAACTTCAAATTCTAGAAAATGAGACAAAAGCAAATAACATTTCCAATCACAACACTAGCAAATCTACAGCATAGACTACTGTATAAATGACACATGTAACATCAACCAAGGCATGGAGCTTAAATTTCCTTAATTCATTCAGCCACATAAAGGGCACAGAAACATGCACGATTATATCAACTTTTACAACTTTAGGAAATCAAGAAAAGAGTAAATGATATTACTGGTTGAAATTACAAGAAGTCTAAACTATCAAAAATCTTTCCCCCTTTAGATTTTACAATCCTGCTTATATAGACTCAGTTGTCTCCCTACATCATCACCTTCTTTCCCACTCAATTTTAAATTCTGACCTAACTCACAGGGGGCAAATAGACGGCCCATTAATGCCTTGGGAAGGCCATGTTAGAGAAAGGGCGGCTGCCCATTACTGCAGCATGGTGATTCCTGACTGGTACCTTCTTTCACACTTGAAATTCAAATTCTATCACCTACTAGGCTGCACACCTGTCTATTCCATTTTAAACTCTAAGCGAACAAATAGTCGACTCATTTAATGCTTTGGGGGCTCCATAAAACTACCCGATCACTATTCCATCTACTACTTTAATAAGTAGGCAGATACTTTGTTTTATTAGATACGAGAGAGGACACTTAGCCAATTCATGAAAATTCTCTTCACAGTCTAGGAAACACTGGGGAACAACACTTGGCACCTTCTGCCTGATTCATCGAAGACACGCGGCTCCCTCCGCTTCTCTTTGGCTACACTGTAGATTTATTAGGGACACATATTGGACTCTTATAGATGGTGACATTTGGTAGCTTCCATAGACTTTTGAAGTAACACCCAGGACCCACCGCCGTTTCATATTTGTCAATAGAACTTAACGATGATTCTCTCAGGCATTGACATGTGGAGACTTCCGTGGCTTCGAGGAAGATAAGTGGCATCTTTCACTTCTTCTATGGATGGAGTAGAGGGGGACCTAGAGAGTGACACTGGGCAGCATCTGCTGCTTTGTGGCACTTAAGCAAAATAAAACAATGCCTTTGTGTGTTGAATGGAAAGCATTGGACTCATGGCTTCCCAAATGCTGACACGTGGTGGCTTGCAATTTTTCTCCAAAAAGGTATTTCAAGGCCTCCGCAACTGCCACTTGGTGCTTGCCGCCTTCTCTACTACCTTAGTTCATTAAAAGTCTTTTCCAAGAAATGGAATGAAATGTGGGTGCCTCTATGACACGCAGATGCTAGCACGTGGTACATTCCATGATCCACGGTTCTTTGGAAAGTTACAAAAGGGCCTCAGAGGATGCCAAATGGCCAGCTCTTTCCGTTTCAAAAGGTGACACTTGGCAGCATCTGCTTGAACTTGATACTTGGGGAAAAAAATGAGATGAAGGAAATAAGAAGGGGAAAAATACATGTGCTTGGAGGGTGACACTTGGTAGCATCTACCGCTTTGACACTTAGGCAAAATATGAACCCGTCCTCTGCTCCGAAACTCTACTGCCATGACCAAGGCACGCAAGAACCAAAATTGCAGTGCTTGGATTAAAAAATAAATTAAATACGATGTAGAGTAAAAATTACTCTACAATTATTGGTGACCACCAGGACTTTTGAGCCTGCTCAAAAAGAACCCAACTCCCGTTATGCGGTCATGTGCTCGAAGAACACTTATTTAAAAGAATGGAAGAAAAAATGGGAAAATAGAGCAACAGAACTAAAATTAAACTACTAGATACAGCTAACCAGGTATATTTGCCTCCCTCCTAAATCAAAAGGAATATTTTTGAAGTCTCCTTTATGGTGAGAAGACTTATGGTGCCAAACAAATAGCTGAATGGGAAGGAGATTTTGTGACCTGCTCCTCTTGCCTATCACCTTGTCTGGCTTGTATCTGAGTAGATCAGAATCGAACATGTTTCTGACATATACGTTCTTTGCTTATCTTTGAAAGCTTGTTAAATGTCGGTCCCTTAGACTGGTGCTCTTCACCAAGAAATCAGTGGTTGCTGGTTTATCACCATTAGCCCTCTGCAGTGCATCATGGTTCGACCCGTTTCCTTATACTTCATGGCAAACCACGTCAAACTCATCTTTTGTTGCATTATCCTCTTTTTTCATGACTTTGACCTCTTAGATGGATAATTTTGATAGAGTGTAGTAATTTTGCACATGTAATTGAGGCCCAGTGCTACTCTGTTCATCTGTAACCAATTCATGGCTATCTTGCAAAGTGAGAAGAAAGTCTGAGATTATTTCCTCCTCATCAGCATTCTAGCTTGCATAATTTCTTGGGGGTATAGAGGCTCCCATATTTGGTACAGGTTGAAACTGATTGGCTCAAAATCATTGTTGGTGTCAATAAAAACCTCCAAAGGCAGATTGGCTGAAGAATACACCAAGATTCTTCAACTCTTTGAAAGATCTGTCCCACCAGGCATGCCAAAAAATTGTTGATGTCTTAAAATTGTGCTAGATCTTAATCAACAACAATGGGAAGTTTTAAGCTGTGGGACAATGCGGCTTGAAAACAACCTCCATATTTTAAAGAAGCTGGTCTCTTCTTTTGTATTGGGTGTTGGGGAAAAGGGATAGGAGACTAAACAGAAACACAAAATGCAGGAATTCAAACCTAACTATGGTGATGCGCCTGAGTGTAATCCTAATCCTAACCTGAGCATAGAGAAACTATTATATGATTCAATTACATTTAAGAGCAGGCAGGTGCATGATCAATGTAAATGATTGGAATAATAGAAATAGAGGCTCACAATAGGGGAGTCTTTTTCTGAGATACAGGAATTGTCAACAAAGGCATAGTGTTCAATCTTATTAATAGAATCTTCCAATCACATTAGAGGTGTAGAAGTCACGCACAATTATGTAGAAATTTAGATTCAAAAAAATGAGACAAAAGAAAATAACATTTCCAATCACAACACTAGCAAATCTACAGCATAGACTACTGTATAAATGACACAGGTAACATCAACCAAGGCATGGAGCTTAAATTTCCTTAATTCATTTAGCCACATAAAGGGCACAGAAGCATGCACGATTATATCAACTTTTACAACTTTAGGAAATCAAGAAAAGAGCAAATGATATTACTGGTCAAATTTACAAGAAGTCTAAACTATCAGAAATCTTCCCCCCTTTAGATTTTATAATCCTACTTATATAGACTCAGTTGTCTCCCTACATCAACACCTTCTTTCCCGCTTAATTTTTAATTCTGACCTAACTCATAGGGGGCAAATAGACGGCCCATTAATGCCTTGGGAAGGCCGTGTTGGAGAAAGGGCGGCTGCCCATTACTGCAGCATGGTGGTTCCTGACTGGTACCTTCTTTTGTGCCTAAAATTCAAATTCTATCACCTACTGGGCCGCACACCTATCTATTCCATTTTAAACTCTGAGCGGACAAACAGTCGACTCATTCAATGCTTTGGGGGCTCCATAAAACTACCTGATCACTGTTTCATCTACTTGAATTAACTCCAGCCAATTTTCCCTCCATTTTGCTTTAACAGTTAGGTGGATACTCTGTTCTATTAGATACGGGAGAGGACACATAGCTGATTCATGAAAATTCTCTTCACGGTCTAGGAAGCACTGGGGAACGACACTTGGCACCTTTCACCTGATTCATCGAAGACACGTGGCTCCCTCCGCTTCTCTTTGGCTGCACTGTAGATTTATTTGGGACACATATTAGAATCTTACAAATGGTGACATTTGGCAGCTTCCGTAGACTTTTGAAGTAACACCCAGGACCCACCGCCGTTTCATATTTGTCAATAGAGCTTGACGATGATTATCTCACGTGTTGACATGTGGAGACTTATGTCGCTTCGAGGAAGATAAGTGGCATCTTCTTCTTTTACCATGGATGGAGTAGAGGGGGACCCGAAGAGTGACACTTGGCAGCATCCGATGCTTTGTGGTGCTTAAGCAAAATAAAATGACACCTTTATGCATTGAATGGAAAGCATTAGACTCATGGCTTCTCAAATGCTGACACGTGGTGGCTTGTAATTTTTCTCCAAAAAGGTATTTCAGGGCCTCCGCAACTGCCACTTGGCGCTTCCCACCTTCTCTGCTACCTTAGTTCATTGAAAGTCTTTGCCAAGAAATGGAATGAAATGCGGGTGCCTCTATGACATGCAGATGCTAGCATGTGGTACATTCCATGATCTGTGGTTCTCTGGAAAGTTACAAAAGGGCCTCGGAGGATGCCAATTGGCTGGCTCTTTCCATTTCAGAAGGTGACACTTGGCAGCATCCGCTTGAACTTGATACTTGGGCAAAAAAATGAGACGAAGGAAATAAGAAGGGGAAAAAGACATGTGCTTGGAGGGTGACACTTGGCAGCATCTACCGCTTCGACACTTAGGCAAAATATGAACCCGTCCTCTGCTCTGAAACTCTGCTGCCATGACCAAGGCACGTAGGAACCAAAATTACAGTGCTTAGATTAAAAAATAAATTAAATACGATGTAGAGTAAAAATTACTCTACAGGTTTCTATATTGAAAATTCAAATGGCTTTCCATAATACTAATGCACATATAACCTCATTCAATAATCAACCTCTTACCAAATCTATACTTAAATATCCTTATCCACAAGATTTTGAATTACCAGATTTACCCCTCTTTTTGAGACACAAGGATCCATTCGACCACATGATTAACTATGTAAATTATTTTGTTCAATGGGCACAAGATGAAAAACTATTACTAAAAATTTTCTATATGAGTCTTTCCGACGAGGCTCAAAATTGGTTTTATAGTTTACCAAGGGTTCCTTAACTAATTTTTTACAATTGGAAGATGTATTCTTCATGGCTTTTAATATCCACAAGGTGCCAAAACTTACATCAGAACATTTGTACAATTTTAAACAAAGTGATGATGAATCCCTTAAATATTATACTATTCAATTCAAAAGTATATCATAGGAGCTAGCATTTATCCCCTTAGATTTTGAATTACAATTTATCTTTAGTAGAGGCCTCTTTCCCCACTAAAGGAAAGAGCATTGCATAAATAATGAGTCATTTACCCACTTATATAATGATATGTATAGATATGCTTCCTTCATAATTACTTATTCAATGGAACTTAACACATCTCCCTCCTAATACAAAAGTTTTATCCCTCACACAAAGCATGGATATAACTTACCTAAGGAACATTATGAGTAAAAAAGTGGTATTCCTAATATTTATATGACTAGTTTGTAAATTTCATTCAACATTGATCCAATCCAAGGTCCATATCATATGCAATAATCTCAAATTCAATAACACAAAAAATATCCATGCCAACAAGATTTAATAATTACCTTATAAATGGGTGATACTTATTTTTGGCATAACCATATTAATCCTACGCAAGCAAAAACCAATTGAAATATAAGATGCTTACAAAAAATGGATTCAATCTAACAAACTTATAAAATAAATAAGGTTGGAAAGATTCCTTGGGTAACATAATAATACCAATTGTTTGTGGTCCTAAAGTGGGTTTGGGTTATGCCCACCACATCTCCATATGCACTTGCACTAGGAACTCTCTGGCTATACCAAATGGAAGAAAATATCATTATTCTCTTATCTATGGTGTGAAGGAATTCCTCCCTTTAGAGCTTGATATTTCTACTCTTCATGTTCCCATTAAAGGTATTATTTATGATAATGAATACATATTAATATTATTACATCAACTAGAATTTTCAGATGAGGCACATATACATGCAATTGAGTACATGAGAGTCTATCAAAACTACCTAAAGAAATATTATAACAAAAATACCAATCAAGATAATTCAATTTGGGTGGTTTGATACTGAAATAAAATCAAAAGAATAAAAATGTACACAAGTAAAATAAAATAAAAATCAAACCTAATTATCTAGGTCCCTTCATTATTTTAGAGAACCTTGGTATGTGGGCTTATCACCTAGCTATATAAGAAGGAAAACCTTTGAAGAATCCAATGAATATCATGCACTTAAACCAATTTTACACATGATTCATATATCGTTCCTTTATTTATCTTATTATATCATATTTTACCTACATTGGGGACAACACATTAAGTCTTCTACATCACTAGCTGATACACTGATTTATTATTCCTATTTTTTATTATCTACACATAGCCATTGGGGACTTCTTACCCACATATTTCTCATGGGTTTCATATGTTATATCATATGCTATAAAATATGTCATAATAATCCATTGACTTTATCTCCTCCCTATTATAAACACTTTGTTTTCCATCATGGGGGCACATTCTTCTTCCACACCTACATTGCTTTTATATGTTGGGGGAATCTTGTCCATGAACATGATCACAACTTTATTTTAAAAATTATTTTACACCCATGTTTATATTGATCACACATTACATATATAAGGATCTACCTTCAACTAACATCCTTCATACATCTTACTCACATCATGCTTAATACACTTGATACATTCATTCTTATATCTTATCAAAATTGAGGCAAATTTTTATAATGGGCCACATCACTTGTTCCACTTATCAAGGTAATATTGGGGCATATCACTTTCACATCCTTTATTTTTTATACCATTACTTTCCATGCTTCTACATCAACATATTAGTATTAGGTTACAAGTTACTTATTAATCATGCATGGTTACAACTTCCAATACTACTATATTTTTATTGATGTAGGATTTTTCCCACTTGTAGTTTTACCTACATGATTATTCATCAGCTTACTTAGGGTTTTTAAGGTGATTAGGGAAAAATAAAATTAATGTATTTTATAATATTATTGAGTTGATTTATTATGTCTTTGATGACCTAATTTCTCACTATATAATGTACCTCCTTTGTACTTTTTGGCTAATCAATGAATGAAACTTTTGATGCATTATTGGCAATAGGATTATCATTAATGTCAAAAGGGACACTATAGATGTCATTGATGTCAAAAGGATTAGGCATGATTGATGAATATAAGATCATGTTTTACAAGTTGCACTATGCAAAGTTGTCTTGATTTTGCAGAGACCATTTATGGATGTTTGAAGTGAATCAAATAGAAGATATGTTATGGGTTTTTTATGAGCATCTTAAAAATATGGTTTATATGTTCAGATGAAGAGTGATGAGCCTATAATTAAATTATCTTTACTCTTGAAAATTATGGGGTTTTTAAGTTAAACCCTAAGGGTTTAAGTCATGGCATCAATAGGCATGTTCTATTTTGATGTTGACTAGATATAGCCAAGATCTATTAGCTTAAGTTATATCTTAAGCCCTTGTCATCATTGTAAAATTGGCCCCTTCAACCTATCAATTACCATATTGAACCAATGATCAATACTTTATATTTATTAAGTCTCAAACTTAATATTTATCCCAGCTTGATCAATGGCTAGCACTTAATCAAACATTAAAGAACCAATGATGTGCAGTGAAGTCAAAATGTCAAAAGCACCTCTGAGTAAACATGCTAGTGACAAGTGTCATAATAATGGAGCTTGCATAGTAAATCTATGAAATAGTTTAAATTCAAAAGGTCAATCATCAACACGGGATCACCAAGTGTCTCAATAATGGGAACTAACAATAATGAATAGAAGGCACATGTTAATGCCAAGTGTTAAATTCTTGAGAGCTAAGTAGAAATAAATATCAAGCTTATTAGAATATTTGACGGTGAGTGTTTAATCATGAAAAGGAGATCCAATAGAGTAGGTAGACTCAATGGGATAAAGTGTTCAAGGTTTATCAACATAGTGGTGAATTAAAGATTGAGCAAGGTTGAGAAGATCGACAGAGCCTAAGCATTCCAAAGAATCAGAAAGAAATAAGATGGGATAAAAATATCGATGTCTAACATCAAGATAGAAGTAAATATCATGTTATTTTGAAGATTTAACGGCACATGAGAGATAAGATCAAATGATCTAATGGACACATTTTAAACTTCAGGAGTTATAGTCTGGAAGCGTACAAGGATCCAATAAAATATGTAAGCTTGTTAGAGATTGATTGAATGAACATGTTTTAAAGATGAGAAAATTAAATATGGATCATTAGATCGTGGTGTCAAAGTTAAGATCAAAGGTCAATATTTAAAGTTATGATCATGCTAATAGTCAAATATAAGAACATGCAAGAATTTGTAGTTGAAACATATAATATGATACAAAAAATGAGATTGATTGTTATAATCGATAAAATCTATGTAAATATGCATGTGCATTAAAACTAGAGCCTGATATTTGCTAAAGATAGTAATGAGACTAAAAATCATGGTGATGGAGCATGAGTTCAAGACATAGGAAACTTGCAGTTCAAGGAATATGAACTAAGTCTAGAACTAAGTGTGATGTGTTAGCAAACTAGTGTGAACACAAAGAAGATACACAACCCTAGATCAATTAATTATATATATAACATCTAGGATACAAGTAGTTGTTGCTAGAGTTATTGAATGGTGTCAAATAGAAAATATAGAGACACTGAGGAGAAGAGTGAGAGAGAGAGATGAAATGTGTTGAATAAAGATAAATATAGACATAGAGATAGAGATAGAGATAGAGGGGTTATGAGGAAGAAAAGGAAGATAATGTGTAGAGTATAAGTAGTTACAGACCAATCTTATAATAGAGAATAGATAATTGGATTCATTTATGAATCAACATTGTAATTTGGAGTTATAGCTTCATAGTAGGTTTGATTAGTTGGTGCTCAATTATGGAATGTGTGCTTCCTTATATTAGGTGCTCTTAAATTATGGGATTCATGTCTCCTTAAGGTTGGTGCCCTTAAATGTGTAACTAGTGAGGTTTTGCTAGTGAGGCTTTGACTGTGAGGCTGGATTAGAACTGTAGATTCTAGTAGCTATTCTCAATGTGGTTTTTCTCACATTGGGTTTTCCACATATAAATATGGTGTCATGTGAATTTATGTGTGTGTGATCTATATATATTTGATTTAATCTGCATATGCCTTTTAATATATTTTAAAAAAGTATCTTAAGGACTAAATTTAAATAATCTATTGATTCACCCCCCCTCTGAGTAGATAGTTGTGTTCCAATAATTGGTATTAGAGCCCATGTTCCTTAGAATAAGCTTAAACAGCCCAAGTAGATCTCAAAAGGTGAACACAAATGGCTAGTCAAGAATTTTCTTCCTCAAACAAAGCACCTCTCTTTGATAGAATAAACTATGCATTGTTGAGGATTAAAATGGAAGCATATCTATCTTCATTAGGGTTTGATGTGTGGATTTCTATTATGAATGGATATATAAATCCTACTTATCAAGCTACCAATAAATCATATGAGATCAATGTCAAGGCTAAGAATGTTATTCTATGTGGATTGTCTAATTCAGAGTTTGTCAAAGTGATGCATTGTCAAAATGCATAAGATATCTGGAACAAAATGAAGAGCATATATGAAGGGGATGACAAGGTAAAGTAGGCCAAGCTACAAAATTACAAAGGCAAGTTTGAAATCTTTAAAATTAATGGGGAAGAGAGAATTTCAAACCATCTCCTTAGATTAGATGAAATAGTCAATGCAATCAGAGGCCTTGAAGAAGAGATGAAAGAATCAATCATTGTCAAAAAGGTCCCAAGATCTTTGCCATCAAAGTATGACTCTAAAATCTCTACAATAGAGGAAGCAAGAGATCTGGATAAGCTCATTGTTAATGAGTTGCATGGAACCTTTATTTCCTATGAGATAAGAATGGGAGAAGCACATAATTTCAAGAGAGAATTTGCATTCAAAGTAGCCAAGTAAGTAAAAGTAGAAGTATCCTCATCCAGATCTGAGGAGGCTAATGAAGAAGAAGCTAACTTTGTCAGAATATTAAAAAGAGGATTTGGAAATTAAAAAGTCAAGTTACCCTTTAAATGTTTTAATTGTGGTAAGGTACGACATTTTACTGCCAAATGCCCTTACAACAAAAATGATAACTCTAAGTAAGAAGAGGAGAGTAAAAAAGTGAAACCCTACTACTCCAAGAAGAATAACTTCAAAAATAATAAAGGTCTATACACAAAAGAAGATAGTGATTCATTGGATGAGTGTGATAGCTCAGATGATGACCATGATTGTGTCTTTGTGGCTGAGGGAAATGAATCCCTATTCATGGAAAAAGGATCAACTTATGTAGATCTAGATCAAGAAGAAGTTGAAGACTCAACTGAAGAACAAGGAGAAGTGGATTTAGAATGTAAACTCATATGTGCTCTAGAATAAATAGACAAGCTAAGAAAAGAGAACTTAAGACAAAAGAAGCTTAGATAAAAAGAGATTAAGAAAATGTCCAAAAGTATTGAAAATTTTGATCAGATGGTGGTTAGCCTAAAGACACAAGTTGAAGAGGCTAAAATAATGGAAGATGTAGTCAAAATTGAACTACAATCTAAATCTAATGAGTGCATGAAGTTAGAAGTAGAGATAGTGGCTTTCATAAAAGAGCTTGAGAAAGCTAAAGATTAATTAGACAAAGGTTTGAAGCTAAAATGAGGATCAGACATTCTTGATGATTTGATCAACTCTCAAAAGCCTTCAAAAGAGAGATCTAGTCTTGGTTATGAAAAAGGAAAAAATTCCATGACTAGTACATCTGCTAACATATATGACACCTTCAAAGCAAAAGGAGAATCAGGAAAAAAAAAGAGAAAACTTATAAGGACATAATGATAGACACAAGTACTACTAATGTGAAGATCATTGAAGCTGAAAAGAAGATTGAAGAAAAGAATAAGAATAAGGTAGCTGATACATATGGATACATAAAAAAAAGTGAGAGACTTGAAAAAGCTAGAGTTTAGAAGATCTCTTCATACTGCATAAAGAAATTCTATGACCAGGTATTCCTCATCTTTTTATGGTTATTGTTATACCTATAATTAGTTTGGTCATAGGGATATTGATTGTAGAGTTGTACCTAAAAGGAGAAAAAATGTTGTAATCAAAAATTCATTTACTCCCTTATTAGATACAAATGTAATATATTATAATTTCAATAATTTTGGTCACATAGCTAAACAATGTAGAACAAAATTTATAAGACCAATAACATAAAGTAAGAAGAAAAGCATGCCTCCTGGTGTGAAAAAAGGTTCACGAGTCTTTGAAAAGGATAAAAATAAGCCATATAAAAAACCCAAGGATGTGTGGAAATTTAAATATCAATATATGATTACTTAAATTTCACTCCATGACAAGGATCAAAATGTGTGGTTAATAGACAGTGGTTACTCAAAACATATGATTAGTGACAAAAACAAGTTCATCAAATTAAAAAAATATAAAGAAGGATATGTTAGCTTGGGATACAACACTATAGCAAAGATTAGAGGTAAAGGAACCTTGAACATAGATGGAAAATTGCCTACACATGATGTCCTTTATGTTGAAGGATTGAAACATAATCTGCTAAGTGTCAGCCAAATGTGTGACAATGGAGATGCCTGATAAGAAAGATTGATGAGAGTTGGTTATGGAATAGAAGAATGGGTCATATCAACTTTGATAACCTAGTCAAATTGAGCTCAAATAAGTGTGTTAGACACATGACTAAGATAACCAAACCTGTAGACACTATTTGTAATGAGTATCAACAAGGCAAGTAGATAAAGGTCGGATTTCAAACAAAGGAGTATGCAACTACAAAGACTTTAGAGTTATTTCATATTGATCTATATGGTCCTACTAAGACAAAAATATCTAAAGGAGAAAGATACTTCATGTTATTTTTAGATGATTACTCAAGAATGACATGGCAATTTTTTTTGAAGGACAAGTCTTCGGCATTTGAAAGATTCAAGATATTTAGAGCCACGGTAGAGAATGAAATTGGATGAAAGATCAAATGCTTAAGATCTGATAAAGGCAGAGAATTCACCTCAAATGAGTTCATAGAGTATTTTGAGAAGAATGGAATCAAAAGGCACCACTCTATAGCAAGGACTCCATAATAGAATGGAGTTATGGAAAGAAAGAATAGGATAGTCAAGGAGATGGCCAGAATAATGCTAAAAGAGACCAAGTTACCTAATGGATATTGGAGAGAAGCAGTCCAAACAATAGTATATATCTTAGATAGAGTTAAATTGAGGGTAAACAATGACAAAAAGCCCTTTGAACTATGGTATGGAAAACCTACCTCTGTTAAGTACTTTAGAGTGTTTAGAAGCAAATGCTACATCAAGAGAAAGGATGAAAAATTGGGAAGATTTGAATCAAGATGTATTAAAGGAATATTTCTTAGTTATTCCACTCAAATCAAAGCCTACATATGTTATAATAAGAGGCTACACAAGATTTTATAGAGCATCAATTTCAAGGTTGAATAAGGCTTGAAACATGTTGAACCTAATAAGGAAATTTGTATTAAAGAATCAGACCTTCAAGAAGAAGAAGATAATGAAGAGGCTGAGGAAATGAGTGAGAATCCACCTAAAATATTTGTTCAAAAGGATCATCCTATAGAGAAAATAATTGACAATAAGAATGAAGGAGTTCAGATAAGGAGAATAGTTGCACAAAACAAAGAGCAAGTAAGTTTTGCTCTAATGTCTGAAATTGAGCCTAAGATCTATGTTGAAGGCAACAAGGATGAGAATTAGCTAACAACCATGGATGAAGAATTGAGCCAAATAGAAAAGAACAAAATTTGGGAATTAGTTCCAAGACCTTCTAACATGAATGTAATAGGTACAAATTGGGTCTTTAGAAACAATCTCAATGAAGATGGAGTTGTTATAAGGAATAAGGCAAGATTGGTGTGCAAAGGATATACACAAGTTGAGGGCATGGACTTTGAGGAAACATTTTCACCACTTGCTAAATTGGAAGTCATAAGAATGTTTCTATCATTCTCTATTGATAAGAAGTTCAAAGTCTATCAAATGGATGTCAAGTATACTTTCTTAAATGGGAACCTAGAAGAGGAAGTTTACCTAGAATAACCTGAAGGTTTTCAGCCCACAGAATAAAAAGATTATGTGTGCAGACTGAAGAAATCTTTGTATGGTCTAAAATAGGCACCTAGAGCATAGTATTCAAGATTAGACCAGTACTTGTAATAATAGGGATTAAAAAAAAGGATGTGTATGCATCAATCTATACTTCAAATCAGATAGTAAGCATATGTTGATTATTGTTGTTTATGTAGATGATATCATTTTTTGTGGTAGTAATAATAGGACGTGCAAAGAATTTGTACTCAAATACAAAATGATTTTGAGATGTCTATGTTTGGAGAACTTTATTTCTTCCTTGGTCTATAAATATTACAATCTAATGAAGGGACATTCATATCCCAAACCAAGTATGCTTAGGAAATACTCAAGAAGTTTGGAATGGAAGACAACAAGCCAGTTGGTACTCCCATGATAACTGGATGTAAGTTGAACAAAGAGGATGAATCCCCTGATGTAAATCAGACTATGTACAGATCAATGATAGGTAGATGATTATACCTAACTGCATCAAGACCTGATATCATGCAATCATTATGCATGGTTAAAATATTTCAATTTGCTCCTAAATAGTCACATGTCAATGTAGTGAAAATAATATTTAGATATATCAAGAGCACAATTGACTGTGGACTATGGTATCCTACAGGTGAAGATTTCACTTTGACAACATATACAGATTTCTATTGGGTAGGTAATGTGGATGATAGAAGAAGCACTAGTGATGGTGTATTTTTCCTTGGAAACAAATTTGTTTCATGGTTGAGCAAAAATCAATATTTACTTAGTCTTTCTACAACAGAAGCAGAGTATGTTGTAGCAGTGGCATGTTGCACTCAAGTCTTGTGGATGAAGCAAATGCTCAAAGACATCAAGGTAGAGTATTAATCACCTATCTCTATTATTTATGACAATTCAAGTCCTATTAACATATCAAAAAATCCAATGATGCTTTCCATAACTAAGCACATTTCAATCAAGTATCACTTTTTAAGAGAGAAGGTTAAAAATCAAGAGGTACCAATGGAATATGTGTCAACTAAGGATCAAATTATAGACATATTCACAAAACCTCTTCCTAAGGAAAAATTTGACTATTTGAGGCAGAAGTTGGGAGTGGTGGCTCCTACACCACATCACTAGATCTTAGTGATAGTGCATGAGTCCAGGTGGACTCTCATAGAATCTTTGTTAATCCCTAAAATAAGAGAGAAAAGAAAACTCAAGTATGCATACTTTTGAAAAATTATATTGAGTTGATGGTTTTAGATTATTAGATAAACTCCTTTATTTAATAAAGGGGAGAAACATTTGGACAAATAGTGAGAAAGGATCCCTTTTCCATTGATGTCAAAGGGAGAGAAAGAGTGCAAATGCTCTCTATAAAATTTGGGAGAAGAAGTGAAAAATGCTCTCTATAAAAGTTTGAAAGAGCAAAAAATGTGTCCAAGTTGATATTTTGGAAAATGTTCCATTACCTAAGGGGGAGCAATGTTATAAGCCAAGTTGTGTTTTGGTATGAACATCTTTAGTTCAAGCCAATGTAAGCAATGCCAGAAAAGGAGTAAAGTATTAAAAGATTAGAGCATTTAGTTTGCCATCAATGCTAAAGGGGGAGATTTTTGGCAATATGATTGTCATTGATGTCAAAAGGGACACTATGGATGTCATTAATGTCAAAAGGATCAGCGAGGATTGATGAAGAGAAGAGCATGTTTTACAAGTTACACTATGAAAAGTTGTCTTGATTTTATAGAGACCATTTATGGATGTTTGAAGTGAATCAGATAGAATATATGTTATGGGTTTTATATGAGCATCTTAGAAATATGATCCACAGGTTCAGATGAAGAGTGATGAGCCTAAAATTGAATTATCTTTGCTCTCAAACATTATAGGGTTTCTCATTTAAACCCTAAGGGTTTAATTCATGAAGTCAATAGACATGTTCTATTTTGATGTTGACTAGATATATCCAAGATCTAGTAGCTTAAGTATATCTTAAGCCCTTGTCGTCATTGTAAAACCAGCCCCTTTGACCTAGTAATTACCGACTCAAAGCAGTGATCAAGACTTTATATTTCCTAAGTCTCAAACTTAATATTTGTCCCAGCTTAATTAATGGCTATCACTTAATTAGATGTTGAAGATCCAATTATGTGTAATGAAGTCAAAATATTAAAGGCACCTCTAGGTAAATGCATTAGTGACAAGTGTCACAATCATGAAGCTTGCATAGTAAATCTACAGAATGGTTTAAAGTCAAAAGGTCAATGAGAAACATGGGGTTACCAAGTGTCTCAATAGTGGGAACTGATAGTAATGAATAAAAGGAACATGTTAATTCTAAGTGTTACATTCTCAAGAGCTAAGCAGAGATAAAGATTGATCTTATTAGAAGATCTGATGGTGAGCAAGTAATCATGTAAAGGAGATCCAATGAAGAAAATGGACTCAATGGGATAAAGTGCTCAGGGTTTATCAACATAGTGGTAAATTAAACACCAATCAAGGTTGAGAAGATCAATGAAGCATAAGCATTCCAAAGACTCAGAAAGTAGCGAGATGAGATAAAGAGATAAAACTTTAAAATCAAGATAGAAGTAAAGATCATGCTAGTTTGAAGATCTAACAACACACGGGAGCTTGGATCAAATGATCTAATAGACAAATTTTAAACTTTAAGAGTTAAAGTCTAGAAGCGTACAAGGATCCAACAGAGCATGTAAACCTCTTAGATATTGATCGAATGGATGTGTTTTAAAGATGATCAAATTGAATAGGATCATCAGATCATGGCACCAAAGTTAAGATCAAAGGTCAAGATTAAAATTTATGATCATGATAACGTTCATAAGCAGGAATCTGTAAGAAATTTTAGTTAAACCATATATTATAATACAGACAATGAGATTGATTATTGTAATCGATCAAATCTATGTAAATATGCATGTGCATTAAAACTAGAGCTTGATATTTGCTAAAGATAGTAATAAGACCAAGAATCACGATGGGGGAGCATGAGTTCAAGACGTGGGAAACTTGAAATTTAAGGAATATAAACTAAGTAATGAACTCAGCGTGATGTGTTAGCAAACTAGTGTGAACATAGAGAAAATTCAAAACCCTAGATCAATTACTTATATATATATATGACATCTAGGATACATGCAGTTCCTGTTGAAGCTATTGAATGGTGTAAAATATAAAATATAGAGACACAGAGGATTAGATAGAGAGAGAGATGAAGTGTGTCTGATAGAGATAAATATAGACACATAGACATAAGGGTTGTGAGGAAGAAAGAGAAGAGAATGTGCAAAGTATAAACAATTACAAACTAGACTTGTAACAGAGAATAGAGAATTGGATTCATTTATGAATCAACATTATAATTTAGAGTTATAGCTCCATATTAGATCTAATTTGTTGGTTCCATTTGACAAGTTGAGTTGGTGCTCAGTTAGGGAGTGGGTGCTTCCTTAGAGTAGGTGCTCTTAAATTAGGGGATTGGTGTCTCTTTAGGTTTGATGCCCTTAAATATGTAACCAGTGAGGTTTTGCTAGTGAGGCTTTGACTCTGAGGTTGGATTAAAATAGTAGATTCTAGCAGCTATTCTCATAATGGTTTTTTTCACATTGGGTTTTCCACATATAAATATGGTGTCATGTGAATTTATGTGTGTGTGATCTCTGCATATTTGATTTAATCTATATATGCCTTTTAATTTATTTTAAAAAAGAATCTTAAGGACTAAGTTTAAGAAATCTACTGATTCACCCCCATCTCAATAGATAGTTGTGTTTCAACATGCATTTGATGCAAATTTTCTTGTGGCAATTTTGATTTCATGTACAACTAAGATTTTCATGCAATCTTGGACATTCAGAGATCTTGGAGAAATCTAACATGGTATCAGATCTCTGATTTGAGAGCCACTTTAATATTTCTAAAATCCTTGATGAGATCTTTCTTACATGTATTCTTACTGGTTTTCCTGATTTTGGGTGTTTTCAAAGGTTTGGTAGGATTTCATGAAAACTAAACAACTGGAGTCTCAAATCACAAAATTAATAGTGCCATAATATTTAGAAGGTGATAAAACCCTAGGATTGGCTGTAAACATGAGTTAGTTTTGTGATAATTGATTTTAACAATTTTGTATGATTTTGGGCTTTTTTGGCGATTTTGTACAAATCCATACAATTAGGTTCTCTAAGGGAAAATACTTTTATAGGTTTTTCTAGGTTTTTGGAGATATTTGATGGGTATTTAGATTTTTTGTAGATCCATATTAGTTCTAGTGTTTTCATGACTGCAATAGACCTCCAAAACTTTGACAACAGTCCAGAGGACGTCAAATTTAACTTATAAAAGTTATTATCCCATTTATCATATGGTATGGTCACATCAGGGGGGGGGTGATGGAGCGGGGGGTCTTAAATTTTTATTATTACTAGTGGGGGTTTAACCTTGTCCCCAACCAATTCTCCAATCAACCCAAACTTTTTCAAATTTATGTTTGGTGGAGATTTTTTATTCGAGCTCAAATCTTAAAATGGTAATAACTTTTGATTGATAGCTCCTTTTGTAGTGTCATCTTCTTAAAAAGTGCTTATTTTTTCATATTATATTCATTTTTGATAATATTAGGTCTACTAAATCTTCCTTAAAACCAACTATTATACTCTCATGGATGCATTATCGATTGAGCCTAATGTCCCTCCAATTTCTTGTGCATACGTACTAATCACTCGAGATGCATTCTTAGCTATGCTTGACATCTATACAAGTGGGGTTGTATTTATAGCTTTAATGGGGGTTCACTTTTATAGTTATAAAGGGGTAATGTGTGGTTTTGTATAATTTTTATTTTTTGTATTTCATCTTTACTAGCTACAACAACCTCTTTTCTACACGTGGATTCAAGTTCATTAAGTCATCTCACACCATTTAATTATCATAAATGGAAATCTAGAATGGAAATCATTTTAAAATCTAAGGGTTCTCATAAAATTACAATGGGAAAAGAGACTAAAACTAAAACAAAAGAGTCTATGGGCTATTATGTCTTTCTATCTCTTTTGATCTACTCTTTCACATAAAATCTACTACAACACCTAATGAAGTTTGGACCACACTGGAAAAAATATTTGGGAAGCAGGATGTGATGAGAGGACATGAGTTGGAGAATGAGCTCATTAGTTTGATCCCAAGTTAATTTCACACCCTATAGGATTTTTTCACCAAGTTTAGATATATGAGGTTGTATTTAAAATAATGTGCAATAGATAAGAAATATGATCAACTTGTTCTGTCTATACTCTCCAAACTAGGTCCAAACTATTTTATGTTTATGTCCACTTTCCATGCCATGAAAAGTGCTCTTGGAGCTACATGCAAGATGACTTATTTAGATACTTTTATTACTAATTTGATTTAGGAGTAAGATACGCTGATACAGATGGGCACAATGAAGTCCTCATAATCTCATGCGCTTATTGTTAAGAAAGAGAAGGCTTCAAACAATATAGAGAAGAAACATAACAAAAAGGATCAATAGAAGGATGTAAGTCCTCCCACCTAAAAAACAAATAATGAGACCCCTTCTTCTAGTCTCAATCCTAAGAAATATAGGATATAATGCGGGTTTTGCTTAAGAAATCATGATGAAAACAATTTTTTGAAAAAACATATTGACCAACTGACTAAGATGATTGAGATGCACAATATCAATTTCCCTGATTCTTCCAATCAGAGTTCATCAACCCATGAATCCTCTAATGAAAATGACTATGGTAAAGAAAAGGAAAAATATAATGGTAAGGATAAAGTAAAAGGCAAGACCCTAGTTATAGTTGTACATATGAATCATACATGGGTCATTGACTCTGGTGTTTCACATCACATGGCCTCTTCACAAATAGAATTCAATTCATGGAACCATGTGACACATCCTCTATATAAATGAGTGATGAAACTTCTAAAAAGGTTCTCTAGAGGGGGTATGTTGAAGTGAGTGGTGGAACATTTAATAATATTCTAAGTGTTTCCTCACTTTCAACTAATATCTTATTAGTTTACAAAATCACTCACCTTGGTTTGGGCATGCGAGTTGTGTTCAATCCAAATTTAGTGTATGTTAGAGAGTTACATAGTGATACTATATTGGTCGTGGAAATGGTTAATCATCAGAATTGACTATATAACTTCTCACACTTTGCTCCTCTCCTTCAAATTTTACTTCTTCAGACTCAACTAAATTTTATGACATGTCTAAGCTTGAGCACACCTCTGATATTGATTACTCTTTTTATAACATAGATGACTACAATAGTTATGGGAATACACCTCCACCATCTCCTTGTCACATTCTAGATATTGATGAGTTATTTCTTGATCAACCTACTTTTGGTCCATTTCAGACATTACAGGGAACATGTATAGTGATCCAAGACACATCATATATCAGGTAGTCTATTCCATACTTTCAAGGCATTCCATAGTCCTTCTTAGCCTCTACTTCCATTGCACCATCATTACACAGATTAGTTGGCCCTCCTACGTTGCATGAGGAGAACCATTCCTTGTATAGAAATCACACCTTGGTTGAAGATTCATTAGGCACTTAGTAGACACATTCACTATTCTAGGGTGACCCACTCTTCATTACATCTACTTCTGATCCACCATCACTCCCAGTAACTCCATTGCAAGATATAAGGTGGCTACAATAAATTATAGACTCTAGTGGGGATTTTTGCCCTATTCTCTTATTTTCTCTCTTTTCGAGAGAAGTTTTATCCTATGATTTTTCTCTTTTTCTCCATTTTATGAGAGTTGCATGGTGCTTGGGTACCTCATCAGGCCTCATTGTCAGGACCCAATTATTATACCCACCTAGTTACATTTTAAGGGGGTGTTGGTGTAGTTTTTTTCTTGCTTGCAGTTTTACCTACATGGTTATTATTCAGCTTGCTTAGGGTTGTTGAGGTGATTGAGGGAAAATACACTTAATGTATATTCTAATATTGAATTGAGGATTTGCCTCTTTGGTGACCTAATTTTTCACTACATAATGTACCTCATTTGTACTTTTTGTCTAATCAATGAATGAAGTTTTTGATGCATTTGATGTAACTTTTATTGTGGTGATTTGCTCTTACCTACTCCTAGCATTTTCATACAATCTTGGATGTGGATCAATCCAACAATTTTCCTATATTGTACATGAGCTTTCATGATGATTACAACTTTAAGCTTTTATCTATATTACGCATGGTGTGTATTCCTCTTTATTTTGAGATGTTGATATGTAAGAGCATTCTTTACCTAAAAAGGGGGGCATCTAGTTAGATTATCCTATAAATAGTTATCGATTTATATATGAACTAGTTAAACCAATCGAATCGTGAAAATCCAAGTGGAGCCAATAGTTAACATATGTCTACTTATCTGATCAGGAAGCATACCTTTTTCCCAAGTGTCAATAAATTAATGAACCAAATTTCAATTCCTATTTTAATTTCCAATTTTTTGTTTCAAATTCATAGTTTCAACAATGCCAACATGGTTAGCATACCACCAAGTGTATTCACTCATTTAATTATTACTAGTTTCATTTAATTTGGTTACATTTATTATCGATTTATCAAGCATTGATCATGTATCACTTTTTTATTTTTTTATTTATACTCTGATATGCTCACACACCTACACATCAAATAGGGGAATTATGTAGACATCTAGTTCTTGTGAAAAGGCTTAATATTTAAATTTTATTAGCATAATTTTATGTATATGGATCATTAATTTAAATCATGTACTTATTGATGCCTTTTCATGTGTTCTCACTTCTCTTTTGTTCTTTTTTGGTCTCGTTCTTCTCTCTTTATTCTATTTTCTATCTCACCTATATTTGTCTATGCTTGGATATCTTCGTTTTATTTATTCCTTTGTTATTTCTATGTTTTGAACATTTTATTTGGTTACCAAACGTGATCCTTTCTCCTTTGCAAGTCCTTTAGCCTCTTTTCATATTTTTCCCATTATGTTGACCCATGTTTTTAGGCTTTTCCTTTTTTCTTGTGTCGGTTTGTGTGTTAATGGATCCTTAATTTCAATTTGAGAAGTATATTTATACAAAACATCCTAAGGTATCTCAATGACAAGTATCAAGGTATTACACAAGTCTTAATCACATTAGGAATATTATATTTCTATTTTCCCATACTTTCAAATGAATTCAAGGGCTTCTATTTTTGCACACTTGTGTCAAGGGAGGGCCTAAGAGAAAAAAGATACTAGTTACATTTGATTATCATGGGGAGAGAAGCTGAAGGCCATCTCCACTTATTGAGATGGGATGCTTACATGTAATATAATTCCATTGAGCCCTAATTCAATACTGGTATGTAGCTACAACCCTTCAAAGGGGGCCTAGTCAATCAACCCCGAGCACATCTTTGTTTATTGTGTGTTTTATAAGAAGTTGGTCTGAATAAGGTTACTTCCAAATGAGACAAGATTTCAACATCTCCCATGCTCATTTACTAATCTAAGAGAGACTTATGTGAATTTGTTGTTGCCAAAGGATCCTAAGAAGTTCTAGACTATGAGGATCAATAAGACCATTTTGGCATAGATTGCCAAATTCAGCCATAATTTTTTTTCATTGGTTTATGAAATTGGTCAAACCTTTTTGGCATTGTTGAAAGTGGTCATCAGTAGGAAACATAGTCTAATCTCTATGACTCATTTTACACATTTCTAAAATATTCTTCTTTGTATTTCTAGGCACTGTCAAGATCTAGGTGAGTTAGTTCTAGTTATTTATCTTTCTCCTTCTCTCTTTTCATTTATGTTAATCTTTTACAATTCATGGTACTATTCATCCTCCTTGGGGTATAAGTAGATTTGAATTATTTTACTTTATTATATTTTATCTCATTTACCTTATGTAATCATTTACCTAATTGACATAGTGTTTTGAACACTTGTACACTATTTTTGTAAAATAATAAGAAATAAGGGATAAAATTAGGGCGTTGCTCACTCTACCCATTTGAGTTGTTATAGTTTCTACCTCATTATAAAGAATCATACAATGAGCCACACAAGGTCTATCTCTAGAGGGTACTATATAAAATATGTCATTTAAAATGGTATCGACACATAAAACAACATTATTTTATTGACCCTATAATGTTTAAAATTATATGTTAGTATTCTATAATGTATCTATGTAAAGAAACATTCAATCATTGATAAGCCTTTATATAACAACCATATCATTATACATACTAATATAGAAATTCTAGGAACATACCATGTTAATATTATCATAGAGGAACATGTCATAAAGAAAATCCTAGGTTACCCATACAAAATTATAAGGAGCATAAGAATATGCAAGATCCGTAACAAGAGGTAAAACTGGGGCATATGAAATCCAACATGATCTATCGCACCCTAATGAAAATTATAATAATAGACATCCCTAATGAGAGAGTTGAACAAGGGGAAGGTTTATGGAAACCCTATGTTGAGATTATATCCTACCCCCTAAGTGAATATAAGCACAATTTAATCATAAGGGGTGTAAACGCTGGGTGCAATAGAGCACAGTTCACCAAAATGTTGAAATGAAAAGTAGTTTTAGGTCAAGAGACCTTACACTAATCATGCAAAAATATGGTGCAATTATATCTAAACAAAATATAGAAAATAACAATAGTCACAACTCTTATTGCAAGAGATTGAAATGAATTAAATACCTGAAACTTGACAAGGAGAGTTTATAGAGAAATACCTAGATTTTTTACTCACATGTGTGTTATAAGAGGTTGAAAGCAGGTGAAAACAAGTTGAGAAATAGTCATAGAGAAAACCCATGAATTTTTTGTCGAACCAAATAGTTATAGAAACCTGCAACCACCTTCGTTTATTTCTGCCAATAAAAACCTCTCTCAAATTATCAAATTGAGTTGTGAATCTTCCAAAATTTCTTCTTCTTTCTCTCAACATCAATTGGTTTTAAGAGACCTTGTAAGAGCATGAAAATGGGAATCGTTATGAGGAACCTGCCTTAGTCAAAGCATTGTTCTTAGACAATTTAGTAATTATTAATGATATAGTCTAGTAAGGAGTCAGTGTAGTGCAATATTTATAGCCCAACCCTTATCCTTATCAGTAAGATGTAAAAAATTAATAGATTCTATATGTTCTTTAACTACTTCAATTTAACTTTTGGTACATAGGTGCATCAACTCTAATAGATGGAAAGTAGTAATAAAAAACAGTGCATTAGCTCATGGGAGTTTCCTTAGACTTTTGATCCCTTGTATGCATCAACACACTTATAGACTTCTTGAATTCAATTAAGATCATATTAACATGTAAAACTAACATATAACAGTCATAAACACTGACAAAAGAAGACCAAACATTAAGAAATGCCAAAAAAAACTAAAAAACCACATGAATGAAAATAAAAAAATCAAAATATTTGATCTTGGTCAAGACATATTAAAAAAAACCTAAATGCAAAGATAAAGAAAAATAAAATTAAAAACTTGAAAAATAAATAAGAAAAAGAAAAATTAAAAAACATTAAAAAAACTACGTAAAAAAACGAAAAAAGAAGAAAACAACAAATTATATGAAAACAAATTATATATACACACACACACACACACACACACACACATCAATATCATAACAAACAAGTAATTTATAACAAATTTAAATATCATACTTCCCTTAAAAATCGTAGCATAAAATTTTAAATTTATCTATAAATAATTTACCAAGATACACACAAATCATTAAAAGAATCCCACTAAGACTATCATAAACGTGTACACACACACACATCAATATCATAACAAACAAATAATTTATAACAAATTTAAATATCATACTTTCTTTAAAAATCATAACACAAAATTTTAAATTTATCTATAAACTTACCAAGATACACACAAATCATTAAAAGAATCCCACAAAGACCATCACAAACGTTGTATAATTAATAGTATCACCTCTCTCACTTTAATTATAAAATTTCCCCAAACTTTAAGAAGAGATTTTACTGAGCTAAAGTGTGAGGAGATTCGAGGGATGTTTTAACCACACCTTGGCCGTGTAAAACTAGTCAAGTCCATCACAAAAAAGGAGTGGAGTCCACTCCATTTTCCAAATACAACCTTCCCCAAAAGACTTTTCATGGCAGGAATCAATAATGCACCAAACGGCCCAAAGTAATCCTTTGAAAGTTGACTGATATTTATCCATTAAAATAAGCACCATTTAAACTAAATTATTAATAAAATCTATACTTTTTGTTGATGGATTATAGGGTATGCTTTTTAACGTGTCGATTAGATTTTTTATATATAATTAATCCAAGTGCAAGTGCAAGTCGAAAAAAGTAGGAATGAAGGTTTGGTATCTCTATTTTCTTTAATTATTAGGGATGTGCTCTTTACACTATCAACAAAGTTTTAATAGAGGATTTTTAATAGAGTGGGCATAGTAAACACTGGGGCATAGTAGACGTGGTCAAGTTAGGAGTCGCAACCACTGTAGATCTTGATGCTACTCGCCTTGCTCCTCCCTCCTCCTCCCATACAAGGCTTCTCTCCATCTAAAAGAGTTGGAGGTTGGTCATCACCCAATCCTAATCATGTTGGGTATTCCTTGCAGAGTGGAGATGAGCAAGATAAATTTCTCAGAGTAAATCTTCATATCTCTCCTTATCATGCTCAGAGTGAAGAAGAATAAAACAAATAAAAAGAAGATTGAACCATAGATAACACATCCTCTCTCATTAAAAAAGATGAGGAGATAACCTTGATACGCCTCCTTCGCTGCCTCCATCTATAACATAGTAGCATTGATTTATTTAATACTAATTTCTTTTTTTATTATATTTCATAATGTCAATATGATGTAACGATTATTTTGTTTCTTCAGGGTGCCCAATATATTATAACTTAGGAGTGTGATTTATGCTTGTCCCAGCACCTCAAAGCTCCAAAAAATAATAATAATGGAGGTGAGGACATAGCCACGGTGGAAAGCACTGCTATATTTTGTTGAGTTTGTGGAGATAGTCAATAAACCACTTCCCGAGAAAGGGAAAAAACAAACAAATCATGACAAAAAAGCATGGACCTAATTCTGCTCCCCGCATTTCGCTTTTGACTTCACTAAACTATAACATCAATATAAATAAAATAAAATATGGCCGTTGTAAAATTATAGATAACAGAGAGTCCCTCATATTATTCCTCCAATAAAATGTCTCTTCCCATTCGCATATATATATATTTTTGTTTCACATTTTCTCACCTCACGAGTCTTAGTGCAGTGCAGGTCTGGTGTTCCCAATCCCCATCTCGGTTTGTGACCCTGACATCCCCCAGTTTCTCTTTTTCCCTTCGTCTGTTAATTTAAGTTTGTTTTTCAGATGGTTAAAAAATTGGGTGTGTATATGTTTGCAGGAATCGTAGATATGGGAATGAGAAACTTCGTTTCGGCTCTAAAATCTAAGTTTAAGGAGGATAAATCGAAGAAAACGGTGTACATTAGAATGGATCGGACGGAGAGTATGAAGGCAGAAGCGCACAGTAAGCGTGCGCAGAAGTTAATCGGCAAAACGCTCAAATCTGCTGATAAACCCGGTGTAAAGCCGCTTTCATAGCACCCACAGATATGATCTGCTTACACTATTGTAAGCCAAGAGCTCACATGATATGGACTGTTCAGCTTTATTATTTATTTAAAAAGCAAAAACTGTTTTACCCTCTTCTATTTTTCGGGGTCTGTCGGATTTCTTATTTTCTTGCATTTTTTAAGACTCTAGTTATACAGCTCTTCTACTGCTCTTTCATCTGAGACATTGGTCAAAAGCAAAATTTGATATTTTATTTCTTCAATAATTTAAAACAGCTGCCATTTATAACGTAGTTCAGCAATATCAGAGGGGAGCCCAAAGGAAGTTTTATCTATTTTCTAGTTAAATGGGAGATTTGATTTTTAAATAACAAATCATGGTATTGGATAAGTAATCTTCTTATTGAATATACATTAATAAATCTCAATCTCTTTCAACTTAATGTTACACACTAATAAATCCCGATCTCCTTCAGTATTGAAGAATATCTACTCTATCAAAATGATTCTTGGTTTACCCTGAACTTCATCCATTGAACCTGTTTTCTTATTAACTGGAAGACTGTTACATCACTGAACAGAGGATGTTGTAGGAGTGCCAAGAAAGGAGTTATTCTGAGTTTTTTTCTTGGGTATTGAAAAAATAAATAAAGTAATCATGAAAATAGTTCCATTTTCATTTTTTTTTAAGTTTTTACACATTATTTTCAAATAAAATTACTGATTGGCATACATAAATCTTAAAAATGTGAGACCATTGTTGCAATCTAAGAGAAAAACTTACAATATACTTTTCCCCTTAAGTAAACCATTTGACAAAAAGAAAACTAATATCAGTTGGAATCTTTTAGCAATCTTTTAACCCTTATTTCCTGACCACCTGAAACATAAGAATCGGTGGTAGCCCCAACTCTTTCCTTACCTGTGAGCTCGATGGGGCCACACAACACCGTCCAGCATATTTCAATAGTAAGGCCCATAAAACACATTTTTTCAACCCCGCCCAAAGGATGCATCATATAACTGCCTTATATTCTTACTAAAATTTAGAAAATTTTACACTACCAAGGGGTTGACATAAAAATGAGAGACGATATTTTTAAAATTTATATAAATAGTACAAAGAGTTGTACTTATATTGATAAGCATGAAAACTTAGTAATATCATCTATTTTGATATAAACAGACATAAATATAGAGAGATAACGATTGATGTAAGTGATTCATAAAATCAAAACTAAAAAAAGGTAACTTAAAATTTAAATTAAAAAATGTAACATAAAATTTAAACCAAAAAAATGAAAAGGGGATTGTTATGTAGTCTTTTATGTGCTATTGTGATTATGATTATATATATAATTTATTTTGTGAAAAACATTTCAGAGGAGATGCCACATTTAAGTAAGACTCAAGGAGATAGGGGTATCTCTTCTGTCAAAATCACCTAAATCTCGCATTTGGTTGTTTCATTCAGTATGTTCAAAAAGCACGCCTAACTAAAAAATAAATAGACTTCGAGTTGTGCATGTACCGGCAAAGAAAACTAACAACACTGAAACCTTATGGCTCATGCAAAAACTGAGGTAAAAGAGAAGACCCAACATAATTTCAATTAAGGCCAGAATTGAAAGTATGTTCCACAACCGTAAAAAGTAATGGAGAAGAAGCCAATGACCAACCGAGGAAAACCAAATACAACAATAGCCAACTGAGGAGGAAAGGACAACCTCACAAAGATTTTAGCAATCAATTTTATTATTATCCAGTGCTAACGTGTGTAAGAAATTATTCCTTAGCTTTACCGACTACCATAAGGGAGGAGGACCAAAGCCTTTCACTTCAGATTGGTCAAGAGCTCAATTAGCAATTGCATCCATAACTTTATCGAAGCCTCGAGGAGTATGCGAATAAATAACCCTATCAAATTTCTCTTGAAACAATTAAATTTTGTGGAGAATTCTACAAACTCTCCAATCCTTGTAACTACTAGAACTGGGATTGGAAAATAGCTTAATCCAAAATTTAGAGTCAGCAACCAACTGGATGTTCTTCCACCCAACATGCCAAACAGTGTTAAGACCTTACACAATAGCTTGTCCTTCAGTTGAATAATTGGTGGCAATACCAATATTGGCAAAAAAAAGAGTAGTAGAATTATCCAAATCCCTACCAATTGCTCCAATGTTGGGATGACTAGGATTTTTAGTCAAAACATCATCCATATGGATTCTGTTGAAGCCTAAGATTGGAATAAAGGAATGACCCTTGCCACTAAAATCTACGTAGGAGTGAGGGGGAGAAGGAACAATGTGAAGAGCTTGAAGAATGAGTATCCCATGTTGGAAATGTGTTACAGGGCGTTTCAACAAGTGTATGATCGATTATCTAATATTATTAAGAGTGCGCTACCAAATCCAAACACTATCAGGAGCCCTCTACTTGAAAATTCTAGCATTTCGTTCCTTCCACATGTTCCATAAGATGAAAAAACCCCAACCCAAAGAATCTGATTAGAAAAGACATCTAACTGAAAAATGCAGCTTCAATCTTGAAGGGGTTAAATTAAGGATGAAATACTTGTCCACGGGGTGCCCAAAAGACTCACTAAGAACTACCATTGTTCATTAATGAAGGGACACGAAAATAACATACAAGAAAAAGTTTCCTCACGATCCCTACATAGGACACATCTAAAGGGGCCATTAAACCCCCTTTTCATAAGTTGCTCTCTTGTAAGAGCTCTACCATGAAGGAGAAGTCAAATGAAAAACCTAACTTTAGGCCACAAATTATGACTCCAAAGTTGCTTTAAATATTTTTGAGAAGTTGAATTGAAAGAAAACAAAGAGAACAATAACCATCCACCATAGTGTAAATTCCATTATGATGTCCTCCCCAAGCTAATAAGTCTTCCTCATCTGAGAAAGAAAGGTCTTTATCTATGAATAATTTAGATTTTAGACTCCAATGAAATTCGAATCAGCCAAGCTTCAAGAGAAATTCATTTCCTTTTAGTTTCCCATTTTTAAATGGGCTTATTTGAGTACTTAGAAACTGTAATCCATTCTTTATGATACATCTGTTCCATTAGTCCATGAAAATGGAGATATTATTTAACAAGAGGGGGATAACCATCCCAAGAATGGGTTCAGAAGTGGGCCTTTTGACAATTCTTGATTATCCAAAACAACTTGTTTTTAATCAAAGACTTACCAATTTTTAGAATAACCAACACAAGAGAGCCTTTCAAGGGAAGGGAGAACCAGACAATTTGATCAAGAATTTTATTTTCAGCATATTTGGGTCTTAAGGTTTGCACCCAAAGTTATGATGGAGACTAAAGAAGATGCCAAGAAATATTAACATCTAAAGCTTGACTATTTCGCTAAGTCAAACAAAAACCTAAACCTCCTTTTTTTTGTGGAGACAAAGTGTAATCACCTAAAAGTGGTAATTGGATTCTAGGAGTATTTCTTGAGTTACCCTATTCCTAGCTTAGTCCTAGACTTATCCTAGAGCCTTAAACACATTTTTAAGCCATATAGCAGGCCACAGTCAGCTACAGTCAGTCAAAAAAAAATCCAAAAACTATCTTCTTAGATCCCAATCCAGCTTGCTCAACAGTCTACCAAGTGGACATTAGCACCACATTTGAGACACTATAACCACATAACACTAGTGTCCCTAATTGGGTGCTACTGTCCTTAGCCCTAGCTCTTCCCAATGGATACTTTTTCAAAAGTGTGCCCCTCCTAAGATCAATCTAAGAATATTTTCTTATTCACACAAGATAGAGAACTCTATAAATATAAGTCTAATTAACCTCTATTCACTAAATGGAAAATAAATGCAAAATCACATTCAAACCAAAAACAAGTTGAGCAAAATTAAGGTATTAGATCCTTATTCTATGCTACTTATGCTAACTACCATCTACATTAGCCCTAAGCCCAGTTTTTAAAGATTTCAAAGCTCAAATACATTCAAGGCATCCAAGTCCACTCTCATTCTAACATTTACTTGCACTTGCATCAAACATTAGGTGGAAGAAATACATCGATCTTGATCTCTCTTCGAAGTATTGGTATGTAGGCAAGTCTCTTCACAGTGGTGTGTTTAGGATGTCCAACTTATCATATTAATGAACACATAATTATTGTTCATGTCATACTTGCAAGGAGGATTAAGGTTTGCACATTAAATAAGGTTATCTATGCACAACATAGAGCTCCAAGTTTTATGCACGTAAGAACATAGCCTAAAAACATAGACACAGGTGAATCTAAAAAATAGAAATAAAATCCCAAAGGGAACACTAACACCACATTAAAGACACTACACAATCATGTCGTTATTGTCCATATGAGGAGTTAATATCTAGTGAGTAGATAGACACCAAAATCCTGTTGATGACATTTAAAACTATCCAAAACATAGTTTTCAGAAACCAGATCATCCAAGACAGTCACGTTCTAGATAAGTCTATATTTATGCCTATTTATTTCTATTGTTAGAAATTCAAAGAATGTCAAATACCATAACAAATCAATGCTTAATTATTGTAATTTATTTAACTAATTTAAATAACAGACCCAATATTTTAATCTAGCTTAGGACTTACATAGTAAAAACCTAAAAGTTTAAAACATTTGGTGAACCCATCTTACTTCAAATATTTCTTCAAATTCTAGTTTGCATTAATCCAAATTTTTGTGCAATAATTCAGGGCTGCATACTTTTGATTTTCTAATTTATTTTAGACAACCTAACTAAATTATATTAATTTCATATTAGGGTTTCAATTTATCTACATATAATTTAAATTGGTTCAAACAAACCTTGGATTCAAAAAACCCTAACCCTAGACACACTTAGGGTTTGTATCCTTTTCTATTTATACTTAGATTTTATTTCTAGAAATCAAATTTTAGATTCATATATCTTCTAATTCATATAATAATGATCATAATGACAAAAGAAATTGATCACTTTTTGTTGCAAAGTCTAATATTTTCATTTACCTACTTGTTTCTTTTAATTCAAAATGAACTCAAAAAAGACATAGACACACATGTAGATGATGATTTTTATCAATTGAAATACATGTCATATCTCATCTCATGTTATCTTTATTCTACGTGAAATTATATTACCAAGCAAACCCATATACACATAGAGGATTTAGCATAGAAGTTAACAACTATATTTCAAGTTTCAATGTCATATCTTATGCATAGGAAAGAATCTCCTTCTCTTCCTTTTTTCCATGAGGGTGATATCTACTTTCCCTCTAACCAAGTCTATGCTATCATTCCTCCATGAGATGAATCAGCCTATACCAATGTCACTACTCCCCATATTCAGCCTATTCACACCTCTTCTCTATAGGGTGTGTGTTTACATGTTCAATAAAAAACAACTAGGGTTTGAACTTGTGAGACTCTGTGTGATCAAATTCTTAGTATAAGAAAGATAATTGCATGTTTAAAAAATTAAAATCAACTATTACATGAAAAGTATGACATTAAAAACTCAATCTACAAGATAAAGGCCTCCAGGGCACAATAGTGTAAATCATGTATATACATCTTCACCTAGTCAATTTGTGGCAAACAATGATACGTATCAAAACATGAAATCACAAAAAAATACACCTAAAATTAGTGATTCAAAAAGCATTCAAAGGTCAAATAAGAGTTCAAGTGAGACATTAAGGGAAATGATTAAAGCTAAGTTGATCAACCTACCCCTTATACACCCAATGAGGAGATCTAGATATTTTTGTGTATATCATAGAATGCATGGGCACCATACAGATTCATGTTTAGCATTGAAAAGTAAAATATAATAGATAATGGATACAATTGAATCACACAATGACACTTCATCCACACAACATTCAATGACACATCTACTAATTTAAAAATGGTCAAATTCTGAAATAGTACAAAAATTATTACCAAAGAATAACTCAAAACAATAGAAGGTTAAAAAAGCATAATCATAGCATGAAATCATACAACAAGCACAGATAAATCAAGCACATCCACCTCTCCAAAATGAGGCTCAACATTCAATATGGTATGGGTTTGGTCAAAAATACTTATAATAATATGATTATCATGGTCAAGGTTTGGGCAAGCAGGCCCAAGGCATTACTACTTCTATTCTTGCAGTTGATACTATTGGTCAATAGGATTTGAGATTTATTGAACATCCCAAGGAAAATCAGTCACATACATAGTTTATTAAGGCAAAATATCTAGATACACATTAAATATTACAAAAAGAGTAAGATCTTGAGTTGTAAGGTCAAAAGCATGCTCATCCAACAAGCATTCTCAAACAAAGCTTTCGAGCAAAAGAGCCTCCAAAACATAGTATGTCTACAATAAGCATAGTTTCAAAAGATAAAATCATAATCAATATTACAAAACACAATTCAGAAAGGTCAACTCCACAACATGAGGCAATTCTCCAACACTCCAGGTTATTATAAGAAGATGGATTCTTTTCTTCTCTCTGCTAGCTTTATTCGCTGCCACTTATAACCCATAGTATATATACAACATGTTGGAGAGGATATTTTTATACTGGTCTTGTATGTTGATGATCTACTTCTCACAAGTAGCTCTTTTTCTTAGATTCAGGATATTTACCAAGCTTTTTTAACATAGTTTGATATGATAGATATTGGTATTTTGCACTTCTTCCTTGGTTTGAAGATTTCTCAATCAAATTCAAGGATTTATTTGAGTCATCATAAGTATGCCCTTGATCTTCTTCAGTGTTTTGGCATGGTTGATTGCAAGCCAAGTCCCTTACATTTCTAGTCTAGAATTACTCTCGCTACCACATGTACTATTCCTCTTTGTGATCCTACATTTTATAGATAGATGGTTAGGAGTCTTATGTATTTGACCCATATTTTTCATGATATTTCATTTATATTTGGGCTTATATCTAGGTTTGCACATGTTCCTTATGATAGTCATCGCTAGGCTACCAAGAGGATTTTATGATATCTATGAGGTACTACCAATTTTGGATTACACTACACTAAGATTTTTACTTAATTGGTTGGGTACATTGATTCAGATTGGGTAGGTTCTCTTGATGACATGCATTCCACTTCTAGCTAAATATTTTATCTTGGTTCTTCTCCAGTTGCTTGGGCATGCAAGAAGCAACATGCTATCGCACTTTTGTCTACAAATGTTGAGTACAATGCAGCAATTACAGTGAGTCAATAGATTCTTTGGATTCATTAGTTATTGATAGAGTTTGGCTTCACACAAGATTCACCCAATGTACTTTGGTGTGATAATCTAAGTGTAATTCATATATCTCGTAACCCATTTGAGCACCAATAGACCAAGAACATTGAGATACACATGCACTTCATTCGATAACATATTCAAGATGGAGTTCTTTACTTGGAGTAAATTTCAACTTAGCAGTAAGTTGCTAACATATTCACAAAGCCTTTTGCATCACCTCATTTCTTTGAGTTGCATGACATGCTTGGGGTTTCAAAAGTTGTCCTTGGGGGGTATTCATGAGGACATCTTCCTTCTTCATTTTAGGGATATATATTGTACATGAGTACCTAATCAATTATTATTATCAAGACTCATACTGTGGATATGTCACTTTGGTTTTGGTTATTTTTAACCTCTAGCTTCACTTGAGGGGGGTGTTAGAGTATATTCTCATGCTTTCTAAGTTATATAAATAGTTTTTTCATCTTTTTTCTAGTTTTGTCTTTTATGGATTTATCCAACATTGGTTAATTAGGATTTCTCTCTATATTTCCTTACCTAGTTATGCAAGGTCTCTCCATTGTACTTGCATGTCTTATTATAAATATCATATGATTTTCCTTGTCTTTGCATTTCATCTTTGCAATTTTTTGAGATGCTTTTGTTGTCAATGCTTCAGATTCTTGGGTTCTTGGAATGATCTTATTCTCATTCCTTATAACAAATTGGATGACTTTTTGGCACTTGACACTTTTTAGGAAAAGTGGACACTTGCTTCAAGGTATGTGTTTATTTGGAACACAAGTGTTCAAAAAGCTATAAAATAGGTACATGTCCAAAACTAGCAACGAAGGATAATGATCATTTTTAAAGTTTTTTGTATAGTATGTAAGGCATGGTCATAAGAATAAAAATGATTGGACTAAGAGAATCAATTTATGCACAAAGAGATAGTGAATGTGAGCCTTTCAATAGCATGCATATCTGTAACTAAAAGGTATAACTATGATGGATATTTTTCATGTGTACAAGACCGAAGTACTATATAAATTAGATTTTAGCATCTACATTATGATGCATGTAAAACCAAGCATACATAATCTCATGTCTAGATAGATGTTAGTAATTAAGTACATAGTGAATAATGATCATATACTAAATACTAAAAACTAATATATAACTACTCAAGGAAGATGCATGATATCTATTGTGGCATAAATAATTAGAGAGGTGCACCATATTGATCATGGCATCAAAAACTTAGAAAAACATTTCAAATAAAAGTCATGGACATGACACACACACAAGAGTAAGTAAAACATATAAAAAGGCCAAGGGGACACATACAATGTAAATGTTAAAATGTCACTCATACACATAAAATCCCATAATAAGGATTAGATCTACAATGAAAGACATGTTCAAATATCTACGATATAGTGAAATAAAATACACACAAAGCATCAATCAAATAAGCAAACACAATAAACATGCATGAATAAGAGAAATTTATTTACATAAATAATTTTTACCATCATAACATGTACCAACATAGGTATTTAGAGAGATATAAATGTTAAAGTAAGTGAGTATATAAAAAAATATTCACACAAAATACTAGAGTGTAGTAGGAATAAAAGGCATAATCATAGAGTGATAAAACCTATGTAAAATAATGCCCTAGTGAACTTGTTGTGATGAAAAAATGTATAGGAGGCATGTGATTATTGTGAATATTATAAATTAGAGCATGTATCCACTAGGATAAGTCCACTAAAATTGGACAAGAGAACAGTGTGTGACGATTACATATGAAAGTGATGACATGTATGTTCTAAAACTAACTTAAGTACACTTGTTAATAATATTTGATATAAAAGTGGATATATATAAATATTTCATATACTAAAGCATAAATCAATTGATGTAAATAAACTACACATATCAAGCATAGGTCTTAATTTTTAGAAATTTAATATGTGTGTGTGTGTGTGTGTGTGTGTGTGTGTGTGTGTGTGTGTGTGTGTGTGTGTGTGTGTGTGTGTGTGTGTGTGTGTACATACATACATACATACATACATACATATATATATACATATATATATATATATATATATATATATATATATATATATATATATATATATATATATATATATATATATATATATATATATATATATATATATAAAAGGAACATACTAACCAATGACTCCTAAATAGCCTCACTATAAATATGTCATATTACACATTGGAAGGATGACCTCTCACAAATGGAAAGTATCATGCCACCATGAAATATCTAGTCTCAACTCAAAATTTGAAAATTGATTTAGCTTTGTAAGATAAGTGCTACTATAATGATGATAGTCTATAGTATGTTTTGTGTGTTGTTTCATATTGTAAACTTTAGGACTCTTTGAAACCCATCATGTAGTATAGAACTTTAGACGATACTACATGAAGCTATTGAATCCAAGTCCTAATAATATATTGAATACTCTTGCATTAGATACTACTATAAAATTGGTGGCCACATGTGCTAGACCAACTTTTAGTGGTAATGTGATTTCACCAATATAACTCAAAACATGGCCATTTAATCCATTAATTAATGTGTTGTATAAATTAGATATTTATCTTTATAGCTAAAATATGAGATAAGTGTTATAATTTACATATTCTCACTTGAATAAATATCAACCGTTATACTCTGTATAGGTTGGCGATAAAATGTAAGCTCAAATGAACAAAGAGTGCAAATCAAAATCATCGTCTACTATCTCATGTTAAACAATTGTAATAAGTGGTCTAAATGGTGGTGAAACATGATATTTACCAATAATGAGATTCAAATGATGTTTTACCTCTATCTAAGGATGATAAGAAGCTAATGGAGGATTTGCATTATATGTGTAGTGCACTTCTAATTTATTTGATGTTTCTTGACTTGTATGTATAAAGAAATGATTAGTGAATATCTTCATTATTATACTCTCACTTGATTTTGCATTCGTACTTATGATAGAGATACCCGCATTAATGATGTTCTCATATATAAAGTATTGTATATTATATCTTAAGCTAATATATATTTTGGTAGTATGCCCTAGTCCTCTATGAAAAAAAAACATGTTGATCAAATCCTTTTGGAATAAGTTTACTCACAACAACCTCTTTAATGGGAGGGAGTGATATGAGGTGACATTCTAATAACTTTTGTAACACCTTGTAGGGATATTCTATAAATTTGATAAATTGTCTCCTTGGAGGAGTGGATAACACAATATGTTAAATAGATTCTGAAATTACATTCAATGTTGTCTTTGGATCACTCTTATTTTCACTTGGCTTCACCTTGTATGGTGGCTTACTTGGACTCTTTGTATTAGAATTAAAAACTAGGTTGGTTACATATTTAGCTTATTCATTTCCAACAACTTAACCTCTATTTTTTTAAGTATTTGACATAAATTAGTAAATGTTATAAACTTATTAAACATAATAGATTCATGTAGAGGTTGTAGTAGTTTAATTGGGGTCTCAATGTATCGAACATGGGTCTGGTGCTTACTCGATTGCCTAAGTTAGTTCTAGACTCGTTACAACTAGGCACAAACATAGTATATTCCTGTAGCACTCAACATTTCTCACTCTATTTCACTGGCCTCAATCCACATAAGGCACAAGCCTTATGTTCTCACCCAAAGTGTAGCAGAGAAAGAACCAGAGATCACATTGGGCTAGTTATGCCATGGCACAACTCATTACTAATAGGACTTGGTCATCTCCACAAAGGCTTTGGTAAATTCATTGGCACAAACCTTTTCTGGGGTGACTAGTTCTGGTCATAAGGGCATGAATCTTTGTTGGGTTGGTTCTATTGTCTCAAGGGCACAAGCCTTTATTTCACTAAGATTAGCATCATTCAACACTTTGAGGGGTCAATGAAATGCCTTAAATCAAGTCCATACTATTCTTGGACTTTATGCAAGGATATCAAAGCTTGGGCACATGAATCTCTTTATGGTTAGGCTATTTTAATAGAGTACGATGATGATGTCATCACCTAACATAGGGATACCATTAACATCCTAAAATAGAACTTCACTTAACACACAACATTCATATATTGGAACTAAATCATTACAATTACTATGCTCATTGCACATTCAAAGGACATTAATCAGACACATAACAAGATTGGACTCAATTAGATACAACACCCTCCTTCATTAATCTAGATTCAAATATAGGCCATAATCTAGAGTTCATAAAATAAAGTATGTGCATAATTAAAAATGCTTAATAGCCCAGTGACTCACAGGCAAGCATGGGCATATATAAATAGAGCCTGAAAGGAATTTGAGCTAAACATACATTCTAATGGTGGTTAAACATGCAAAATTAATTTCTTCATAGCTTCATTGCCTTTTATTACATCCCTTTATTCATTGGATTGAGATCAAATTTATAGCACATAGGAGCATCATCCTACCAGGGTGGAGATTGCATGTCAAGTGCTTAGTTAGAGCCTAGGTTGATCAGTATACTGGCTCCATCACCTTGCACCCTTTGCACTACAGTCTCCATGTACAACCACTCAAGAAGATTCACTAAAAAATTGGGTGTTAGTTGACTGCCTACTAACTTGCACTAGGTCTATAATGATTCCTCCAGCTAGTATAAAAGATACTAAAATGGCAATCATACCAAGTGATTGCGTCATGCCAATATGTTTGTCAATTTGGCATAGATATATACTTAGCCTAAATAGAGGCCCAACATTACCCCATACAAAATTCCTTGTCCACCCTCAGACTAGTCTTTCAAAGCTTTTGACATGCAGAACTTAGGTGTGCTCTCCTTTGGCTTGGTGCTAAAGTATTCAAAGCCCTTGATAGCAAGATCGAGTTCCTTAACAATTTTATCTATCTTTGTGGAGGTGGTGTTGAGTGAGATCACATATATCTTATTCAATTCCTTCTTGAAGGCCTTGAGACTTGCGTTAGATTTTATCACTCATCCATCCAAGATTTCCCCTTATTCACAAGCCTTAGTCTACAAGGTACGAAAGAATGATTACATGTTTTGTTCCTAGTCTTTGATCTAGGTGCTTAAGGCATTAACCTTCCCCATTATTTTTGTATGCTTTAACTTGATTTTAATTTATACCTATACCATCATCTCCTCCTTCTCCCCCTTTGCCTACTTAAGGTGAATGTCTGTGAATGACACCTGGTTAGATAAGCTGAAAAAGATGGCATCCAATACATCTATGCCATCTTGAAGTTTTGTGAAGATTTATTCTACCTATTTGAGCTTTACAGCTAGATCCTTTTTTATCATGGTGCATGCATCCTCTTATTCTTCTTACATTGACTCTGCCTTTAACCTCAGGAGCATCTATTCCGCTATCATGTAGACTTTGTCAACCTCTGAGAGGTTTGATGTGTCAATGCCATCCAAGAGGGATGGATCAGCTATTTTTATGCACTTAGTTTCTATAAATTAAAATTCATGGCCTACACTTCCTCCTCTACATGTTACTAATTTTCTTCCATTGTTTCCCTAACATCATTAATGATGTTCTTTTACATGACTTCATTATCCATCTAGATGAGTGCATTGGCAAACCTAAATGGGTTCATGGTGTGGGGATTTAGGATAAAGGATTCTTGCCCCTCCTCAGGTTTATCCATGCCCAAAATATCCTTTTGAGGCACCTCAAAGTGAGGCTCATTCATGTAGTTATAGAATGAAAATAAAAGTTGTTTGCATGGCTTGTTTATGGTAGATTCAGGGGGGCATGTGTTCAAACATTTAGAAGTATTCCTTTATCCAACCCTTTTTCATCTTTTCCCTGAGGCTCAATTATGTGCCTTATTCTTCTATGATGACCAAATCTATGTGTTCTTCTTCCTCTTCATCAGTACTACCACTTTCTTCGATACTTTCTTCTAAGGTTTCATCTTCCTGTTTATGTAAGAGTTCTTCTTTGGACTTGTCCCCTTTTTTTTCTTCTTCTTCTCTCTTGGCACTAGCTTCACCCTTCTCTTTTTTTTTCTTGGACTCCACAACCCTCTTTGTCTATTGATTTTCTAAGGCACCAACATCACCTTCTTTTTCCTTAGGTTCCCCTTCACTAATTAGGTGTGCCTGTTGCGTAACTTCATCTGTTATGATGGTGGGGGTGTTAGGTGCCTTTTTTGCTACTTCCTTTTTTGGTTTCATGCTTTCAATAACCTCTTTCTCTTCCTTCTCTTTCTTGGTATTTTCTTCTTAGCCCTTCTTCTTTTTCTCGGACTTCTTTTTCACTAGTGCTAAGGCATTTTATCCCTCAACCTTCCTTTCTTCAACCTCAATCTTCTCAATCTCCTCCTAGGTCATGACCTTTTCCTTCATGGTATCCATTTTCTTCTCCATCACCAATACCTTTATAATTTATACCTTGCTTATCCCTAGTTTCCTCCACACCTTTCTCTTTTTCTTAGTTCTTGGAGGTTGTGTGGTAGGTTCTTCGAATGAGGCACTCATTGGCTTCTATGCTTATCCAAGTGTGATATTAGTGTCACTTTGGAGGTTATTTTGAACTTATTCAACACTAGGATCCTCTCCCATCTCTTGTTCTTGGATAATGTAAACTCTTATCCCTACTTCTTCCTCTTCCTCCATCTCTTCAGGTTCCTCTTGTGCTTCCATTTTGCCAAGGTTATTATTGGCATCGTAATGGGACCCTTAGACTTATTTTTCTTCTCTTTCTTAATGGGAGAAGTAGTCCCTAGCATCAAGGTCATGCACTTTTTCTTTGGGGTAGAAGGATTTGCTTATTCATCAAAGGTGATCTTTAACCTTAAGTGCTCTTGAATTTATTTAAGTGTTTCTCCCTACTTTTTCTAGGGAGATTTCTTTTACACTAATAGTATCGGCTTCCCTTCACCATCGATCTAGAGGAGAAGATCATCATCCTTCTCATTATTTTCACCCTCCTTTATTAGCTTCATTTCATAGTATAACATGTGTATGTGCCCAAGTATTACTTACTTTTGGAGGGGATGGAGGTTAGTGTGATCTGAGTCATCCTCCTAATATTTTGTGGCTTGTCTTCTTGGGCACACATATTAGCACTGTAACTTGCTCCTTTAAAAATACATGACTTTTACCAAGATTTACAACTAATTTTCATTGGAGATTCTCCTTAGCACATCCATGCAATATTTCATAGAAAATGTGTAAGGGAGTTTGAGCCAACTTGAACGGTTCTCATCTGTAAGCACCAGGTACACTACACAAAAGTGTTACATGATGAGGAAGGTTTTCATTCCAAACATGTTTTGGGGAAGCTCCTCAAGGATGTATCATTCCATCCTAAATGCCTCTATGCATTACACACACCACCTCATCATTCAGGTCATGTACTTCTAGGAGAAGGAAAGGGGCAGGTGAAGTCCTGATACTTTAGGATCAGGGATTCTTTGTGTACTAAGAAGATCTAAATATTGTCTTCATCACCATCAGGCATGTTGATCTCCTCCATGACTATTAAAATCAATATTGACCCCCATTTGAAGGTCTCTCATGTCTTATGATACTCAATCACATTCTTTATCATTTCTTCAACAATGAATTTAACAACATTGAATTTGACCCCTTGCACCATGTAATAGATGATGCAAAAGTAGGCCTTGATAATATCCATGCATCTTATATCGAGGGAAAGCTTGGAACTTGTTGTTTTCAAAATCAGCTTAGCCCATTTTTAGGAACAACCCCCTACGAAACTTGTCTGTTTCATCTTTTGTCTCTCTAAGTTTGTTTTCAAGACGGATTTTGAATTCATTCTCATCTTGGCCTAGGAATGTGAGAGTGGTTATGATCTCATTGTGACCAAGGAACCCCTTCCCCCAGACTGCCTCTTCCAGAGTTGGTCTTTTCATTCTTTCATGCATGGGCAGCAAATTTTGCTGCCAGTGCATTTTGGCATTTGTAAAGCAAGGGCGGCAAATTTTGTCGCCCCTGCATCTTTCTTGAAAAGGTGGAAAATTTTGTCGCCCTTGCATCCAAATCTGCAAGGGTGGCAAATTTTTATGCCCCTGCATTCAGACCCACCAAAACATGCAAGGGCGGCAAATTTTGCCACCCAAGCATGTCTCAGTTTTTGTGCACAACATTTATTGCCGCACGCGGTGGGTTGTTGGGGTCAGTTTTCACCCCATATAATCTGATTTGAACCTCATTTCTTCTCATTACCTCCTCCTCTCCTCCTACCTTCTGTGTCTGGGCCATTTGACGAGCAATTTGAAATGCATTTTCACAGATTTGAGCTTTTGGCGCATGCGGCTTTCTAGGTAGGTCTTGCTTTTTACTTTTGTTTTTCTTGTTCTTCCTTTGTTTCTTTATCTTTCTTTTTAGTTAAATGTGGAAGCTTTATCCCTATAGGGACGGCTAAAAATGCCATCCCTCTCCCTTCCCCGCGGTTTTGTTCCAACCCGCATGGATGGCAAATCTTGTCGCCCGTACCCCCACGGGTTTCATCCCAAAAAATGCAATGGTGGCATTTTCCATCGCCCCTGTGCCTTGGCTTCCCCCCACCCCCATTCTTTACCTTTGTGGGAAGAAAATTTCACTACCCGCACTCACTCTTTAATGCAGGGGCGGCAATTTTTGTCGCCCCTACTTTCTACCTTTTTGTCTCGCAAGGGTAGTGAAATTCGCCGCCCATGTAGGCCTTCCCTTCAGGGGCGGTGAATTTTTCCACCCCTACCTCTTTATCCTCTAACTTGCAAGGGAAGAAAAATTTTCCACCCGTGCATGTCAAGCTGTTGTTTCCAAAATCAGTTTAGCCCATTTTTGGGAACAACCCCCTATGAAACTTGTCCGTTTCATCTTTTATCTCTCTAAGTTTGTTTTCGAGACAGATTTTGAATTCGTTCTCATCTTGGCCTAGGAACGTGAGAGTGGTTACGATCTCATTGCGACCAAGGAACTCCTTCCCCTAGACTGCCTCTTTCAGAGTTGGTCTTTTCATTCTTTCATGAACGGGTGCCAAATTTTGCCGCCAGTGCATTTTGGCCTTTGTAAAGCAAGGGCAAAAAATTTTGCCGCCCTTGCATCCCAACTTGCAAGGGTGGCAAATTTTTTTTCCCCTGCATTCAGACCCACCAAAACATGCAAGGGTGGCAAATTTTGCCGCCCAAGCATGTCTCAGTTTCTGTGTGCAACATTTATTGTCATGCACAGTGGGTTGTTGGGGTCAGTTTTCACCCCATATAATCTAATTTGAACCTCATTTCTTCTCATTGCCTCCTCCTCTCCTCTTGCCTTCTGCATTTGGGCCATATGACGAGCAATTTAAAATGCATTTTCATGGATTCGAGATTTTGGCACGCACGACTTTCCAGGTAGGTCTTGCTTTTTACTTTTGTTTTTCTTGTTCTTCCTTTGTTTCTTTATCTTTCTTTTTAGTTAAATGTGGAAGCTTTATCCCTATAGGGACGGCTAAAAATGCCATCCCTCTCCCTTCCCCATGGTTTTGTTCCAACCCGCATGGATGGCAAATCTTACCTCCCGTACCCCTACGGGTTTCATCCCAAAAACTGCAATGGCGGCATTTTCCACCGCCCCTGTGTCTCGGCTTCCCCCCACCCCCATTCTTTACCTTCACGGGTGGAAAATATTACCACCTACACTCACTCTTTAATGCAGGTGCGGTGATTTTCACCGCCCCTACTTTTTCCTTTTTGTCTCGCAAGGGCGGCAAAATTTGCCACCCGTGCAGGCCTTCCCTACAGGGGCGGCAAATTTTTTTGCCTCTACCTCTTTATCCTCTAACTTGCAAGGGTGGCGAAATTTGCTGCCCATGCATGTCACCCCTACACGAGCGGCAAATTTTGCTGCCCTTGCATCTCTTTTATTCCAGCATGCATGGGCGGCAAATTTTGCCGCCCATACATCCCTCCTCCAGATTTTTATAACTTTAGAGGATTTTCCACGTTGACTTTTTCTTTCCCTTTCTTCCTCATTTTTTGGTCCTTTTTCCAACTTGGCCTTTTTAAGTGACCTCCATTAACCATGATCACTTAAATTGCATTTTCCCCATTCGCCCACTTTCCTCTAAATCTCGCAATCATGTCTACAGTACCTTCAGAGAGCTCTTGCTCATCGACACCTGTCCGGCCAAAGCCAGTTCCCATGTCTGAAGCATCTCCAAAAAAGGAGAAGACCATGAAGTACAAATATCAGGGCATCTTCCCACTCACGTCGGTCTCCTCAAATATCGATGACATCCAGGACACTAAAATTGGCCATGTGGACATGGCTGAATTCATAACACAAACGAAGGTGACAAATCCAAGCACTAGAATAAAAAGGATCATCGAGAGAAACATCCACCTAGTGGCAGCTTTTCCAGTGGTAGCACATCATACTGAGTTCGTTCTCCAATGTGTCCGCTTCTACAACAAAGAGACCAGGTCGGTCTCAGATGCCAGCGACAACGTGGTGATTCAGCTGGATCTCGAATTTATCGATAAAGTTTTCATGTGCCCTCCAGCTACCGAAGTAACCAAGATTGAATTTGCAAACGCCCAAAAGGAATACGACAAAGACCCTGAGAGGGCAAAGAAAGTCATGAACTACAAGTGGTTGAAGACCCCCAGGACCAACTTATCAAGATGGCCGTGGAACTTTCCAAAGAGTGACTTCATTGAGGAAGTTGGTGACTTGATCACCCTTCTTAGCAGAGTACGAGGCCTCCTATCTTCTTCATTGTTTCATGAATGGATGTATCCATTCATCAAGATCATCCTACAAGGCAAGCAGGTTATCTTTTGGGGGGAGCAGATCAACAATGCCCTCCATGAGCAGCTAACCAAGGTATAGACTTCTTACAAGTTTTATATGATTTTGTACCTTGTATACATAGCTGCTGCAATGCAAACTTTTATAGGCTTAACCATAGAGGGGGATAGAAAGACAACCCTAGTGTACTTATATTACCCTCAGTTGACTCTACAAGGATCAACTCGCCACTTTAAAAGGGTAAATGACACCTTCTTCACCGCATTTCTATGTCTCTTTGACCCTCAGCTTGAGCAGAAGAGAGTATCAGACAAGGCTTCGATAGTGGTCAACGATTACAGATGCATGTTCCTGCAATTCCCCATTTTTTGCTATCTTCGAGTTGGCTTTTTCCAAGGCTACCCCTATATGCTCCCCAAATTCCCTTCTGACAAGTTGGTACTAATGGAACTTTGTCGACAACTGATTATCATGCATACCTGAAAAATGGAGCTGAAGAAATTAGGCTTCAGATTTCCAATCAAGACTGGCAGGTATTCCATTACAACAGCAGCCAAAGCCAAGGTCATGGAAACTGAAATGCAGATGGTCACTCTAAAACCATTCAAGAGAAGAGAAAAATTTGACTACAGGGGAGTCAAGGACAAAATCAGGAGGAAAACTCAGTTCCATGAGCCCATAATTGAAGACATCTGGATAGACCTAAGAATGGTCGAAGAAATCAGAAAAATGGATTATTGTAGGCTGACCCTAGACCAGATTGAATTTTTGGGACTTGCGGAGATCCCCTCCAGTCTGGCCGATGATGGGAACATCGTCAACAACAAATACATGGCCAAAAAGGTTGTTGGTTCCCCTCTTCTTCCAACTCAGTGGTCTCAAAAAGATCTAACTTCTCTGAGAAAAAGATTCAAACCAATATTGGCTAACACCAATGATTGGTTAACAGCCAAAGGGATCATCTTGAAAGAGTTTGTCACAAGATCAGAGGCTGAATATCAAGTAGAGATGAAGAAGAAGGCAGAGAATAGAACCAAAAACAAAGGTGATGTACCTTCCCCTTCTAGGCCTCACAAGCCTAGAATCATCTTTGTGTCTAAGAAACTAAAGACTGTAGAAGAGCCTGAAGCGGCAGTAAAAGGAACCAAAGAGCAAAGTCCTCAGACACAGGCAGCCCATCCAATGGAGATTGATGATTAACCATCAGGGCAACCAAGCACTGGACCTCTGCTCTCACAAGAAGAAGCACAGCTGCTTAAGAGCGTCTCTCCTTCTCCCCCCAGTCTCCTGTGGTATCCTCTTCTCCTATCTCTCCAATCAGTGTTCCCTCTTTTGGAGTCGCCTCTCCTTCCAGAGTCATTTTTGGTGATCTTCAGGGCGCTTCTGGAGGTTCTCCTCGCTCCTCTAGTTCCATCCCAAGTTTGTCTTCTTATTTCAACTTGGCAGAAAGCCGTACACAAGAGCCAGAATCAATAGTTAGTACAGTTTTGCCAGTTACTCCAACTACGACCACTGTCACTACTAGCAGTGTAGAAGCTGTCGTAGTAACAACAGTTGAGGGAACCATTGCCACAACAGGTACTTCTCTCCCTCCCTTGATGTCAGCATTCACCTCCAAAATAAAGAAGTTGGACATCTCTCCAGATGACTTCAACTTTGGCAAAATAATGCCGATGAAAGCCAAAGCTCCAAAAAGGCCAAGGATCCTCTCGAAATTGGTCGAGGAAAAAGGGCATAAATTTTTGGATATTGCCAAACCTCCACAAGATGTAACCCTTGAGGGTTTCGAAATGAGCAGCTATTCCATCTCTCATGTTGAACTTGGCAAAGTTACTCACGAAGGTGCAAAAAGTGACCTTCAGTCTGCTATGGACATCGTGGTCCAAAAATTCGACCGATAGAAGGAGATGAAATATTATTAAAAGGCCAAGACAGAGTAGCTAACAACAGTAATAAGAAGGTTCACTCTTCCCCCTGAAGCAGCAACTCTAGAGGCCTTCTCTGTGGATGACCCAGTCATTCAAAAAGTAGAAAAGACTTACTTGAAGGGAAAAGTCTTGGAGGATTATATTGAAAAAATGCATACTCAGGGAGTTTCTTTGTTATCAGAGGTTGTAGAAAGGATGGGTAAGATGAGGAAGGTAAGAGCAGAGTTGGATGACTTTATCTCTCTTATCTCTCAAGAGATTGATAATTCAGAAAATGATCTTAGCAAATGGAAGGAGATGAAGGATCTAAAGAAAAGTACCTTGATATCTATTGGTGTTATCTCCAACAAGGACTCTTATGTTGAGATCAAAGAGTCACTAATTTTTAGGATCCAGGTACTCAAAGATTTTATTGATAATCTCAAGGCTTTCATGGAGGCTAGTGAAAAGAGCGACACCAGCCTGCTAAATAAACTTGAAGAGCTGCCTTGTAACCTAACCTCTAAGGACAATCAGTTCCTTCCGACAGAAGAAATGATTCAGAGTTTCAAAGAGATGATTCGGAGAGATTTTGAAAAAAAATCCTTCTCAATGTCTTCTGTAGACAATATTCTAGACGCTCAGTTAACTTTGGAAAATCTAAAATCCAGGTTAACTGATCATGCTAAGGCCATTACAGCATTGAAGGATGCATTAATTAGAGCTAGAATCATCTCTAAGAACACGGTTGGCCCGATAGCATAGAAATTCAGGCATCCATCACTATGTACGATGCCCATATGAAGAAATCTGGCAGCAAGAACTGATTTTTTTTCCTTCTTTCTTCTTCTCTCCTTATGCACTTTCATTTTGTGAAAAGTGCATGCAATTTCGTAAGATATAATTACATGTAAATATTTCAGAAAAATATTTCAAAGTCAAAAATGAGTCATCTTTGACTGAGATATTTTTATATTTTATTGTTTTCTAGTTTTTGAAGATTTTCACCCTATATATAGTGGAGACCTCATTTGTAAATTATCTTGGAAAAATTAATAGCAAACACTCTGCCAAAATTGAAACAACTTTTGAGACTTTGTGCTCAAATTTGTAAATCATATTTTGTTAAATGAATGAGAAGCAGGTTTATTTTAGACTTTGTGTTGAAGTTATCTGTGTTGTCTAGGAAACAGTTTCTTATGTTCTCTTTCCTGATAATCTCTTGTTTATCTGATTTAATAAGCAAAGTGAGTGTGTTTATATTATCTGAGAATGCTTCTAAAAGGTAGAGGATAGACTTTGAGCTACCTTTATTTTTGAGATTCAGTTATCTTTTGTAGTTTTAGGTGAAGACTTTGTGCTTCGTTTTACTCTACGGTTACATTTGTTTCGAATCGGTGAAGGAGGCTACGGAAGACTTTGTGCTTACGTGAGTTTCTTTGTGAACTTTGTTACTTCAGGTGATTTTCTGTTCTAAGTTGGATACCATTCCTAAAAAAAGAAGGATGCTATTGACCCACAACCAGGATATCCCTCTTTTGTTCTTCATACATTACCTCTGAAAAAAGAGAAGTAGATGTTGTTATTCCATTCCATGTGTTATTTTTTGCTTAATTATATACATATATCCAGCGCATAAATATTTATAGGGAACCTCCCCTTGATGAGAGGAGAGATTTACTTCATCCAGATCTGGTAAACTCATACTTGACGTGGTGTAAATCTCCCTATGCTGTGGTTGATATACCCATTTTGTCTTCAGTTAGTTGACGACAAAATATTCACCCAACAGTGTTTTGGCGACTCTACTAGGGACCTCGAATATGCAGTCTAAAACTTCAAGTTTCAGATTGAAGCAGTCCCTACCCTTATTTATTACATAGTCTGGCAACTCCATTCTATGTCTTACCCATTATCATTATAGCCTTACCATCTCCCTCCATCTCCGTTACATTATTTGATCTACAAAACCAAGACCACTGGGAAGAACGTGCATTTTGAAGCCTCAAGCTCCAACTTGAAATAGTTTCAATCCCTTTTCCATTTAAAATCTGACAACTCCATGCTACACCAGAAGTCAAAGATCTAAGGGTGTTTTTGACCCTGTGTTTGAGTTGGCACAACAGAGTAATTTTGATCTATTTCCTCCACTGCCTTTCCTCCAACGATCTAGGAGTCTTCCTCCTGATCTTATCGGGTCACCAACGCAAGGTAGAGCTTCTTTTCCTGCTGTCAATCGCACCTTGCCTATAAATACCCCACCAAGGTTTATTATCCCACCATTTAATCATCCTAACATAATGGCTCAAGGCCCGTGGGGTAATTCCTTTGGTCCTCTCAATTTGACTGCACCCTTGCATGAACTACCTCGTAGTTCTAAAAAAAAAATTCTTAAGTTTTTTGGTGATGGAAAGGTTCATCCCGTCGAGCATATTGCTACCTTCTCCATAGCATGTGGCGTGATCAGTGTGAAATTTGAAGATGTAGCAGTTAGGCTTTTTATGGAAACTTTGCAAGGAACTGCCACGAATTGGTTTTATCACCTGCAGGCCAGGTTAGTAACAGACTGGGATACGCTCAAGTCTAAATTTGAAGCTAGGTTTAAACCTACTGAAGATGCACACGCTTTGTTAGCTCAGCTACTAACACAGTTGAAAAAATAATCCCAAGAACCCATGAGGGATTTTATAGCTAAATTCAACAAGTTGAGAAATTGGATTCCAACTATGGCTCAGCCCATGCAAAAAAATCTCAAGTGCTTTTTTATCAATTCACAGCTTCCCGAGGTAAGTTTCCTATTGAGGCGAGCTGGCCCTATGGATCTATCCTTGGCTCAAAGTTTGGCTACTGAGATTGAGGATGATCTTATCCTGGCAGGTAAGATCAAAAAAGACCCTAGTAAAAATAAATTCTCTTCATCTGCTGAAAGTTCTTCTTCAGGCACTACAGATCTTATGGTGCAGAAATTGACAAATGAACTAATAGCTTTGAAGAATCAAATAGCTCAAGGTACGTCTGCTCCTACCTATCGAGATGTGCCAAGGAGAACGTTCTAAAATCAGCAATATCAGGGTAATGTCACCCAGAACTAAGGGCAGTCAAATCGCCTACCTCCCCCTCTAGGGAGATTGGCCACTGAAGCAGCACCTGCCAATTCAGCAGTCGATTATCTGGAGGCTAAGCACGATAATTTATTTCAACCTCAGTTAGACTAACAAGAAGATGCTAATCTCTTTGATGAACAAGAAGAATAATTAGCTGGTGACTCCAATATCGATTTCTTGGATTACCATGATGAAGCTGGAAGTAAAGGAGAGGGTTTGGATGGATCTTACGCTATTTTCACCAAATCTCAAAATCAGTCGGCTTCACAGACTGACAAAAAAAAGGTAGAGGAGGAGCCCCATCCAGCGGTTTTCATCGCTAAATGTGGGACTCCATTGCCTCCATAATCAAAAGAGCAGGTAATTCATAAAAAAATAAGTTCCTCCAACCACGCCGTCCCTTCCACTTCTATTGCTCAGACCAGTGTCGTACCTACTAAAATTCTTGATGATGGACTCTCTTTCTCTGTTGCAAGTTCTTTTCAATTATTTGATATAATTGATCATGCTAGAAAGACTAAAATTCAAATGACAGAGGTTGAATATTTGAGGGCTAACCCAGAACAGTTTGATAGGTTAGCAGAATATGTAAAAAATAACGCCGTCCTCGTAGGACAAGTTTCTTTGAAAGCCATTCATGATCCCCCTAAAGATAAACCAGCCCAAAAAAATCTTGTTGTGACTCCTCCTGTCGCTCCCAAGAAATTAGAACTTTTTTATGTTTCCCTACTTATAAATGGTTATAAACTGAGTAATTGTATTATAGACTCTGGAGATTCAGATAATCTCATGCCCATGAAAGTGGCAGATTCTCTTGGCCTGACATTGACCAAAACTTTCGAGAGGTGTTTTTCCATGGAAAATAATCAAGTCCCTCTCCTTGGTCAAATAAAAGATGCTCAATATGCTTTTATGACTTTTCCAGAAAAGCGGATAAAAATGACGGTTTTAGTGGCCGATATTCCAGCATCTTACGGTATCCTACTTGGGCAGAATTTTTGCAAAGATGTTGGAGGTGAGCTAAGTATGGACTTGTCAGAAGCAAAGATTCCAGTTCAAGGTGTCATGAAGAAGTTACTTCCTGAAAAAGAAGCAAGGTACGTAGTTACCCGATCATCGGCATCAGAAGCTCAAATTTTATTTGAGTCCTTAGGCATGGGCAACTATTTCCTATCTATGGACGGAACCCATGAGACATCTGATGAAACTCCTTCAGGTGATAACTTGAGATTGTGTTCAGCTGGCACAGCGAAAAAATTGACAAATCAAAATGAACACATGGAAGAGCCTCTTCCCCCAAACAAAGGAGTTTTCCAAGAAAAAGTAGCACCTAACGAGGTATGGACATTAGAATTTGATGGTAGCTGTTCCTCTACTGGTTCAAGAGCTGAGGTTATGTTGGTATCCCCTCAGAGAAACATTATTCCTTTGTCTTACAAATTGCAGTTTAACAATACCAACAACACGATTGAGTACGAGTCCCTATTGCTCAGGTTACAGGCTGCCAGAGAAAGGGGCATTCGGTTACTCCATGCTAAAGGGGATGCTGAGTTGATAGTCTGCCAGGTGAGGAACCTCTATCAGACGAAAAATGAAAGGTTGTGCCACTATCGCAACTTGGTCTGGGATCAGATTGAAAATTTTGACGCTTTCAACATCTCTGCCATTCCAAGGGAATTCAATGACCAGGAAGATGCATTGGCTGTCTTTGCCACCCTTTTAGTCCCTCACCCAGACTTTAAGGGAGACAAGTATACTATCGAGCTAGTTTTTTGGCCAAGTGTACCAGATAATGCCAGCCACTGGCAAGTATTTAACAATGATGATCAAATCGTTGCCTTTTTGGAACAAAAGGACAGTTTTGAATAACTACGTTTTGAAGGTAGTGAATCTCGAGAATGTGAAGCAACTCCTGAGACCAATGCGAACACAGGTAAAGATTTTCTATAGCTCAGGGGGAATAAGATTCCCAAAGGTCTAGTTTCCCTAGAGAAGTTGTTTGATAACCATGATAAGTTTATTAAACAATAGCGAACAGATTCAAATTCTTCCCAAGATTTTGATCAGATAAATTTGGGAACCAAGCGCGATCCTAAGATGGTAAACATTGGGAAATGTTGCACTTTCAAAGAAAGATTTGAGCTTGCTAGTTTACTCCGCCAATATATGGATGTATTGGCCTATTCCTACGATGATCTGAAATTCCTCAGGCCAAATGACATCTATCATGACATTCCCTTGAAAGCCAATTCTGTACCTTACAAGCAAAAATCCAATCAATATAATCCAAAAATCTCAGGTACTATTTTAGCTGAGATACAAAAGATGCTTGATGCCCGAATAATTTTTCCAATCCATCACTCAACATGGATTGCCAACATAGTGCCTGTCAAGAAAAAGAATGGTGAAATTCGAATTTGTGTGGATTTTAGGAACTTAAATCAGTTGTCTTTAAAAGATAACTACCCTCTTCCCATCATGGATCAAGTTTTGTAGATGGTAATAGGTTCAAAAATGTTATCAATGCTAGACAGTTTTTTGGGGTATAATCAAGTCGAAATTGGAAAAGTAGATCAGCACAAGACAACGTTCACCACACCTTGGGGCACATTTGCTTACCAAAGAATGCCTTTTGGTCTAATAAATGCAGGTGCCACTTTTCAAAGGGTGATGGATCTCACTTTCAAAGATGAGATGGAAAAATTAATTGTAGTGTACCTGGATGATCTAACAGTATTTTCAAAACATCATTCTGAGCATGTTCACCATTTGTAAAAGATACTGGAACGCTGTCATCAGAATGGTATCTCTTTAAATCCAAAGAAATATATTTTCAAAGTAACTAAAGGGAAACTTCTCAGACACATCGTGTCCCAAGAAGGTATTAAAATTGATTCAGAAAGAGTCAAATCCATCTAGGAACTTACTCTGCCTACCAGTAAGACTGCAGTTCACTCTTTCTTTGGAAAGGTGAATTTTCTCTGAAGGTTTATTCCTGAGTTTGCTAAGAAAACCTGACACATTGTCAACATGATGAAAGACAATGCTACATTTAGGTGGACTGCTGAGGGTAAATCAACGTTCAAAGAGATTAAAGAAGCAATCGCCCGTGCACCAATCTTGGTCTGTCCAGATTATACTAAAAGTTTTAAAATATATAGTTATGCCTCTGAACATACACTATCGGCCATTTTGGTCCAATAGAATCCAGAAGGTGTAGAATCTCCTATCTCTTTCATGAGTTGCCCACTTAAGGATCATGAGCTGAAATATTCCCTTATGGAAAAGCATGCATAGGTAGTGGTCAAAGTGGTCAAACACTTCAGGTTTTATATCTTGGACTCTCACACTGAAGTTCTCGTACCAGACACAATAGTAAAATCCATTCTGACTTAGCAAGAGTTTGGTACGAAGAGAGGTAACTAGATTTCCAAAACTCAGGAATTTGATCTGGACATCAAACCAACCAAGCTCGTACAGGGAAAAGGTCTTTACCAGTCGATTGCCAACAACATTCTAGGTGAAGCAGAAAGTGAAGAAAGATTGATCGAAGGTATTCCTACGGTCCTCTTTGTTGCCACTACTGACGAGTGGTATTCTGACATTGCTCATTTTCTGACATATAGTGAGTGTCCCGCTCATCTTTCTTTTAAAGAGAAATAGAATGTTAAATTGAAAGCAGTTGGTTATGTTCTGTGGGACAATGGGCTTTATAAGAGAAACCTGGATGGGGCATTTCTTCGTTGTGTTGATAAGATGCAACAAGAAAGACTCTTAGAATCTTTTCACAACCTGGCCTATGGGGGACATTATTCTACACCGGTGACAGTGCACAAAATTCTACGAGCAAGGTATTATTGGCCCACGCTTTTTCAGGATGCCTACAAGTGGGTGCGTAGGTGCGAATTGTGTCAGCAATTTGTTAGAAAGCCTAAGCTGCCTGCTTTACCTCTCAAGCCGGTAGTGATTGAGGAACCATTTTAGTAGTGGGGTATTGACTTCATTGGGGTAGTCAACCCATCTTCAAGTGCTAGACATGATTATGTCCTCACAGCAATAGATTATTTTACTAAGTGGGTGGAGGCCATCTCAACCAAGCATGCTACGTCTGAAGTGGTATGCAGCTTTCTCAAAAAAAATATCATCTCCAAGTTTGGGGTCCCACTAAAGATCATAACAGATAATGCGACCTATTTTTCATCACATGAAATTACTTAATTTTTTTTCTATTATGGGATCACCTTATCCCATACTTCAGATTATTTCCCTCAAGGAAATGGCCAAGCAGAATCGAGTAACAAAAACCTGGTCACTATTATCAGAAAGTTGGTGGATGACAATCAGAGAATGTGGCACAAAGCATTGTATGATGCTTTATGGGTAGATAGAATAACACCCAAAAGGGCTATAGGTATGTCTCCTTTTTAGCTTCTTTATGGTTTAAATGCAAAAATTCCCATCACCTTTGAACTGTCAGTGCTCAGGTTAACTAAAGCAATCAAAGACTCAACCTTCGAAAGCTCAGTTGACAAAAGGATCATGTGTCTAAATGAGCTGAATGAGCGTCGAGTTATGGTAGTGGATCGGATTAAAGAACATCAGAACTAGGTGAAGGCACTCTTTGATAAGAAAGCTAAAGTTTGTGAATTCCAAGTTGGAGATCAAGTCTTGTTATGGGACAAGAGGCGAGAACAAAAAGGGATGCACGGCAAATTTGACTCCCTGTGGAGAGGTCCATTCACCATTTGATAGCTCGGTGGTAAGGCTAGCTTCTTGCTAGAGTACCAAGATGGAACACCATTTTCACTACCTCACAGCGGACAGCATCTGAAGCTATTCAATTCTTGAGGCTTGGAGAAGCCCATTTGTATATATGTACAATTTTTTTTGTTTTGTCTGTTTGTCTTTCATTTTTAGCCTGACTCCGTAGCCCAATGGCTTGGATGAAGGTGCTTAGAGACTGGTTTCTACTCCTGCTAATCAATTTGATTAATGGAAGTTCCCCAACAGGAGCTAGTTGTTGTTTCTAAAATTATCTTAGCCTTTTTTTGAGAACAACCCCCTACAAAACTTATCTATTTCATCTTTTGTCTCTCTAAGTTTATTTTCAAGACAGATTTTGAATTCATTCTCATCTTGGCCTAGGAACGCGAGAGTGGTTACGATCTCATTGCGACCAAGGAACCCCTTCCCCCAGACTGCCTCTTCCAGAGTTGGTCTTTTCATTCTTTTATGCACGGGCGGCAAATTTTGCCGCCAGTGCATTTTGGCTTTTATAAAGCAAGGGCGACAAATTTTGCCACCCCTGCATCTTTCTTGCAAAGGTGGAAATTTTTTCCGCCCTTACATCCTAACCTGCAAAGTTTTCATGTGCCCTCTAGCCACTGAAGTAACCAAGATTGACTTTGCGAATGCCCAGAAGGAATACGACAAAGATCCTGAGAAGGCAAAGAAAGTCATGAACTACAAGTGGTTGAAGACCCCCAGGACCAACTTATCAAGATGGTCATGGAAATTTTTGAGGAGTGACTTCATTGAGGAAGTTGGTGATTTGATCACCCTTTTTAGCAGAGTACGAGGCCTCCCATATTCTTCACTATTTCATGAATGGATGTATCCATTCATCAAGATCATCCTCCAGGGCAAGTAGATTATCTTTTGGGGGGAGCAGATCAGCAACACCCTCCATGAGCAGCTAACCAAGGTAAAGACTTCTTACAAGTTCTATATGACTTCATACTTTGTATACATAGCTGTCGCAATGCAAACTTTTCCGGGCTTAACCACAGAGGGAGATAGAAAGACAACCCCAATGTACTCATATTACCCTCAATTGACTCTGCAAGGATTGACCCGCCACTTCAAAAGGGTAAATGATGACTTCTTCGCTGAATTTCTATGTCTCTTTGACCCTCAGCTTGAGCAAAAAAGAGTATCAAATGAGGCTTGGATAGTGGTCAATGATTACGGGTGCATGTTTTTGCAATTCCTCACCTTCTGCTATCTTCAGGTTGTCTTTTTCTAAGGCTACCTCTATATGCTCCCCAGGTTCCCTTTTGACAAGTTGGTACTAATGGAACTTTGCCAACAACTGATTATCGTGCATACCAGACAAATGGAGCTGAAAAAATCAGGCTTCAATTTTTTAATCGATATTGGCAAGTATTCCATCGCAACAGTAGCCAAAGCCAAGGTCATGGAAACTAAAATATAGATGGTCACTCTAAAACCATTCAAGAGAAGAGAAAAATTTGACTACAGGGGAGTCAAGGAAAAAATCAAAAGGAAGACTCAGTTCCATGAGCCCATGATTGAAGACATCTGGATAGACCTGAGAACGGTCGAAGAAATCAGAAAAATGGATTATTGCAGGTTGACCCTAGACCAGATTGAATATCTGGGACTTGCAGAGATCCCTTCCAGTCTAGCCGACGATGGGAACATCGTCAACAGAAAATACCTGGCCAAAAAGGTTGATGATTCCCCTCTTCCTCCAACTCAGTGGTCTCAGAAAGAGATAACTTCTTTGAGAAAAAGATTCAAACCAATATTGGCTAACACCAATGATTGGTTAACAGCCAAAGGGATCGTCTTGAAAGAGTTTGTCACAGGATCAGACGCTGAATATCAAGCAGAGATGAAGAAGAAGGTAGAGAATAGAACCAAAAACAAAGGTGATGTACCTTCCCCTTCTAGGCCTCACAAGCCTAGAATCATCTTTGTGTCTAAGAAACCAAAGACTGCAGAAGAGCCTAAAATGGCAGCAAAAGGAACCAAAGAGCAGAGTCCTCAGACATAGGCAGCCCAACTAATGGAGACTGATGATCAACCGTCAGGGCAACCAAGCACTGGACCTCCACTCTCACAACAAGAAGCACATCCGCTTAAGAGCGTCTCTCCTTCTCCCCCCAGTCTCTTGTGGTATCCTCTTCTCCTATCTCTCTGATCAGTGTTCCCTCTTCTAGAGCCGCCTCTCCTTCTAGAGTCATCTTTGGTGATCCTCAGGGTGCTTCTAGAGGTTCTCCTCGCTCCTCTGGTTCCATCCCAAGTTTGTCTTTTCCTTCTTTCAACTTGGCAAAAAGTCATACACAAGAGCCAGAATTAGTAGTTGCTACAGTTTTGCCAGTTATTCCAACTACGACCACTGTCACTACTAGAAGTGTAGAAGCTGCCATAGTAACACTAGCTGAGGGAACCATTGCCACAACAGGTACTTCTCTCCCACCCTGGATGTCAGCATTCACCCCTAAAAGAAAGAACTTGGACATCTCTCCAGATGACTTTGACTTTGACAAAATAGTGCCGGTGAAAGCCAAAGCTCCAAAGAGGCCAAGGATCCTCTCGAAATTGGTCAAGGAAAAAGGGCAAAATTTTTTGGAAATTGCCAAACCTCCACAGGATGCAACCCTTGAGGGTTTCAAAATGAGCAGCTATTCCATCTCTCGTGTTGAACTTGGCAAAGTTACTCACGAAGGTGCAAAAAGTGACCTTCAGTCTGCTATGGACATCATGGTCTAGAAATTCAACCAAGAGAAGGAGATGAAAGATTATTATAAGGCCAAGACAGAGCAGCTAACAGCAGTAATAAGAAGGTTCACTCTTCCCCCTAAAGCAGCAACTCCAGAGGCCTTCTCCGTGGATGACCCAGTCATTCAAAAAGCAGAAAAGACTTATTTGAAGGGAAAAGTCCTAGAGGATTATATTGAAAAAATGCATACTCAGGGATTTTCTTTATTATCAGAGGTTGCAAAAAGGACGGGTAAGATGAGGAAGGTAAGAGCAGAGTTGGATGACTTTGTCTCTCTTATCTCTCAGGAGATTGATAATTCAGAAAAGGATCTTAGCAAATGGAAGGAGATAAAGGATCTAAAGAAAAGCACCTTGATATCTATCGGTGTCATCTCCAACAAGGACTCTTATGTTGAGATCAAGGAGTCACTGATTTTCAGGATCCAGGTACTCAAAGATTTTATTGATGATCTCAAGGCTTTCAGGGAGGTTAGTGAAAAGAGCGACACCAGCCTGCTAAATAAACTTGAAGAGCTACCTTGCAACCTAACCTCTAAGGACAATCAGTTCCTTTTGGTAGAAGAAATGATTCAGAGTTTCAAAGAGATGATTCAGAGAGATTTTGAAAAAAAATCTTTCTCAATGTCTTCTATAGACAATATTCTAGACGCTCAGTTAACTTTGGAAAATCTAAAATCCAGGTTAACTAGTCATGCTAAGGCCATTACAGCATTGAAGGATGCATTAATCAGAGCCATAATCATCTCCAAGAACACGGTTGTGCCAGACAACGTAGAAATTCAAGCATCCATCACTATGTACGATGCCCATATGAAGAAATCTGGCAGCAAGAACTAATTTTTTCTCCTTCTTTCTTCTTCTCTCCTTATGCACTTTCATTTTGTGAAAAGTGCATGCAATTTTGTAAGATGTAATTACATGTAAATATTTCAAAAAATATCTCAAAGTCAAAGATGAGTCATCTTTGACTGAGATATTTTTATATTTTATTATTTTCTAGTTTTTGAGGATTTTCTCCCTATATATAGTGGAGACCTCATTTGTAAATTATCTTGTAAATTGAAACAACTTTTGAGACTTTGTGCTCAAATTTGTAAATCATATTTTGTTAAATGAATGAGAAGCAGGTTTATTTCAGACTTTGTGTTGAAGTTATCTGTGTTGTCTAGGAAACAGTTTCTTATGTTCTCTTTCCTGATAATCTCTTGTTTATCTAATTTAATAAGCAAAGTGAGTGTGTTTATATTATCTGAGAATGCTTCTAAAAGGTAGAGGATAGAATTTGAGCTACCTTTATTTTTGAGATTCAGTTATCTTTTGTAGTTTCAGGCGAAGACTTTGTGCTTCGTTTTACTCTATGGTTACGTTTGTTCCGAATCAGTGAAGGAGGCTACGAAAGACTTTGTGCTTATGTGAGTTTATTTGTGAACTTTGTTACTTCAGGTGATTTTCTGTTCTAGGTTGGATACCATTCCTAAAAAAAGAGGGATGTTATTGACCCATGACCAGGATATCCCTCTTTTGTTCTTCATACATTACCTCCAAAAAAAGAGAGGTAGATGCTATTATTCCATCCCATGTGTTATTTTTTGCTTAATTATATACATATATCCATCACGTAAATATTTATAGGGAACCTCCCCTTGATGAGAGGAGAGATTGACTTCATCTAGATCTAGTAAACCCATACTTGTCATGGTGTAAATCTCCCTATGCTGTGGTTGATATACCCATTTTGTCTTCAGTTAGTTGACGACAAAATATTCACCCAACAGAACTCATGAGGCATTTTGTGTCCCTTGTGCCATGGTCCCTTATATATTTTATTGGGAAAGTGAATCCTCTTTTATAGTACCCAAGGAGTTTCATGACCCTTTTACTTCAATGTCATCTACCATCATTTGGTGGTTGTTTGTGCTAGAGTATATAAACTCAATGATTCTACCAATTAGGTACATTAATAACCATATGTACCTCTCAAAAAGGTATAAGTGATCCCTATAGACACACTAGAGGAAGAACTATAGGGGTTCCTCTAGCTTGATGAAACATGGAAACTCATAGAGATGAATTACATTGGTGGTCACAAACTTGTCTAGAATGGAAATGTCGATCAATGTTACACCTACCTCTATATTTTATTTGATGTTAACCATCCAGTCTTACACTAGCTCCTTTTCATTACTTAGGTTGTGATTATTGTATTCTTTTAATCGATAGGTATGCACGAAAGATGCCCAATTCTCCCCCACTAAGACCTCTGGGGTAAACTACATTTCCCTGTATGAGATCTTTGTGAGCACCTCAGGGTTAACCACTGCAATGCTAACCCCTTCCATTAGATACACCTTATTCTTTGTAGTAACTATCTCCTTTATCATTTATACCCATTTGGCATCCTTTTATGCTTGTAGTAGAACAGAACTCATTCATTTCTTTCCCATCCTGAACCGGCTAGTGTTGAAGTGCAGTCTATTGATTTTACCAAAGCCTCTAATGTTTCTTGGTGATTCTCATAGTCATGGGGTATATGAATATGATTTTTTATTCTAATTTTCATTCACCATTAATGGTGGCCTCGACATTTCTCAGTCTTTCTCTTGCCTAGTTCTCTCACAATTTTTGCCCCACAAACTTCCTTTCTAATCTAAATAGGAATGTAATCTCCTTCTCTTTGAAACCATTATTTTTTGGTGATTGTGGATGCTCATGGTTTCACTCTAGTAATGTTTTCTCACTTTGGCTCTATTTAAGCTATGGTTTTGTGCTTAATTTTTCTTAAAGTTTGTAACCTAAACTAGTCAGCTTTTCACTTTTTTATACCCTAATTTTAGCTACCATCTTAATTACAGGTGAGTAATGGTGTGGTGGTGCCTATATTTATTATAATTTGATAAAATACATGAAATTAATGAAAATATGCTACCACCTATGCATTTAATTCATATCTTTTTACCTCTACCATCACCTCAATAAATTATCTAAACAATATTTTTGGTGAAGTGACGAGTGTTTTTAAATAGTCACTTTCTGCCTAACATTGGGTAGATGCCAGCTTGTCTTGAAGATCTTTATTTTAGACTTTGTCCACTTGGAATGAACTTCACCTTCCTTATGGTAACCTGGTTGCAACACTTCACATGCATATGATTTAACCTCCATGATTCTGTTTTTCAATGTTACGCTTTCTACCAAGTGCACTTCTCTTTCACTGGTCAATTTCTTTACATTTTCATCTCTTGCCTTGTCCTAGCCTACCCCATATAAACCCCTTATGTTGTTCCTCCATTGCTTCAATATTTAGGTTTCTTGCACACTTAACATCTTGTACACCTCCCTTTCATCTCATGCACCCTAACATATTGTGTACCTCTCTTCATCACTTGGTACTTATATTTTCAAAGTCCAACGAGTTTTATACACCCAAAAAATTAGGTGTCTGGCCTTAGGTTCTTAGAAGGCAACCTTTTTCAACTAACCTGATTGGTATTATACATGTAAATGCCAAAATATTTCCCCTGTGGGCTAAAAGCACCTCACTTTTGAAATATTGTGCATGAGGACCTTATGTGCCTATTTTTTGAATCTGGAAAACTTCATGCACCCATAACTTAGGTGTCTAGCCTCAAGAATTTTATAAAACATTAGTGCTTGACTCACTCAACTAGATTTATGCATGGAAGCGCTAGAATATTTTATCAGTGTGCCTCAAAGTGTCACTTATTCACCCAACAACAACAACAACACAAAATATAAGGGAATGTTTGGCTTGTGTCAAATATTATTTGGGTTAGCATAACACAATTGACTTGAGATCAGAAAGTTGATGTTTAATGGTTCAAATTCCATCTTATTTCCTATAGGGCTTCAATCAATTGCCATATAAATGCCCAGGGAGAATTTCACTTGATAATGTGCATAACTTGCATGTGTCAGTTTCCAACATGCTTTGGATGACATATGGACCCATCCACCTAATTTGTAGTTTTCCTAGGTGTTTAAGGTACTTAGAGTCATAGAGAAAGACCAATGTTCATTTAGTTAATATCTTGTGCTTAATATGTTTATCATAACACAACTTTTAATATGCCTTCTCTATCTACTGGCTCCACCTTGTGTGGGTGCACACCTCATCTTGGTGGTCCAAGTTATCCAAATTCACACTTAATGATTCTTGGTCATCCAATTGACAAATATGCACAATTTATAAAGAGGGCACCATGAATTATAGTGGTAAAATCACCTCTGTTCCAAACACTAGCTAGAATGGTGTAGCTTTATTCAGGTGCTTGTAGGTTGTGTGGTATGTCCATAGTATCGTTGACACTCAATCATAAAAATATTTGTGACCAACATCATATATCATCATGAGGCACATTCCCAAGATAGTTTTTAATGCCTCAACTATGCCATTCACTTGTGGATGATAAGGCATTGTCTTATGGTGTGCCACCATGTATTTGGTTAGTAAGATCTACACATTTTCATTGATAAAGTGTGTGCCTCTATTGCTAGTCAAACTGAGTGGGAATAAATAGTGACTTATGATATTATCCCATATGAATCTTGTAGTTATGGTCATTGTGTAGTTTCTGGTTGGCACTGCCTTGGCCCACTTGGTGAATTAGTCGGTGGTCACCATAATATATCTTGTGCCTATGTGCCTTTCTATGGGAGTCATTGGCCCAACAAAATCAATGGCCCAATTTTTGAATGGCACCTAGGCAAGAATGGGGATGAGAGGAATTTCATCTCAATGGTTAGTCTTCCCTATGCATTGACATATGCCACATGCCTTGGCATAATCTTTTATATCTTGGAATAAACTTGGCCACCACAAGCCTGATTACAACACCTTGCATGTCATTGCATCTCCAATTCAATGAACTCCTACTATTTATTTGTGCACCTCATATAAAATGGAGTCCCTTTCATATTCTAAGACACATCAACACAAGACTTCATCTCGAATTAGTTATTATAGTTCCCTGTTGATGAGCTAAAAAGGGGTGGTATGAATTGTGAGTTGTTTCTTCTCTTTGGTTGTCATAGTCTAGGGCACATATAGAGATGTTATAAATTGGATATCTCTACCAAGTCCTCACGGACATGCTAGACTCTATAGAGTTACACATTTGGCATGTCATCCTCAATCAACACTGCTACATCACTAGAGTTGATGTGAGACAAATGGTCAAGGCCCAAGTTCTATTTTCCAAGCTTGATGATAACTGAGAACTAGAATTATTAAAACAAAGCTATCTATCTATAAATGTGCCCATAGATAATGGGCTTATTCATAAGGTATTTACGCACCTCATGGTCTATGAAGAAGATGAATGGGGTTTCCAACAAGTATTTCCTAAATTTTTGTAGGGCGTAGATCATGGCCAGTGCCTCGTGCTTAGTTGTTTTATAGTTCTTCTCTACTTGGGTCATTTTTCTACTTGTGAAGGAGATGGGATGATCCATTTTATCTTTGTTGGGGTGTTCTAAAATGGCACCAATTTTAGATCTAGATGCATTGACATAAACGTGGAATGGATTTGTCTAGTTGGGAAATTATATAATGGCATGCTAGCCAACTTTAGTTTCAAAGTTTCAAAGGCATCCTCTTGCACTATGATCCAATAGAATAGGCCATCTTTGTTTAAGAACTCCTCTAGTTGTACCACAATATTTGCATAGCTCCTTATGAGTTTCCTATAGTAACTGTAATGGCCAAAAAAGGTGTGAACATCTTTTTGCATTGAAGTGGTATGGAGCTGAATGATTATTGTAATCTTTATGGGCTTGATGAGTAGACCATATTTACAGATGATATGCCTAAGCAAGGTTCCAAAGGGTGTTTCAAAGATGCACTATTGAGGTTCAAGGATATCTATAACTACATGTACCTTTCAAACATCAGGCATAGGTTATCATAATGGTCCTTTATAAGCCTATACATAGTCCAATCATCTAGGTACACTTGGAGGAACTTGTGGATGAAATCCTTAAATATAATTATCACCACTCTCGATAACATGATTGGCACATTATTGATTCCAAAGGGCATCATGTTATAAGTGAAACAACTCCATTCAATTTAAAAGGTTATTTTGGGCTTATCCTCCTCTTCAATCTAGACTTGATGGTACTATAGAACCCAACAGTGAAGGTGTAGATCTCATAGCCTACAATGCCATCTAAGACTTTGTTGGTGAACAAAGTTAAGAAGGGCTTAGTGATGCAAGTAGCATTAAACATTGTATAATAAACATAAATGTGAATGCACCCATCCTTTTTGATTTTAATCATCATGGGGCTTACCCATTTAAATTATTGCATAGGGTAGATGATGCTTGTGGTTAGCATACCATCAATCTCCATCTTGATCTTGACACGAAGATTGGGTTTCATTATGTAAGGGCACTTCTTGATATATCTTGCACCATCCACTAACTTTATACTCATTTTACTGAGGGATGGGTAGGTGCCCTTCATGTATCAATAATTTTGAGGGAACAAGTTTTGAAACTCCTTCAAGATATCCACAATTCATGCTAGCTCTGTGTCAAATAATTATGTGCCTAGAGTAGCCATATTTGGTTCCAATTATAAGCTAATGTCTACCTTAGTATTTTTTAGCAGTGTATGATAGGTATCATTCCTTACCTAATGTGAGTACTCAGCTTGTTGTGTTCCCTTAGTTTTTTCTATGTGAAGATGAGTAGGATCTTCTACATTGGGGTGGCTATCATCTACTTGGTGTACTGACTTATTTTTACCTATCAATATCATCCAATTGCATGCCTTCTAAGTTTCATCATCTTCTTCACTTGAGTCACTATTGAGCACTTATTCTTTAAAGAAATTTGAGAGTGACAACCCTTTTTCCTCAAACATATCTTTGAGGTGTTTTTATTGGATAGTAGTGTCTTCAAACACTACCCTACAAATTACTAGCAGTGGCTCGATCAATTTTAGGTTTTATGAAGAAGAATTGAAGGTGTGCGTAAACTGATCCTTAAGTACATCCCAATTTTTTGTCTCACAATGTGTTTCATTGACAATATACCATACTCATACTCATGTCTTTAAGGTTATGTAGAAGGTGTGCACCCATAGGTTCTTTAGGGTATCCTCACTATAGACAGTCCAAGTTTATTCACATAATCACACATGCACTATAGGGTCAAAATCACCATAATAGGTAGAGATATCCATGTCCTCATTACTTTTCCCAAACCTAGTGCATATTACTAATTTTACATCTTGCCAAGTTAGCAAGCTAGGACTTTACACTACCCACTAATGAGCGGCATTAATCCTTAAAGTATACACGAATAGACCCATTCTATCTATCTCCTTTTGGATATATGATTATAGGTCATAGAGATAATCTTCCATAGGTTTACTCCCCTCATACCTTAGGAGTGTCATAATTTTACCTTTTCTTAGGTGAAACACTTTTTAACCATTTTTTTGGCATAAGGGACACATCTCTTAAGAGTACGATCAATTTGAACCCAATCAATCCTCATAGGTTTTGGTTCCTTTGAACATAATAAGTGACACCTCCAACCAGTGGTTTCATAAACTTCTTAGACCCATTGCTCGCAAACAATGTTGGTGGTGTCTGAGGCTAACTGTTTATCTTCCTAAAAAATCACTCCTTGGTCATTCGGGTTGAGAGTCTCAGTGCCTTGCACTGTGATGTTATATATATGGTTGATATCATATTTAAGATCAACACTCTCTACATAGGGGGGTCCTTAGTCACTTGAGAGGGGGATCATTACCCTCTCCTTAACATTTTTAAATGTCATATAACACCTCTTAAAGTGCATATCTATGTTATTTGCATAGCATCATGGCCTTCCCATGAGCACTAGGTAATTGTCTTGCTCTGCTAACTTGATCACCTTGAAGTTAATGTGAAACTTGACACCCATGATATCTATAATGGTTCTTTTCATAATTTTAATGGGTTGCACTCTTGTCTTGTTAACCATGAAAAAAACATGAGGGGAAGGCCTCAAGGTTAGCCTACCCATGTATTCTTGGTCAAAATATTGGCCTTAACACCTGTGTCTATAAGGACCTCACATATTTACCATCCATCAATAGTGGCATTCACAAGGAGTTCTTGATCATACTTCATATTTTGTGAATGCCTTACTTCTCACACCCTCTCCATATGGGACATGACAACTTTAACTGGTATTTTCCCTATATGCTCCAAGAGCAAGTTTTTCAATAGGGGAAACATTCATTCCATCTCTAAAAGGTGAAATATCTTTGTTATCTCTTGTATTTTAACCTTATATCTATCTTACTACTTATGGGAGGTGGTATCCTACGCTGCTAGGTTTCACGTCAGTTGGATCTCTCCTTACAAGTTTTGAATGATGTTTATGGCTTGTTACAAGATATCCTTCTAGCATATAGGGTTTGGATAAGGCACAACTTTGGGCTCAGGTCATGTTATGTGCTTAGTGTGGCTCTACTCCCCATAATCTAGGTGTAACTTTGGTACTAACATAACTAGTAGGTAAATGGTGAATTCACTATGAGTAGTTGCCTACACTTTGATTGGCCCTGTGTGGGTCGGTTGTGGCTTCACAGTATACTTCTCCATTTTTATCTCATGCTTAATCATTTTTGTACCCTTATCTATGCCAATCCAGCCTTGAGTCAATTTCTTATACAATTCAAATAATTCTTTGACTTTATGTGTTCCTCAACAATACCCACATGTTGGATGTGTAGGGCAGTCATGTTGATAGTGCTCGATTAAGTCATACTTATAACATGATCACAATAGGAATATTCCTCCACTGCATCCTCCACCTTACCCTCTACCACCTCTTTATATCCCATATCATGCATTATTTTGGCCATAGCCCTCATTTCTTTGGGTCACCTACCCTTTAGCTACTACAGTTACCTACAATGCACCTCACTCCATGTTTTCATGCATCTCATCGATCAGGCAATAATCATCTATGGTATGGGTGCAGGCATCACATAACTGACAGTAGATGGTTGTGTTAACCTGATTGGAATTTTTCAATAAAGGGTAGTTGTGAACATCATGCACTTTATGACAAAACTCACATCTTAGAAGTAATGTGCACACATTCCTTTGAGGGAAATTATTCATTTTATAGCCTTCCATCTTACAATCGGTGCACCATAATCCACTTCAAGCATTTTTCAATGAAATAGCTATTAGTTTTTGGATTTGGGAGGCTATAGATGTGATCTAAACCTCTATGAATGTGTTGATCCCATTATTGATACTCTTGACTACCTCAACTCTAAGAGCAACTTCAATTAATTCACAAGGGTCTATGAATGTCTTCATGGACAATGATTTTTTGAATGGTACTCGTAATCCTTCAAAAAACCATTATGCATACTAGGAGGGGTGAATGTCATAAAGAAGCTTAGAAAGAAGAGTTTTGAACCTGACATCATATAGGTATACACTCTATGATAGTCATTGGTTAATTTTCTTGAGCATGTTGTTCAAACTTAGGTATATCAACTTCCTTTAAGAATGCTGCCTTTAAAGTATCATAGTCAATCATAGCCTAGTTAAGATCAAATTTACTATACTAGCTATAAGCACAATCAAGCAGAGTTATCACAAAATATGTTTCCTTATGCTTTGACTAGGTTATATCCTAAGCATGCCATTGTAGATAACATTTTAGCATATGCTTTGTGACATTTTCCATTCCATGATATTTTGAAAAGTGTATGACCATCTCATAATATATTTGTTGTAGGGAGGGCACTAGCATTTAAGATGCTTTCCCCCTAGTACTTGTCTTGGTGGTGATCCTCTAATGCCTCTGGTCACTAGGTTGGGCATGAGCCCCATTATTGCTATTGGCACCATTAAATTCAATGACATAATGTTACTCACTCATGATGCCAAGTCACCTATGGGCTATTACCCAGTCTACATAGCTGATATTGGTTGAACTAAAATGCTTGCACTCATGTTTTATGTTGTCAAGATAGCACCCAAAGGTCTAGAGGTATCCTCACTTAACTCTTAGTAAGGAACAACTTATTTAATCACAAAATTATACTCTAAGTCTACAAACTAATCAAAGTCAATGTTGATAAGAGGGTCAGTTATCATTCTTCTTTCTTCTCATGGGGGATCCAACACATGAGCTTGTACCATAGGTTCAAAGGGGGTAGGCACATCTAGCATATCTTCAATGGTCAAATTCTATAAGAACCTAGAGCATTCTACACCTGTCAATTGTTGAGCTCAATCTATAACTTTATTATCTATCTCCTTTTGGTGATATTTCAATTCAAGATATCCTTCCCCATGCCCTCCCCACTTGCTATAGGCTTTCTTAGCACTTCTAGATTCTAGATCTTCTATCAACATGTACCTTCTTTGGTTATAATTATGTCACTTGAGCTCTTAGGTGTCAATATACTCATCCCCTTCTATTGCACTTCACCTAAAATCCCTTTCTCCCCATTACACTGCTCATACATGAAAGGCCTTTATCCTTCTATTCTCATGGTTTCAAAGCTATAATCCATCATTAGTTTATTAAACTCTACACCAAACTCTTTCACAAATGTGCCTCTAGGCTCGTACAAAAATTGGTACTCTACTTCCTCAGGGAAATATTATGTTAACATGACAAACTCAAGCATGTAGCTATTTAACACTCCTTAACACCATTTGTTTATAGCTTTAGTCCAAGTGGCATTAAGGTTCTCAATATTTTATAAGCGCTCCTTCATCCACTCAAGGTGTTGTCCATAGCTTCATCTTATATGGGTTGTATAAGCAACCAACCATCAATACACATGCTCAGGTAGTTAAAAAAAAAAGACCTCATATAAAACATCATACAAGCTATTCTTGACCCACTTCCTTATCTTGTATCCTTTATAGGATGAATGCTTTAGTGCAAATCCATCTTCTACCTGCTATAATCAGCACTCAATGTTATTGAGGGAGAGTCAAAACATTATTCTATCACACCATTGTAAAAAAAATTATAACACGGGTCCCAACAATGAAACCAAAATGTTGTAGTTTATTTGGGGTCTTAATCCATCAAACATGGGTCAAGCACTTACTCAGTTTCCCAAGTCAATTTTAGACTTATTACAACTAGGTGCAAACATAGTATATTCCCATAGTGCTCAACATGTGTGACTCTACTATGTTGACATCAATCCACATAAGGCATAAGCCTTATGCTCTCACCCAAAGTACAATAGAGAAATAATCAAGGCTCATGTTAGGCTAGTTGTGACATGGTGTAACTCATTACTGATAGAACTTGGTCATCTCCATAAAGGCTTTTGTAAGTTCATTGGTGTAAGCATTTTTTGGGGTGACTAGTTCTGGTCATAGGGGTACAAGTCATTATTGGGTTGGTTCTATTATCTCAAGGGTGTAAGCCTTTGTTTCAATAAACTTATCATCATTCATTGCTTTGAGGGGTTAATGAAATGCCTTAGATCAAGTTCATACAAGTCTCATGATTTATACAAGGATATCAAAGCTTGGGTGCATGATTCTCTTTATAGTTAGGTTATTTTAACAAAGTATAATGATGATGTCATCACCTAACATAGGGACACCATTAACGTCCTAAATCAAAACTTCACATAACACATAAAATTCATATATTAGAACTAACTCATTACAAATACTATGTTCATTACACATTCAACGGACATTAATTAGACAAATAATAAGATTGAAATCAATTAGATATAACACCATCCTTCATTAGTTTAGATTTAAATACAGGGCATAGTCTAGAGTTCATAAAATAGAGTACGTGTATAATTAAAAATGATTAACATCCCAACAACTCATAGGTGAGCATGGGCATATAAAAATAGAGACTGAAAGGCATCTAATCTAAACATAAGTTCTAATGGTAGTTAAACATGCATAATTAATTTCTTCAGAGCTTCACTACCTTGTATTGCATCCCTTTCTTCATTGGATGGAGCTTGGATTTATAGCACATAGGAGCATCTTCTTGCCAGGGTGGAGAGTGCACACTAGGTGCTGAGCTAGAGCCTTGGTTGATCATTATACTGGCTCCATCACCTTGTACCCTTTACACTATGGTCACCACATGTAACCACTCAAGATTATGCCTTGAAAAATTGGGCACTAGTTAACTGCTTACCATTTGGTGTTAGGTCTGTGATGATTACTATAGCTAGCACAAAAGATACTAAAATGGAAATCATACCAAGTGATTGCCTCGTGTCAAGATGTTTATCAAGTTGGCATGGATCCATACTTAGCCAAAAGAAGGGCCCAACAGAGGTGGAAGAAAACTCTATTTGAATGTCTTTTAATTCCTTATTTACCATAGGATTTGTCATCTTAGATAACATGGTCTTATACCTTAATAAATAATTTATGATAGGCTTGTTGGATTATTTTTTGAGTTTAACAATCTGATCATATGAAATATTTTCACTTGTGTTAATTAAAAAAATTACAAGGAACAAATCTGCCAAAGGATTGAATGCTTAAACTTAATGATATGGTAAATCATAAAAGCATCTTAAAGCATACTCTTTTAAACTGTTGGGAAACAACTTGGTCAACAAATTATTATTGGACACATAGTCCAAACATGCTACATGAAATGCTCTCAAATGTTTCTTAGGGTCACCTTTTCCATCATACAATGTAAACTTAGGTGACACAAAACTAGGTGGTAAGGGATAAGATAAAATATCTTGAGCCAATGGATTTTGTAGTAAATTTTGTGATTCAAGTGTCAGATTAGGTTTAGAATCACCTTTTTCCTAATATAACATCTTTTTTGTCAGAGCTACAATGTTCTACAAAAGGAATTATACATCAAGAGTAGAATGCATGTTAACCAAAGGTGGTGTAAAAAGTGACTAAGGATTAGCATAGTGATTTGATGATACCCTTAGGTTTTCCACATATTATGTGTTGGTATAAAATTTATATTTAATGATATAGAGAATGTAAATGATGCCATAGTAGTATATGTCTCAGATGATTGGCCTTCAGACGCTTTCTTTATTTCCTCTCTAACAATATATAAAAACACATCTTACATATCTAGATTCTTTCAAAGACACTATTAAGTCTCTTTTGTTAGTATCTTAAAATCAATTATTTGATTTTGTCATTATGTTTTTATCAACTAAAATATGAGAATGTTAAATTTCAAGAACACTTAGTCTAATGTTTTGTTTAATAAAGATAGAAATAAATTTCTTAGATAGTAAGATATGTAAAATGTGAGGTGACCCCTTATCCAACGGAAGCACAATTGATTACTTTCTTATAAGCAATTAAACACGGAATTATACCAGAATGATAAAGTAACTAGAAACATGAGACAACAAATAATTGAGAGACAATACACACTCTTGTATTAGATATTACTAGAAGAAAATACAATAAAGAAGATGCCACTTCTTCCTCCACCTCAAAGTCTTGCCACACCTCAAGACCTTCTTCCCTCTCTCTCTTGCTCAACACAACAACTCTATAGCTTGAGTTATTATACCTCCTTGAATGCTTCAGCTAATCTCCTTGACCTTACACCTGTAGATCTCCTTGACCTTGCTTGCTTCAATGCTTTTACTTGCCTTCTTGATTATTACAATACATGCCTCATGGGTCTTTAAATAGAATCCCATGGTTACAAAAATATAAATCTAACTACAATAATTAGGCACGCAGCTCATGACTATAATTAGTCATTTGACATGCAAACACTCGCTTCACTTAACTGACTGTTCATCAACAACAGTTTTGGAACGCACAGGCGATCGACGCCGGTCCCTGCTTGCCTGGTGCTGCTGACGTCGGCCGACTCCTTGCCATCACCGATTTCCTTCTCCATTATCTGTGACCAACATCGGTTATACTACCAATGCTGGCACTTCTGGTTCTTCAGCATCCTCTTCTTTGTGTCTGCAAACAGTTGAAGCTTTTAGCTCCACACCCTAACAATCTCCCACTTGGAGATAAATAGCTGCTACTGTACTTGTACCTGTACACCATCTATCTTGTTCTTTTGGCTCTGTATCCTTCTTCAAAGTCACTCTTGAAGACCAACCACCACGCAAACTTGTGATGCTATACCTGTCACTTATGCCACAAGAATTTTGCTGCTCCCAAATTCTTCATGACATACTTCTGAACCAACTTTACCCTTAGCTCAAAAAACTCCCTGTATATGAAACCCTGTAAAAAGTAACACAATATAGTAACAGGATAATGTAACTAATATTATCCAACTTGGTAAAGATAAAATACAATGGTCAAACCTCCATTGTTCTACAGCTAACTCAAAACTATATACCCTAGCCTTCTGTCTCACGTGTCCATCCACTCTCTTCTCTAAAATGGGAATCCATCTCTCTATCCAGTGCTTCCTTCCAGCTGACAACTCTACCAACAAATACCTGTTTGGTTCTTCTCCAAGGACTCACACTCCTCATCCATGTCAAGCTCCCACTGTTTCTAGATTCTACCTGCATTGCTTTTTATATCTTCTTAGTTCTTCACTATCAGTAAGCAATATAAAGAAGGTGAACAATGAATATGAGGTTCACATACCTTTTCTGACCTCTATATGGGTGTTTGAGACTCCTTGATAGCTAACTGTCCACCCATCATCCGTTCCAGTGACCGATCTCAGCCATCTCCCAGTCTGCTCCCGATCGATGTCGGTTCCCTGCACTGACCCTGACTGCCGACGTCGTTACCCCTGGCCGACACCGGTGTCCCCCCTGCCGACATCGGTCCTGATGATCGATGTCAGACTTATCCTGCCTGACCTACCGACCCTTCTGGTTTGCACATGACTGATGTTAGTTTCTGTCTGGATGACGTTGGTTCCATGGGAGCACTGGTGTCGGTACCTGTGTTTTTCTACAAGTGATGAATTTTTCATCCACGAGCTCATCTTGGATCAAACCTCTATCCATGCTGCCCTGCTCAGATTTATTCAGCCCCTGTGACTGATCTCTGTTCCTCATCTCCTCCGTAAACACCAAGGTTTCTTTGTTCCTATCAAAAGCATCAAATTTCCTTTTTTTGCAATGAACTCTATCTATGCTTTTCGAATCTGAACACATACCTTTTGAATCAAAAACATCCATTCCATTCTTATTCATGTGACCCAGCCTATTAAGCCACATCTTTGAATCTACAGATGAAGTAGATAAACCAGAAGTAGAATCAGTAATACAAGTAGATAGATAAAGAGTACCTACTTTCTTACCTCTTGCTAAAATAAGTGTTCCCTTGGTAACCTTCCAAGAATCCACTGTAAGGATTATTGTGCATCCCTCATCACCCAACCTTCCCACAAAAATCAAACTCTGCTTCAAAATCGGAACATGCATGACCTCCTTCAACACCCATGTGTTGTCAATCTGCAATTTCAGCTACACTTTTCCTTTGCCAACTATCTGACAAGGCGTACCATCCCCTAAATAAATCACTCCAAAGTCTCCCTGTTCATACTCATGGAACAAATCTCTGTTTGGGGATGCATGAAAATATGAACTAGAATCTAAAATCCATGATCCTACCTGACTATCCAAAGAAAGTATGAGAGCATCCTGTACCATGATATTTGCATCTTTTGCTTCTTCTTTACCTTCAGGTTGATTCTCTTTATCTCGCAACCAACACTCCTTCTTTGTGTGTCCTTTCTTTCCATAAAACCAGCAGGTAATACCTTTGGATTCGAATCTCCTTCCCGACCTTGATTTCCCTTGCTCAATATTCTCCCTTTGCCTTCCCCTGCTTTCTGCACTTAGAGCATTCCCTGATGATTCACCTGTGCTTCTCTTGCGTATTTTCTCATTCAAGATCACACTCACAACATCATCAACTTTTAAGATTTTAGAAGTAGATGCAGAATTACTTACTGCCATAACCAAACTGTCCTAACTTTCAGGCAAAGAACATAAAATCAAGAGAGCCTTTACCTCATCATCAAAAACAATATTGACTGAAGCTAATTGGTTTACCAAATCATGGAAATCACTGAGATGAGTATGTACCAATCCACCTTCCTGCATTTGCAAAGTAAATAGCTGCTTCATAAGATATACCTTATTAGAAGCCGAGGGCTTTTCGTATAAATTCTCCAAGGACTTTATCAACTCTTCCATTGTCTTGCACTGTGATAAGCTGGAAATCACAGACGATGCAAGGCTCAAACTTATGGAACTGAGAGCCTTTCGATCAAGAACGTTCCATTCTTCATCCTTCATATCTGTGGGCTTGCATGCAACCCCACCCAACTGTAAGTACAGATCCTTCTGATACAGATAATCCTCAATCTGCATCCTCCAGTGATGATAATTCTTGCCGTTAAACTTCTCCATTCGTAGCTTACTTTCTTCTACCATTGCTGAACTCCCACTCAATCAGAAAACCCTGTGAATGACCTGTAATCAAAAAATAACCTGCTTCCTACAAACCGTAGCTTTGATACCAACTGTTAGGTGACCCCTTATCCAACGAAAGCACAATTGATTACTTTATTATAAGCAATTAAACACGAAATTATACCAGAATGATAAAGTAACTAGAAACATGAGATAGCAAAGAATTGAGAGACAATACACACTCTTGTATTAGATATTACTAGAAGAAAATACAATAAGGAAGATGCCACTTCTTCCTCCACCTCAAAGGCTTGCCACACCTCAAGACCTTCTTCCCTCTCTCTCTTGCTCAACACAACAACTCTATAGCCTGAGTTATTATCCCTCCTTGAATGCTTCAGTTGATCTCCTTGACCTTACACCTGTAGATCTCCTTGACCTTGCTTGCTTCAATGCTTTTAATTGCCTTCTTGATTATTACAATACATGCCTCATGGGTCTTTAAATAGAATCCCATGGTTACAAAAATAGAAATCTAACTACAATAATTAGACACGCAGCTCGTGACTATAATTAGTCATTTGACATGCAAAAACTTGCTTCACTTAACTGACTGTTCGTCAACAGCAGTTCTGGAATGCACAGGCGACCGACGTCGGTCCCTGCTTGCCTGGTGCTGCCGACATCGGCCAACTCCCTGCCGTCGCCGGTTTCCTTCTCCACTGTCTGTGACCGATGTCGGTTATACTACCGATGCCGGCACTTCTAGTTCTTCAATATCCTCTTCTTTGTGTCTATAAACAGTTGAAGCTTTTAGCTCCACACCCTAACATAAAATATAAAATTGAAATATTTTTTTTAACAAAAAATTTGCTAAATCTAAAAACCCTTATACATCAATTGGAAATATATAAATGAAGGAATTAAACACTATCAACATGAATGGTTAGGGAAATATTTAATAATAAATGAGTTCACTAATATTTTTAATACAAATTAGGATTAAGGGGGTATTAATATAATTAAGATAAACTGAGTAAGAGCTGAGTAAATCAGAATGCAAAAGATATATAATAAATATACATGGTTAATTTTAAACTTAATATTTTTTAGATATGTGCTAAAATGGGAAAGTATTAAGAAGTAAATGACTTAGCTATAACATGGGTCTACAAGATTATGATGGTGACTATGAAATTAACTATAAGACTATGAGAGGTTGTTGTGAATCATGAATAGGGCTCTAATTTATCCTAGGACAAGGTCACATTGTTTGGACTTGGCCATCATATGTTGCTATTTGTAGGGTGTGGCTTTGTCCTTTAAGGATATTTCCCTCTATGTAAATTATGATAGGTGCACCTTTGCATATATATCCTATGTGTATATGTAGATGTCTTTGCTCCACTAAAGGAGCCATTATGTACCTTATTATTCAATCAAAACCCTATCTCAATGACAAAAGGGAACAAATGTTGTAAATGGGTGAAATATGCAAAGGGATAAATTTTTGCTTGAACTCAACACATAATGAGCATTGCCTACATTCCAAATACTCCAAAGAGGGATCAAATTCTATGTATTTATCTAATACTATAGTGGTGTGTGTATAATACTGGTGAAATTTTATATTTTGGTTTAATCTTGGTGTGATTATGTGATTAAATCAATGATTTGTGACCTTGTTGTATTCAAATATATCTTAGGGTTTCTTAGGCTATGTGGACTTAGAATTGGGAATAATAAGTACTTTACTCTCAATGTGTAATTAGATAATATCTGATATTTACAATAGTGGAAGCCTTTTTTCCATCTAGTGAATAAATGGGTCAAAAAGGTTCTTATATAGTGAAACTTTTGGTATTTTATCAAATCAAGCTTGTAAAACATGTGAAATGACCCATTGAGATGAATTTGAATTCAAGAAATTATCTGTTAGTTGGTGGGAGGATGAAACTATCAAATTTAGACACGATTGGCATGTGGGATTGTCCATAAGGAGTGGCTTTGTCTAAGGAATAGAGACAACTAAACTGAAAGTATGAATTAGTCAAGTAATGCATCTAGGTTGTTTGGAATGAGAAATAAGGGCATTTAATATCAAATTCACTTTAAGATGGATGGCCATCCACATATAAGGAAAGCAATAGTGGTTTCAAACCATGGAATTGAGCATAGGTTAAGTTTACACAAGGAGTGGTTACAAGTACATTGTTTTATAAATAATCTAATTAATAGTTTTATAAATTTGATCATGTAAGAGAAAAATTACATAACACATGTTATTTATTTTAAAGGAGGGATAAATATATATTCATCCCAGATGGATATTCAATCTAGATGGATATCCATCTTAGATGAAAATCCATTTAGATTTTTAAAAAAATAATCCCTCCTCTTTTAGTTCAAATTTTCCTTGGTTTGACTCATGCATATTATAATAACCTTTAGGTTATTGAAGTATCATCACATTCTAACATTGTTAGGGACAATCTAAAAAACAAAATATAATAATATCTTTTATTTTTCACAATCACTCATTTAATTTATATATACTCATTCATTTGATTTAAAAAAGGCTTGGTAGAAAGGTGTTTTCTCTTTATAAACTTATTAAATAAAAAGAAATGATATATTTAAATTAAAAATATTCATCTAAGACTTTTTAAACTAAATTCAAAATGTTACAACTTCCCTTCGTATATCATGATAAAATTTCACTTAAACATCTCAAACCATCAATTGAAGTTAAGATATGCCTATTTTTATGAAATTTTGATACCATTTAAGCCCCCATTTTGTCTTCTCATTACCCTACATTCATCTTAGTCTCTATGTATGATAAAAACCATCTAAATCAATATTATCCCACATATTTTGTGGTAGGCTTTTCCCACTTTCTAAATAATCAGTTTGTTAAGGATAAATAATTTCTTGCGTACATCTAAATCCAAATCCATATTTTTATAGTAATTTTTTTTTGAAATAACCATTCTATCACATTTTCATGTAGACCATATTTGGTAGCATAGTCTTCATATATTATATTATAATAATTATCATCTTCTATATACTTATGAATATACATGACATTCATATAATAAGTTGGAATATCTTTCAAAAGAACGTCTAACAGGTGAGCCATTACAATCATACTAGGGGTTTAAAAATATATTTTTAAAATAACCTAAGGTTTAAAATCAAACATAAATAAGTTAGAGATATGGGATCTAAGAGCATGCAATAGAGTAAACCCAATAAAATTTAGATAAATTAATTTTTAATGCTATAATAAAAAATATCTAACCCTAGAGAAAGGGACATGCCAATTAAACCTAAGAAAATTTAGATCTATCATAATATGAAGCAATATTTAACTCTAGATAGGGATAAGAGAACAAGTGTTCTCCAATATATGTTATGGATAAATGGATCTAAGATAATATACAACAAAAATACTATAAATATTTAACTAGGTTTGAAATATATACCAAAAAAAAACCTTGCATAATTAATTATTCTAAAGCTAGAGAAATAGAGATACATGAAACTTTAAGGCTTATTTGAATATAGCTCCATATTTAGTGATAGTCATCAGGATTTAATAATAGAGAAAAATATGCCATGATGACATAGAGATAATCTAGAAAACTCTTAATAATGGAAGAATGATTTTGTAAAAGATCAAGTTCCACTCCCAACAATGTCAGGAGTATCAAGTTTTATTCCTAGTGATGTCATGATCATCAATTTTCATTTTAAGAAAATTCAAGATGCAAAATCTATTTTTATGAATGTGTTCATATTTTTAGGGCTTTAAAAACTTTAATTATTTTTATGCCCTCATTTATATAACTGGAAAAAATAGACTTATTCTTCTTGTCCTAATTGGGTACCTAGATCTAAAAATGGTAAAGAAAACAAAATTCTTTGGGACATCTATTACACATACATTTAATATTTTCAAACCCCTCAACTTTCTACAATATCAAAAATAATGTAATTTAATAATTACAATATTTTGTCAACCATTCAAAATAATAATAATAATAATAATAATAATTATTATTATTATTATTATTTTATTACTTCAATGAATGCTCTTATAATTTATTGATTTATATAGAATTTTCTAGTATATATTTAATATATATATTTTTCAAACAGTTATGAATTATTTTCAAGTGCTCAATGATTTATAGATGCCTAAATTCAACTTGGTGTTTTTGTATTTATAGATGAATTGATTGCAAATTAGGGCATTATTGGTATGTAAACCAACATCAAACAATTAAAATTGTGAAAAAGGTGGGATAAGGATCATATGAGAGGGGGGCTTGGACAGGGCGGGGGCAAGGGCAAAAAGGCAGGACCATATAATTACGTTTTAGAAATGTCTAGAATACAATATCATGATCTATAATAAGAGGGGAAAATGCAATCAAACCTAAACAAAAGAAAATTAAAATCTTGGAAGTGTTGGGAGAAGGTGCAAACACCATTAAAATTTATTAAATGTGTCAATAATGTTTAATACAAACTAAGAATTGATAAATACACAAAATTCTTAGAAAGATACAATTTAACAAGTAATAAATGCTTAAAGACCATTTTTGGTGTTTACAAGAATATTTAAAAAAAAAAATTGTACGTATAAATTTGTGAATAAATATTTAAGATTACCCCCAAATAATCTAATATGAAAATGAGTCATATCTCCATAAATAATTAATTTTGTATTAATTAAAAAATTATAATCTTTGTGTCAATGGAATGATCCTATAATAAAAATGAATTTCCTAATAACATAATAATTTATTGATTGTTGATTCCCCTCTCTTTTTTTTAGCTTATAACAAAATTAATATGACTTGAACTATTTTTAAAATTGTTGATTAATATATTTATTAACTTTATTTTATATATATATATATATATATATATATATACTCTTTTTAATAGTAAATCATAGAATGTGATCAAAATATCAATAAAAAAAATATTTCACATTATTTATCCAAAAAAATATTCTATTAAGTGGGTTGTAGTCTAATGGTGAGGATGATGGTTTAAAAGGTACTATCTAACTATCCACCAAGGTACAAATCCTATGAGATACACAAAAAGGATAATATCAGGATCGTACCTCAAGGGAATTTGGTGAAATGGATACCCCTTAATCCTTGACACTAAACCAAAAAAATATTTTTTACACCTACTCCATGTAAAAGTAAGGTTTCAATATATATATTACTTTTACCTTTTTAAATTATTTTAAAAAGAGTAATAAAACAAAAATGTTAAGAAACATCAACTTAATTGATTTTTTTAATATAAATGATAAACTGATACTTGTATTAAAATGCTTTAAAAAAGACCTTACAATGATTTAAAGATATTACAAAACCAGCATGGGGCATGTGGGGCCAGGGACTAAATTTGATTGTCGATTTTCTCTATTTTTAATGATATTTATTTATGAAAAAACATAGAAAATAATTTATATATTTATTTAATTTTTTTTAACCATTTAAATTTATATATTTCTTATAATTATTTTTAATTTTTTAATAGTTTAAAATTTCACTTACATTTAATACGATCTATAAAATTGATTGTATTTTATAACCTAAAAAATATAAATTTGATCATACCTAATCAATCAAGGAAAGTAATTAAAAATGGTTGGAACGACATCTTTTCAAATAAAAATAATTAAAAATAGAAAATAACTGATCTATAATAAAATTATAAATTAATAAAAATCAGTTACAAATTTCTATTATCTTTATGTAAAATTATAATTCTCTTTTAATAACTAACCAATCATATTCATGATCCATAATATATATACTCACATTAGTAACAATTTACAATCAACAGGAACTTAAAAAATTCTATCGAGTATCTTGTACTTATAATTAAAGCTAGAGGCTTTATATAGTGGGGAACCCTTATAAATTCATCTCATAAGAGACAAAAAAGAGAATATTCAGTGTTTCATTAGATTTACTCATTAATCAATTTGATTATATCGCTTTGCATTAGTTTGTTAGTTATGGATATTAAATGGTCTGTCACCGCTTCCTGTTGGTTTGTTCTCTTTGGAAATTGAATGATATGTAATAAAATCTTAGTAAATCTCAAATGATGGAGTACATGCCTGGTGGGAGCGTGGTAGGCCTACTGAGTAAGTTTGGTAGACAGTTGGAAATCTAGTGATCAAGACCTGCATTGGTGGCATCCTCCATGGATTATACAACTAAACTAAACTAACACCTATAGACAACTAAACTGACATCCAATATTAAATTATACAACATGAGCAATGTATAATTTAACATTACTTTACAACACAACTCATTTTAGTTTCCTCAACTAAAAGGCTACTGCATCATAATAAAATGAAAGAAAGCATTCTTAAAATAAAATCAAAGATGTATACTAATAATATATATCCTTCCTCCACCTTTATATATTAACATTTTATTCACTCCTATATGGTGGCACCATATTCATTATTGGTGCAAGAGGTCCAACATTCAAATCCTAGACACTTATAAATCTCAAAGACACAGATAATTTTTGAATGTAAACTTTTAAAATTATTTAAATTATAATTAACTCATTCATATGCTACAAGAACAATGTCAATTTGAAGCCAAAGACATGATTTTAAGATGAAATTACAATAGGAGATAGGGATCTGGTAGTTTTGACATTGGCGTTTGTAGAAGATTTTGCATAGCCTTTATTCCCAAATGGTGAAATGTTAAGAGACTAATGAAAATTATTTCTATCATAATTTGATGGAGACTGAGAAGCCATAGTCTAAGCAAGGCGCTAAGGTGATACTTTGGTAGCATTATTTTTCTCAATTTTTTTTAAAGGGCAAGAGACTTTGCATCTGAATTAGGAGTAAATCTTTGTTGTAAACTCTAATCCATGAAATTTATTTACATCTAAATCATTTTCTATCCTACAGAGAAAATGTTTATAAGAATATTTTTGGGAAAGGGAGATTCAGTGGGATCATGAAATGTACAATGAAGTATAGCATTTTGTCTGTGCTTTTGTAGGTTACAAAATTGTATCCATCTGATACATACCATCAGTGGATACCACCTATTCATCTCTGTGTTACATATTATCTACCTCTTTTTAACTATGCATCTTTCTTCCAACTATCAACTATCTTATGTCATAATGTAAGCACATTTCCTTTTAATAATGTCCTCCCATTAAGATCTACGTGACTAAATTTAAATCATGTGTTTCATTCTTTATTTTTTATTTTAAGCTAGAGGCTTTATATAGTGGGGAACCCTTGTAGATTCATCTCATAAGAGACAAAATAGAGGGATATTCAGTTTCCCTAATAGCTAAAAAATTATCGAGTGGATGTTTGATAAGGTCAGGTAGTTAGCACCTTGTGTCCTATTTTTTGATGAGCTTAAGATTATAAGAATAGTCAAGTTTTCATGATGTAAAATATTTGAAAAAAGGATTTCAGGATTCATCATGTGAGTAAAATTGTTATCTGACATTTTGAGTACTAAGACAACTTACACTATAAAAATGGTGAGGTTAGATGATGTAATCAAGTCCAACCTATAAATTTGGAAATATTGAGTGATGTAATCACCTCAACCATACCAAAAAGTGAGCCAAATACTATAGTATATTGGTTCAATACAGTCTAACCTAGTGGGTGATGATAGTCCCTAAAAGTTTTTAAAATTTGAAATTGCTTTGATTTTGTAATATTATGTGCACATTACATAGCATATGCACCTTATATATGTCTCATGTTGAAACTATGTATAACAATGGTACCAATATATATTATTCTATAATAAATGTGTATTTGAATCATATATATATATATATATATATATATATATATATATATATATATATATAATCATTTTGGCCAATTTGAAAATGGGTAAGTGTGGAGAACATGTTTCCAAAACATGTCTCCACTATAATCTGAAAATTGCTATAAGTGCCAATGTGGAGGACATATTTCCAAAACATGCCCCCAATACGATCTGGGTAAATTGAATACTAAATAAATGTGGAGAACATGTTTCCAAAACATGCCCCTACTATAATCTAAATTTATGAAGGAATGTGGAAGTCATGCATCTATGGCATGCCCCCATTGATATCCCCCCTTTTGATGTGAGGGGAAATAACAACTGGTACAACTGGTAGTTACCTTACCTCAAAAAGATAAGATAACCATGTAAACTATGAATGTACCATGTAGCATATAGAGGGAATGTGTCTAGGTAGATATATCATTAAAGCATAAAGAATGTGATCACACCAAGTCCTAAGATACATGATGTAGATCATGGAAACATCTAGATAGTAATAGTACAAGCTCAAAAAATAATCAAGCACACACACAAGAGCGCTAAAAAAAAATCAAAATATAATGGTCCAAGGAGACCTCAAACAAGGGGCATGTTCAACTGCCACATAACTGAAGAGACACGACTTAGTCAAATGTACACAAATCAAGAATGACATATTCAAATGTCAACATACAATAAACAATGACATATTTAAATTTCAAAGAGGCAAACAAAGGCATAGGGGCCAAAAATAATGGAGCATATTCAAATTATCAAACAAGCAAGACAATAACAAGGTAAGACATTCAAGGAAGTGCATAAATGAAAGCATAAGTAACTAGCATAAACATATCATAATAGTCCCTAAAAATATGTGTTAGAAAAAAATATTAAGTGCATAACATATCAAGTACACTACAAAACATATAATTATGGATAAATGTATATGTAAGTACATATATGATATCAAACATGATAATTTAAAGTGACCATATAAATTATATAACCTAGGCGTATCATGATCATAAAGGTTGATGCCCCCAACATCCTAGTGACGTGATTAGATGTAAAACCCAACATATAAAAGTGCATGGATCATGTCTATGTGTATGTCTAAATCACACTAAAAATATGAGTGAAACACACATGTATATAAAAAATACTCAAATTCCATATATCAACATGGAATTGACAACATATATGACAAAGAGCTAACAAGACATGTAAATGTTGAAAATATTTTTGGATTTTTTACTATTTATAGTATTTTTGGAATATGTGAGGCCTTCAACCTTAATTTGGATCCTTTACATTGTTTAAATTATGGTTGGATAAGTGGAAATGGTACATATCATGTTCCTCCTCACATTTTTCATGTGCATTAGAATAACCACTGCTATTATTTGGGATATGGATCAATTTTCCTTCATGATAAAAATAAATACCTTGGTGATTTGGTCAATTTTTGCTTCTATTTGATATAAAAAATGAGTGTCGAATGTAAATGCATATGGAGAGGTTTGTGGCATAGCCCAAACTCATGTTTGAATCACTTTAGGACCACAATTAATTGGTGTGTTATATTTCCCAAGGAGTCTTTCTCGCTGACATTTCTTTGCAAGTTTTTTAGATCAAATCCAAGCTATTAAAAATGTCTTACATTTCAAGTAGTTTTTGTTTATGGAGGATCAATATGTTTATTCCAAAAATAACCACCTCCAATGAATAAGGTGATTGTTAAATTATGTTCGTATGTATGTTGTTTAATTTGTTTAATTTAAAGTTTTTGTTGTGCCTTGTATGCCACTTGCACTTCATTTTTATTAGGATAATCATGCAAATGATCATTAGATATTTTTTGTTTCTAATGATCACCACGTTATGAACTTAATTCCTTTAGAGGATCATCAAATGTAATATTTTGGTTATTGATGAGGTCTTGGATCTTATGCTTCAAGGTAAAACATATGTTTGTAGAATGCCTAGGGCCTTGGTGATAGCCATAATAAGCATTCACATCATACCCTTTGGGTAGAGGAATAATCATATCAACCTATATAGGATGAGATAGAGATATAAGATGACACTTTAAAATCCATGGAGGTAATGAAGCAAGAGATTTAGGTAAGTGTGTAAATTGTCTCCATGGTGCATTGTATAAGATAAGTCGATTAGATTGTTCTGACACCACATTAACCATGGTGGTTGTTTATTTTTTAGGCTTGGGAGGTTTAACATTAAAACTTGGTTTGATAGTAAACTTTTTATTATATGTAGATGTGATTGGTGTATTTTCTACATAAGTATTTTAAATCAGATAAGTTGTATTTCATGATCGTGAATAATGTGGCATAAGTCATCAAAATCTTTGAACTTTTTGAACACAATGGAATCATGTAAAGAAGCAAGCAAACTTTACTTGAAAATATCTTGAAGTTATTTATCTTCCTTAGGATTTGTCATTTTAGCTAAAATTATTTTGTATCATAAGACATATTTATTGATAGGTTCATTAGTTCCTTATTTTATTTTTTTAATTTGGACATATAAAACCTTTTTGATAATGTTAATAGAGAAGTGTGCCAAAAAATGATCCGTGATGGGTTTGAAGGTGTTTACTAATTGAGTTGGTAAATCATAGAACTACCTTAAAGCATAGTACTTTAATCTCCTTGGAAATAATTTGGTCAAAATTTAATCATTGGAGGCATAATCAAGGCTAGCCACATAAAAAGATCGAAGATGCTATTCAAGATCACCCTTGCCATCATAAAATGTGAACTTAGGTGTAACAAAATGAGTTGGAAAGGGATGAAAATATATCTCTGGTGTAAGAGGATTATAAAACATTTATTGTGAATCAATAACATAATGGGTTTTCATAGATTTTTTTTCAATATTTGCAACCTTAGTTTTCAAAAGTTTAATAATTTGGACAAGAGATTGCACCTCTTGGTATTTTAGGTTGGACATTTGAGAAGTCACCAAAGGAGGTGTACTCATAATTTGGGTATATATAGGCATTGAAACCATTATTTGAGTTTAAGGATAGGTTTCCCATATAAGATGTAGCAATAGTATTTTTAGGGAACAAAGGTTGAGATTCACATCTAGTGCCCCCATTATATGTATAAATCGATAATGTGCTCAAGGTAAGGGTTGTTGGTATATAGTGATGACCCATATATTGAATATCATGATCAATATATGGACATGCTTGTTCAAATATATTTTTTTATTTTTTAGTTTCTAATATGGTTATTATGATTTCATTAATATCTTCAGGGTTTTGACTAATATGCTCATGAAATAATGCAATTACTTGCACCTACTCATGATTTATTTTCTCATCTTCATCAATTTCATTAGACTCATGGTTTTCATTATCATAATCTTCTTATATGATAACCTCATCAATATGTTTTTTATTATCAACATTGATATCATAATGATCCATAAGATAAGGTTCCTCATTAATTTTAGACATCTTAGGTGCTAGGAGGAGAAGCTCAATGTGTTCAATAGGTGCACAAACCTATCTAGGGATATGCCTAGGTTTCAAACAAAATAATATAAGTAGGAAATGAAAAATTACATCAACCTAAAATTATAACTAATTGAAACCCCAAGGAATCATAAAAATTGCATTCAGATAAACTGGGTTCACCAAATTTTTAACCCTAAAAAATATAGATTAAAGGGAATCTAGGGTTAAATGGGTAGAGATAGCCTAAGACATAATGATGGTAGACTATCTCTAAATTAGGTAAATTATTTATAAAACTTAGATAAAATATATATCAAGTTTATTATGTTGAGATGCTAAAGATAGAAAGTACAAGTACACTAGATATTACAATGACAAAGAAAATAAGATACTTAGTTGTTTATGATGCTAATACATAACTACATCTAGAACACGAAAAAAATAGAGTGGATCTATATTCTAGAACAATTGCCTAATTCTATAAATTTAACATCTATAACTATAGATACTTGTATTGACCTAGGATGGTTGCATCAATTCTACTATCTAACTAGGATGTAGGTGTCTAATATGGAATACTTGATGAAACTGGATGCGACCACATGGATGATTATGCATTTTGTGTCATTTTTTATCTAGTGTATTTAAATATATGGTGCAAACTATCATTCCTTATCAAATTGTAAAACCCTAGTTCTTCATCATCATAGTGGTTGTGGTAAAAATGGGTTAGTGGGGACATGGTGTCGAGCATTGCCTACATAACTAATACTCTAAAGAGGGCCTCAAACTTATGTAGTTATCCCCTATGTGTTAGCTTTTATGTGAATCATGCAATGTGTGATAAGTAAGTACAATAATGACCTAGCTTGTAACTTGGAAAATATAGCTTTTGGGTTTCTCCTTCAGTACTTCAGACCTGTAGATGTGTTATCCCTATGACTGATATGGAAATAAGAGAAAATATGGAATCCCTACTCACTTGAGTGCTTGATTGAGTGATTTTGGTAAGTTTCCTTTTTCTTTTATAGATTTGTGCAAGGTGAGAAATGAATGAGGGTTGATCTTATATTTATACCAATCCCCTTGGATAATATCTTGCATTAAAGTACTTAGGCTTACCATAGGAATACATTTTGTTTGAAAATTAGATAAATTTATGGAACTTGATACTTATATCAGAATAAGACACTTGTGTTGACATAGACATCTAACTAGGATGCAAGTGTCTAGGTAGTTGGAAAACAAGTGCAGGTCTATAACTTATAGAGATAGAAGATTAGTAGGTTTATAACATTCTAGGCAAGATAGAAGGTATGAGTCATCATAATAACATTGGTCGGACTATGAGATAAGTAATTAGGCACAAAGAGATAGTGTATGCAATCATTTTGGTAGTGGGAAACATATAGAAACTAAAGGTACATCCATGATAATTATTTTTCAAGTGTATAAAATTGAGGTGATATATAATGTAGAAATAGTGTATACACCTTCTTTTACAGACTCTTCTTTGGCCCTTTGAATTATTGCAAGATTGTAATCTCATGTCTCTTGAGGCCTTAGAATATTTTGGTGGTTATATCTCTTTTATTTTAATTCATAAATATTTATCTCTCCCTCTCCACTAGACTTATCTTCTCCATTTATTCTATTCTCATCATATATTCACTCCACTGTTTAGGAGCACAAAAACATTAATAACACATGTCAAAATGTAAGTGATAGATGGAGAACTCTAATTTTGGTACTTTGTCACTAAAAACTAGAGATTATAACATGTTTGAGGTAGTAGATAAAGTAGAGGACCAAGTTCTTGGATTACCATCATGCCTAGTCAAGAGACCCACCTTCCATTCTGGCCTCAAAATTGCCCTTCCCAATACAAGAAAAAAGTATTTTTAGCCTAACTTCAGGTGTACAAAAAATAAAAACCATGTGCCATTTGGATGAACTATAATAACCATCACATCTATTTAAAATCTCTCTAATTTCACCTTATATCATGTCAATGAAACCTTCAAGTCCAATCTGGGGCACAAGTTGTAGTAATGGGTCCTAAAATGCATTATTTTTAGTGAAGAGAAAATTTCTTGAGCTCCAATTGAAATTTATGCCTTTGGGACCTCCAAGTGAAAATTTATCACTTAGAGCATGCACACACACACACACACACACACACACACACACACACACACACACACACACAGAGAGAGAGAGAGAGAGAGAGAGTAAAATTACACATGACCCCATGAAATTGATGTCCAAATCCACATATAAGCATTTTTTCACTAATGTTTAGGAGCGTAGAAACACTAACAACAAATGTTGTCAAAGTTGAAGCAATAGTTGAAGAACTCCACCTCCAGTGTTTCGTGGCTTAAAAATGGAATTTATAACATATATTTGGTTTAATATAATATTTTATGAGTATATTATTGGCCTCCCATCAAAATCAATCTAGAGACCCACCACCTATTTTGGCCTCAAGAATGTCTTTCCCAATATAATAAAAATGTAATGTTTTAGCCTAACTTCAGATGTGCATGAAATAGAAACTGTATGTCATTTAGATGACTATTAAAATAATCATTTAAATTTTTTAATTATATAATTTTACCTTGGATCACATTTATGTAACCTTTGAGATCAATTAGTGGCACAAGTTGTAGTAACATGTCTTAAAATGTAACATTTTTTAGTGAAGAGACAAGTTCTTGAGCTCTAACTGGCATTTATGCCTCCGAAACCTAATGGTGATATTAATCACTTTAATAACATATAGATATAAAAATTACACATTATCCCATTATATCAACATCCAAATCCACCCAAAATCATTTTTTCACTATTTTTAGGATTGTGGAAACACTAACAACAAATGTTGTCAAAGTTGAACTGACAGTTGGATAACTCCATCTATGGTGATTCTTAACTCAAAATTGACACTTATAAAAAATTTGTGGTGGTATATAATGTCTAGGGCCAGGTCATTTTCCTCCAATTATTCCTAGTTGAGAGACCCACCACCCATTTTGGCCTCAAGAATGCCCTTCCCAATACAAGAAAAATGTAGTTTTTTAGCCTAACTTTAGGAATGCATAAAATAAAAATTGTATGTCATTTTGATCAACAAGAAGAAACCTTGTATACATGTTTTCCATATAATTTCACTCTTTTTAACATTTATGTAAACTTTGATACCAATATATGTGGCACAATATGTAGTAATGAGTCTTAAAATGCAAATTTCTTGCAGTGAAGAAACGAGTTTTTGAGCTCCAATTGACATTTATGCCTTTGAGATCTCCAGGTGAAAATTCATCACTTATATAACATATATATAGGTAAATTACATGTGATACCATGACATCAACATATACATCCACCAAAAACATGTTTCCACTAATGTTCAGTAGTGTAGAAACACTAAGAATAAATGTTTTCAAAGTTCAAGCAATAATTAGAAAACTCTACCTCTGGTGATTCAAGGATCAAAATTGGTGCTTAAAACATGTTTGAAGTGGTGGATAACATATAATAATATTTTTTCATCCCATCACTCCTATTCAAGAGACCCACCATCCATTTTGGCCTCAAGAATGCCCTTTCCAATACAAGAAAAATGTAATTGTTTAACTTGACTTCAAGCGTGTGTAAAATTAAAAATTTATGTCATTTGGATGAACCAAAAAACCATAAAATGTGTTTAAAATATTTTTAATTTCAACTTATATCATGTGTATGAAATATTTGAGACTAATTTGTGGCACAAGTTTTAGAAACGAGTCCTAAAATGTAACATTTTTATAGTGAAGAGACAAGTTCTTGATATCCAACTCAAATTTATGCCTTTGAAACCTCAAAGTGAAAATTAATCACTTTTATCACATTTATATAGTAAAATTACATGTTATACCATGATATCAATGTCTAAATCCACCCATAAGCATGTTTTCACTATTGTTTAGGAGCACAAAAACACTGACAATAAATGTTGTCAAAGTTAAAGCAACAGTTGGATAACTCCACCTCTGGTGCTTCATGGATCAAAATTAGAAATACTAGCATATCTAAGGTGGCATATAATATATATTATTATGTTATTTTCATTTTATCACACCTAGTTAAGAAACCCACTACCCTTTTGGCCTCAAGAATGCCCTTCCCAATACAATAAAATTATATTCTTTTACCCTAACTTTAGACATGCATAAAATAGAAACCGTAAGTCATTGAAAAAAACCAAAATAAATCTCATGTTCATGTAAAATTTATATAATTTCACCTTTTATCATGTTAGTTTAACCTTTTATACCAATCTATGAAACACATTGTAGTAATGAGTCCTAAAATGTAAATTTTATAGTGAAAAGACAAGTTCTTGTCCTCTAATTGACATTTATGCCTCCAAGATATCCAAGTGTAATTACATCACTTTTAAAACATATGGATAATAAAATTACATGTGATACCATGAAAATCACCTCAAAATCCAACAAAATGCATGTTTTCACTATTATTTAAGAGTGTGGAAACACTAACAATAAATGTTGTCAAAGTTGAAGCTATAGATGGAGAACTCAACCTCCGATGCTTCATGGCTCAAAAATAGCACTAAAAAATATTTAAATAGGTGTATAATTACCAATACCAATTTATTAGACTTCAATAACACTTGTTTGAGAGATGTACTACCCATTCTAGCCTCAAGAATGCAGTTTTTGATACAAAAAAAAAATATTTTTTGGCCTAACTTCAGATGTGTATAAAACAAAAATATTGAGTTTTTGGAATGGAAAAAAATAACCCTAAAATTCCTATAAAATAATTATAATTTCACCCTATATCATGTTTATGGAACCTTTGATACCAATATGTGGCACTCATTGAAGTAACAGGTCCTGACATGCAACTTTTTTGTAGTGAAAAGACAAGTTCTTATCCTCTAACTGACATTTATGCATCTAGGACCTCTAGGTAAAAGTACATCATTTTGAACATGTTTATATAGGTAAATGAGACATTTTTCCATGACCAAAGTCTCTAAATCCACATGGATGCATGTTTTCACTACTATTCATGAGCATGGAAACACTAAAACTAAATGTTATCAGAGTTGAAATTGCAGTTAGAGAACTCCACTTGTAGTGCTTCATGACTTGAAATTAGAATTTCCAACATGTTTGGGGTGGTAAATAACACATAGAAGTATGTTATTAGCATCTCATCACACCTAATCGAGAGACCCACTACCCATTTCATCCTCAAGAACACCCTTTCTATAATAACTGAATACTTATATTAAGCTTCTCTTAGCTTCAAGAATATGAAATTCATTACTAATAGTGCTAACCGCATGAAGGTGGAAGCTTATTTGGAACCAATAACCTACAAAAAACTATTATTAGGTAATAAAAAATAAAATTTGTAAGTACAACCCATAAAATCAATAAAATTTGGTAAAATTAAGTAAATCTACATTTAATAATTCAACATACTTTATAATTTCAATCCAACGAACCACTATGATATGCTCTAATATGTATAGTAGTAGGAATAGTTTCATGGCCTGACTCATGAAATTTTCATAGATTACTATTTAATGGTATCCCATGATATTTGATCAATTGAATATTTTTTTCAAGAACCAAATTTGAATAGTGTAGCATCTTCCTATGTATTTTAAAGTCTTCAAAAAACCATACATCTAAATTTTTTATATGATATTTTTGAATCCATCTATGACTAGGGAAATCATTTTTTTAATTTTCTCTACACATTGACATAAGTATTATTGCATTCCTTCTTCATTGTCCTTGTCAACAATAACTACAAAAACATGACCTATATCACAAAAAACAAATTTTTAATGACACTGTCAATATAGATAAAGAGATTAAATAGTACATAATGATTAATCATGTACCTAGTTGCACTAGATCAGATACATGGTCAAAGTCATGTGATGATTTCATATCCATATATTGTAATGTTGGTAGAACCTAATATGTGTCGATTAGAATTAGAGGTCTATAGCTCCACTCATCCACCAAATCTTGTGACTCACACTCATTCCAAACAAAGTCCATGCATGTAGAACAAAAATATTCCAAGTGTGTCATATGAATAGTCTAAAATCCTACATTTGAACTATGAAATGAGTGGAGCTCACTTGATCCCATTATAGTCATACAATCTTCATACTTTACCAAGTTTTATTCCTCCAACAACCATAAATATCTATAAATAATAGAAATTTTTTAAGAACCACGGCCCATTTTCTCATTACACCATTCAATAATGGTTATTGCATCAGTCAAAACAACACCATATTCAAATTTAAACTCCTCTCTTACAATGATTATTTTTACACATGCTTCAACACTATCATGCTCCCCTTTTCCATGGCTAGCATGAGTGAAACTCCAAATATGTTCTACACGAATGGCAAAATGCATCTTGATCAAATCATATAACATCAATGCATTATCAAATTATGATGTGCAATTATTTGACCAAAGGTAAGGCTAATTGAAAATATTGTTCCTTTCAATCAACTATCTATAGAACATCTAAAAACAACCTTGCATACAATTTGTACAATGTGATTGGTTATCACTGACATATAAATGTTACTCCCTTAATATTTTTTGATCTTACTCTATACTACCAAGTGCATGCATGAATGTTATATGCATGAATATGGCAACCTATAACTAGTTGTAATATTATGATTGAAATTTCATTTGTGGTTTAAATGTGTAATTCTCAAAATATTCAACTACTAAAACAATAAAACCAAGTGAGAATGTGTCCTTGATTAGCTTAAAATGTTCATCCAACCATCTATCCCTATGTGTGAATTGCATACTCATAGAAAATTTCCTCCCTGAATTTGACCATAAATTATGCAACTAGTATCTATTTTGTAACAATCTCACACTTTTTAAATACTTTGTCATGTTTTACTTGATAAGTTAAAGATTTGTATTTTCTCCAACCAACTAATTTATGTCCAATTGAACTTGTACTTTCCTCATGGACACAATTTTTTAATCATGAAAAGCCACCACAAATGTTACAATTTCCAACCAAACATGCTTTGTTATAAAAGAACTTTCCATATGGTCTTTCAAAAAAATATGGTTGGAATAAATTCCATGGCTGATTTTGGTAGAGCTTATATTCCACACACATGTAAAATTTTATTTATATGCAAATTAAAACATATATGGCAAAAAATATCATAGTGAATTAAAAATTCAACATGTTGCCTACAACAAGAAGTGGTGCATGTGTGATTTATTTTTACATAAAATGGTTTTGCCATATCAATATGTATTTGACTAATAGAATTTTGTGGATATTTTTTCAAAAACAAAGAGTATAATTTTATTTGTTTCATATCCAATAAATGTTTTGGATGTAGTTCATGGTTATGAGAACCAACTCTTCTTTTTACTACATCTCTTATATTGGTTGAAACTCTTATATTGTCTTTCCAAGATTACGCAAGTAATTCTTTGAGAGCATTGGCTATAGCCTTGTCCTTTCATAGAGGTCTACTAGAGAATGTTGATAGCTCAATGGTATTGTCATCATTAAGTTTTTGGATTCTTCCAATTACTTTCATTATTGTTTTTATATTTATGTCCAGTGCTCAGCTAGTTTTTAAAATCGATCATTTTTTCCCTATTTGACCACTTACTACACAATTTTTAATTATATGTTGAGAAACATTAAATTTTTGTTGTGTGATTTGGGACTTACAGTGTGATATGTATCGTGTAGATTATCAACAATTTTATTTTTTTCATCATCCATATTAGATGTTCTTAGTCCTAGGGTGTAAATTGTATGTCTCATCTTAATCAATTCCATCAATGAGATAAACAATTGATATTTTTTACTATCAAAATCTAATTTATCATATAAAGTATCCAAAACAATTATAGCTATTATTCTTGAATGGTGGTCAATTTTATTTTATGCATTGGTTTCAAAATGTTTTCACCAACTTCAATTAAGTACTTACCTTTTCTACACACAATCCTTGGAGGTGTTGTTAATGGTGAAATTTTTTGAGATGGTATTTCAAAATCATTATGTTAACTACTAGTTTCTTCATTTTTAGTTTCATTATTTAGTGTGGGATGGCATTTTATTTATTATTACTTCATCACTATGTGTTTTTATGAAATTGTATTCATTGATAAGGGTAAATCATGCATAGATTCATCATCAACAAAATAAAATATATATACTTTGAATGTGGAATTGTAACCTAATTTGGACTTCTAGGTAAATATAAATCATCATTATTCAATTAATTATTGTCAATTTCATAATTATATATGACATTTGACTCATTGGGGATAGTTTTTGTACCTTGTATCAAGATAAATTATTACATTCATACCTTTTATTTTTCTCTCAACTCTTCTAATTGATCCAATGTTTTTTGATTTAAATTCTTCCTCTTCTTTGAATGAGCTTTTTCATCCATGACTAGACAATGAAAAATTTGATTCCTTTTGATGGTGGGGACCCAAAGAATAATTTGATTCATTTTTATGGTGGGGGACCCAAAGAACAATTTGATTCCTCTTGTCTTCACTGTGGAAAATGGATAATGATGCAAATAATGTTTATCAAGTCAGGATTCTTGAAATACCCTAAAAATAAATGTTGGATAATGAATTATTATCTATTGAGATAATAATGTGTATGATTTATAACTTGTACATGTTATATATATTTTGCCTATGTCATCATATATCATATTATTATGATATATGATTATATTAGGTGATGAAAACCTATGTTATAATATTATTATGTTATATGGTTATGTGATGCAATCTAAACTATGAAATATTATTATGTCAAGCAATCCTATAAAATTACCTTTATATTTGCATTTGTGATCCAATTCTAGGAGTTATTTACCCATATGTTTCATCTATGTAATTGATTGAGCCATAATTTAGGTTCACATGGTTCAATTTGGCCTAAATCACATGTTTAATTGCACAAATTAACTAATTATATTAATTTATAACTATTTAGGCCTAAATCACATCTCTAATTACACCAAAAGACTAATTGGAGCAATTCATGACTAATTTCTCCCATAATCACATCCAAATCTTATCTACTGAAGGGGATTGAATTGGCCCCAATTTCCTTCTTGATTGAATTGGTGGACATTTTGATTTATTTTGTTATGATATTGGGGTTAACTGACCCCAAAATTACTTCTATATAATAAAAATTAGGTTTTCAGGTTCAATTTTATCCAACTTGCATCAATCATTATAACAATAGACTAATTTGGTAGAAATGTTGGGAAAAAAAAGCTAATTTAGCCCCTTGAATCACATCTTAGACTCATAGTTAAGTTCAAATGGTTTAGATTAGCCCCAATTACCTTTATGTTTACATTTGTAATAAAATTAGGGTCAATTAAGCCATATGTTGCATTTTATAAATTAATTGGCCCATAAATTAGGTTCACATCACTCAATTTGTCTCAAATCACATCCCTAATTTGTTACATTGCTCATGATAGAATCAAACATAATTTATCCCCAAATCACATCTTACTCTTGTAGTTAGGTTTAAGAGGATCAAATTGGACCCAATTTCCTTCATGATTAAATTTTTGGACTATTAAATTTATTTTGTTATGATATTGGGGTCGATTGAACCCCCAAATTACATCTCGTATAGGAAAAAATAGGTTTACAGGGTTCAATTTCATCCAGCTTACATCACTAATTCCAACAATGACTAATTGGCTCAATATGCCATTAAATATGGGCTAATTGATCCCCAAATCAATATGAGACTCACTTTTAGTTTAAATGGGTTTTTATTGGTCCTAATTACCTTCATGTATTTATGATAAAATCAAGGTTTAGGGTTTAGGGTTATAACAATCAACTAATATGGTATAAATATTGATTCTAAGATATCTATCATACCTTTCAAATTAAAACAAAAATGTTATCTTAGAATTAATATCTTATATCATAATAAATATAACACTTTCTTCTAAAACAACTAATTAATAGAGGACATGTTGCCTACATATCATCCTCATGACCACTTATGAAGTAAGACGGTCATACCAATTCATCCCTTGTCTGCACATAAAACATTTAGAGTGATAATGTTTCATTATGCCCAAATTTAAGATGATGAAACATGCTTGTGCAATTATCACTCATTTTCAATCCATGAATTTTGAAAAATCAAATGCACTTCCAATCTAGCCCTAAACATGGACATTATAATGTTTCATCATGTCACTCTTTTTTTTAATTTCAAACTCATTATAGACACTCAAATTAGAGATATCACTAAGCCTAAATACCCAATAAGGTTATTTTATAAAACAACTGCTTAATGCACTTATATGTTTACCTAAAAATTATGTGCACTCTTAAATTTGATGAAATGAAGAATGAATAATCATAATTTCTTATTGTTCACTTATAGATTTATTATAATGAAATTACTTAGATGTTCGCATAGAATGATTTTATATCGCACATAATAAGAAAAAATGAGAGATCACACAACAATAATTGACAACAGATAAATATACTAAATAATATAGCAAAGCCACTTCAAGGGGGAAACCTCCATAATAATGCACTAAGAGCAAAATAATTAACATGATGATCAAATACTAACCACTAGATCCTATATATAGTTTACTTAGCCATGGTTATTCCATTGGCCAACCTAACTAAGAACATAGAGAAATGTAACAAGAATATAAAAGAGGTATGTAAGCCATAAGTCAGCCACACATATCCCAAGACACACCAAAGGTTAAGGGCATAACATTTATAATATTATTTCTTAGTTATCCAACGTTGATCACACCAAAATCCACATTTAAAATTTCTTTCCTTGTCAGCTAAGATCCCTTGAAATTGATATTCTTAAAGGAGATTAAACAATATATCCCATTCCTTTAGTTTTCTTGTAGTTGGGTTGAAGAGACTCAAATTGGCCTCAAATTCCTCTTTGATTGAATGAATCAACTATTTGGTTCATTATGTGATGACATAAAGGTCATTTTCACTCCAAATCACATCATATACAATTGAAACTAGGTTCATGTGGCTCAAATTTTTAAAAATTGTGTCACTGATTACACCATTTCACTAATTGGCTCAATATATGATGAAATCAAAGCTAATTTAGCCTCAAATCATGTTGTTTAGTTATAATTACATTCAAAGGTCTCATATTCACCATAATTACCTCCATAATTGAACCAATCAACTATTTCATTCATTATATGATGGCATTTGAGTTTATTGAGCCCAAAACCACATCTTATACATGTCAAAATTGCATATGTCATTGAACCAAATAATTATTTACTTCATTATTTGATGAAATCAGAGTTGATCAAGCCTCAAATCACATTTTATAGTCATGCACTTAGGTTGAAGGGGCTCAAATAAGTTCTAATTACCTTCAAATTCAACCATTAGACTATTTGGTCTATTTACTTATGGCATTGGCATCAACATGCCCAATTTAAATTATTTATAGTGAAAATTAGGTTCATGAGGCTAAATTTCATTCAAATTATATCATTTATTACACCAATTCACTCAATCTAAGCTAATTTAGCCTTAAATCACATATTATACACATAGTTATGTTCAAGGGGTTTAAATTGATCATAATTTCTTCCACCATTAAAATAATTGACTCGTTCATTATTTTTTTAATGAATATAGGCTTGGTTGAACCCTAAATTATGTTCTATGTAGCAAAATTATGATTTCAGGCATAAACTCATCAAAATTGCATCACTTTAACCACAGTGACCTTTTTTTGGTATTGTATATCATGATACACTCCACTTTAAAATAAAAATTTAAAAATTATAAATATAAACTAAATAAGTATAAACACGTATGAGTATGAAAAATTTATTTTTTAGATGCTATGGAAACATAACATGTATGCATCATAGAGCTACATGTTATGTTATGTTTGATTTCAAAAAACCAAGCCTTTTGGCTCGGAAATGGTTTGGATTCTAGAGCCAAAGGCTTGGACCTGCTAACACACGATCGAATCTGAGAGTTTTGACAAAAAACAATAAAATTTAACTTTCATCTCCAAATACATTATGAATTTCAATGACAAAATTCATAAAATTATTAGCACAACAATGAGCATGCTCTCCTCTTTCCAAATATATGATTTTTATAAAATTTGGACTATTTTAAAGTTTCAATCTATGTTGATTTCTAACTATAGATTTTTTAGGCCACTACATGGCACAAATATCATGCCTACATATGTTTGTGTATCTATTTTTCATTGATCCAATTGCAAAAAAAATATGGTTACAAACTATGCCTAATTCTACATGCATTCAAAAAAAACTAGTTTTCATTTTTTTGAGGTAGTTGGTGGGTACATTGGGGTTGCATGGTTGGCTATTCATTTTTTTTATCAGTTTATAAGATCTATTTACTTATAAAATTAATAAAATAATATTCATTAAAAAATTATAAAAATATATAGTTACAAACTAAATGATCTTATCTAAAGTTTCACAAAATAATTTTTAAACAATATTAAACGATGCTCAAAAAATGAGGAGCCGCATGGTCAACGATCTACTCTATTTTTCTAAAAAAACTAGTTTATATTTAAATTTTATATATTTGACCTAGTTATACTTAACCATTTAGAAAAATTATGTTTTGGAAACTAGACTCAAAATGATACAATTAATGTTCTTACACCATCCTCAAATATTGAGTGAAGCCATCTCAAATTATCTATAGAAGTTCAGATTTCTCAATTTCTATGAAAAAAATGTTCACAAGTAGACCCATTTTTGTCCCCCAACTTTGTGCACTTACCCTAATGAAAGGTGTTATAGTTTTATACTTAAATAACCTAGTTACTTTGAGTATAGAAAGTGATTTAGATGATGACAAAAATAAATTTTTGTGTAGTATGTTTTTTAAAGGATTAGTTTAATAAAAAAATTATAATATGTAATTATATATCTCTACTTATTGTGGTATATAATATTTGGATGCAACCATCACCACTAAGGAGAAAACCTAATAAATGTGGAAAAAGGAAGTAGTAGGAGATGTGTGTTTAACCCTTTTTATAAATAAATATTAACAAGAAAGAGAGAGTAACATAATCAAGTAAGGAGTAAGCTACTATAAAAAAAAGGCCAATTAAATAATTCAGATTCAAAATATACTACTATAGTGTTGAATTATGCATTTTTTTAAATATATAAAGTACAATTATAAACATTAATTTTCATGCAAGTAAACACAAATAAGATATAATACCTAATTTTAAAGATGCGTAGACAGGTCTAACTAATACATGTGTAAGATTGGATTGTCTAAATATATAGATCCCATCATCAGATTTTGAATATTTACTTTTTGTCATCCTAGACACTACCATCAAAATAAAGATACTAGCATTAATTATTATATCCACAATGAAGTGTAAGTCATTTCTTATAGATTTCACATGCACCTATTAAGGTTCTCTCTCACCTTATAGATTATTTGCTCCAAATGTGTACATAGGTTCCAAAATATCAGTCTTATGATCAAAACCCTAGATCCTCCAATTAGGTCATGCCACCTTGAAAAAATGGGGGTTAGTAGGCTCAAATGAAGTCAAACTAACATAAAATACCCCTCTATTAGTGAACGCTACCTACATAGCCATATATTTCTAATAGAGCCTTAGACCGATGTAGTTATCCCCCTTATGTTCTCTTGCTTATGATCAATGGTGTAATATGTTATATGTGAGTGCATGCAGTGATCTAGCTTGAAAATCGATAAATACTACTCATGGGATATTATTTAACTGTTTAAAATATATAATAATTCTACTCATATGACTAATTTGGAAATATGGATGAATAGGGCATTAGAACTCAGTTGTGTGAATGATTTATTGAGCTTGAATAGGTGTTTTTTTAGTAATTGCTAGATGGATAATGAGTGGGATTTGTTTTGAATTTATAGTGCACCTTTTGAAAATAATCAACATAGAGGGTTAACTAAGACAATAGGCCAACCCACACATATCAAAATATTTTCAAATTTGAGTGTTTTTAGGGTACAAACACTAGAGTTAGATCTAGAACACTAGCATCGATGGTAGTGTCCAAGTTTGAATGGTAGTGTCCTAGAAAATAGGCAAATGTTGAAGTTATGTCACTATCATTGAATGATATATTTCAAGTTTTAAGAATATTTTGGGCTACATGTGATATGAGTAATCAAAATATCAAGGTCAAACTATAAGATAAACATTTAGGCATAGTGAGATGAATAACTGTGAGATTTTTGATAATGGCAAAGTCATGGACTAAAGGGTAGAGCCTTGAGTGATATTTTTCAAGTGTGAAATATTAGTTTGTAATGTAAAATACAAATTTGAGTATCTATATATCCCCCCCCGCCCCCCCACCCCCCCAATATCGAGATCACTAAATCTCAATCACATAACCCAAATGTAAGCATAATCTAGCCAATCTGGCTAATCTCACCCAAGTCAAATGGTGTAACTATATAAACCCACAATAATAGAAGTAGTGCCAAGTCTAATGAGGGTGCATAATATCAATCTCACTAATCAAGGGAGCTAATTTTTGTATCAGATAAAAGCTCAATTGGTGCTTCTCGATAAGGTAGGTGAATGAATATTGGTAGCTCAAATATGTATCTAAAATTTGGTACATTTGCATGGCATATGCACCTCTAATGTGTATCAATATGAAATATATATCAAAATGTAAACTCTTCTATATAAAATATATATGATATGTGGCAAAAATATTCAAAATTTGACTTAAACCTATGAAAATCAGTGCCAAATGCATAAAATTATATCACGAGTGTATATTTAAATCATGTAAACTGTATAAAAATTCTACCAATTTTTCCAACTGTATGTATGTAGACTCATGTCTCTATGACATGTCCCCACTGATATTACCCACCCCAACTTTTGAGGTGAGGTGAATGTAATGTGATAGTCACCTTATCTCAAAAGGATTAGATAACCATATTATATTTGTATCAATCATGTAGTAAATAAACATATAGTGGTATCATGACTAAGTAGATATATCAATGAAGGTTTCAGTGTCCAAACATCACAATCCCTAATATGCATGATATGGATCATGACAACATCTATAAGTAACAAGATCAAAAAAAAATCAAGTGCATGCACACAAGAGAACTCAATGTCATACAAATTGAGGTCTAAGGAGACTGTAAACAAGGGACATGTGTTCAAATGCCACACACTCAAGGGGGATGACATGTTCAAATGCCCACACACCAAAGAAACAATCAATACTTAGGGCACTTGGGCCAACAAAAAAGTAACATGTTCAAACGTTCCTTAATCAAGAGAAGGAATTAAACAAGAAATACACTCAATTAAGCCATGTGATTAGATGAAATAAGTGAAATATAAACAACTAGCATAAGCATTTCATATTAGTCCACATGTTAACAAAATACCATGTAAAATAATATAACAAGTACACTGTGTAAGATAATAGCATGAGTATAGGCATGTGTAAGAGTTAGTATATAAGCTCAACATGATAATGTAAATTTATCATTAAAAAATAAAACATGTATCAATCATGATCAATATAAACAAGAAACCCCCAACATAGTGTGTTATGTCGGAAGAGGAAAGGTCCAACATCTACATGAGCATATATCATGGATCTAGTGTATGCTTGTATCAAAATCAAGTACCTATGAAACATATGTGCAAAAGATAGTAAACACATGAAATGCTAAATATTTTTGTATTTTTGCTTTATTTGAATGTTTTTGTATTTTTTTGATTATTTGATGTTTTAAAAAAATTGAATTTTATTTGAATGTTTGAATTTTTAAAATATGTTGATGACTAATATTGGTTGGATAAATCATCCTCATCAATATTGAATCTTTTATAATCATATAGGTATGTAACATGTTCTATTTCTCCATCGACTAGTTGGTCTATATTTCCATCACGTGGTACATGATAATCAAGAATCCTTAATGAGAAAATGTAATGCCATGGTGATTAGGATCTATTGTGGCATCCATTTGGTATACCCAAAATTTTCTTAATGTAAAGTCATGTTGATACACATAAGACATGATCCACACCTTTGTAAGGATAACCTGGGGTCCACAAGCAATTGGTAATAGGATGTATCCCAAAGAATCTTTCCAATGCCCTTTATGATACAAGTTTTTGATGGTATATCCTATTTTTAAAAATTCACTAAAATTACATTGAATTTCCTTTTATGTAAAATCAATATGGTTATGTGAGAAATAAACTCCTTTCATGAACAATGTAATTGTTAACTCATTTTGGCTAGGATACTCTTAACTTGCTAAAAGTGTTGGTAGTGCTTGTTGAATTTTCATAGTAGCAAAAATTTGTTGATTTTGTGTTATGCCAATGATACCCTCATGTTTGTACTTTTGAATTGTAAAATTTGTGATATCATGTATTTACCTCATAGGACTTTATGGTTGTGAGGTAGAAGTAGAAACTGAATTGGTTAGTGGAATCCTTTTTTGAATACTCTGTGGGAATGCCTTTTGGTCATGCTTTTGCTTATGATTTCATTTTGAAAATTTGTTTATATAAGGATCATATTGAAAAAATTATTTTCATTGTAATGATACTTTTGATATTCTGTTATTATCCACTAGCTTAGATTCATACTTATGCACGCACACGTGCATGCGCACACGCACATGCACACACACACACACACACACACACACACACACACACACACACACACACACACACACACACACACACACACACACACACACACACACACACACACACACACATATCAAAGGAAGTATAAGTCTTATGCAATGCTATTTCTCAAACTTGAGGAATAAGGATCCTAATAAATATGAGTTGTAATTCTAAATCTGAGGGTCAAAATGTAAAGGAATATAATGTATCATTGAACCTTATAACATAGTTGTGAATAAAATCATCATCATGTTGCCTCAAGTATTGTAAATGATCCAATGTAAAGTTAGGCACAATGTTTATGAACATCTAACAAGAATATTTATAGAATTCAAAAAGTGGATAAGGCCCAATTGGGAAACTATAGAACCAATCCCAAGCCATTTATGTTAGACTTTTATGGATGGTTTTTAACAAGATACGCCCATTTTAGCCTAATGACCAAAATAATGTATGTATTGGAAATGATAGATGGATGGGTCTCCAAGACCATGAAATAGTGGTAACATAGGCATATTAAAAACATTTGGATAAAGATATTCAAAAACTTCACATGTGAGAGGTTGACATTCTATGATATTATTATTAATTTGAGCATGAAATGAGAATAATTGAAATTTGAGAATTGTGACATGCTTTTGAATATCTCCTATAACACTCATCATTGACACCACATGATTCATGGGAATGGTTAAATTTTGAGAATATGTACTCATGGGTTGTAACTTACCATTGATTTGAAACATGGGAATAATAAATTGATCATTACTACGAGATTTTACATTAGGTGAACATGTAGGAACTTTGCTTAATTATAATTGTTTGCTTAAAGGAACATTCACATCATTTAATTTTTGCAAGGAAGCTATGATTTCATTGTGATCTTTAAAAAAAATCATGATTAAATAAATGATCATTTGGATCATGTGAATCTAATGGGAGGGAAGGAACATGTTGACTATCTCCATGATGTGATAACCTACCTTTTTGGTTATTTATAGCATGGATTGCAGTATCCAATATAAACCATAGGTGAATAGTGGGAGCATGATGCTGACTATTATAAACCTTAAGTGTAGGCGGGGAAATGAAATTTGCTAAGCATGCATTTTCTTGTCCACTTAGTTTTGGTAAGGTTTCTGATTTTATATTGTAGCAATGCTAATTTAAAATTTTGGATTACTTTTGTTCAATATCAATGGAATTACAAATATATGACTCTTCCTACTCATAAGTTATGCTTGATTTGAAAAATGCGTTCATGGAAAGAGCTTCCTTTTAGCTTTGGTACTCATATAATGTTGAGCCATATTATGATAAAATATGGAATATAATAAATATACAAAATGATACTCTAAAATAATGAGAATATTAGAGAAAGCTATTGTTGTGAAAAGAAGAGTCAAAGGTTAAGTTCACCAAATATTTAACCATTCTTGGAAATAAGGATTGACATGAAAGAGAGTAACCTAATCAATAAAGGAGTAATCTACTTTAAAAATCAGGGCAATTAAATAATTCAGATTCATAATATACTGCTACAGTGTTGAATTATGCAAATTTGCTAAATAAAGAAAGTGCAATGCCAAATAGTAATTTGAATGCTTAAACAAAAAGAAGAGATGATAATAATTAATTTGTTTACTAATGTATAAACATGTCTAATTGATACATGCACATGAATGGACTGTCTAAAGATCTAGATCTCATTGTCAGATTCTAAATATTTGATTTATACCAATCTGGACACTACCATCAAAATAGGGCCACTAACATCTATGATTTTGTCCTGAAATTGATGCTTCTATCCACACTAAAGTACTTGTCCTTTCTAAAAATTCAATCTGCACATGTTAGGGTTATCTATCACCTTGCAGATTGTTTATTTGGATCATGCACATAGGTTCTAAATATTAGTCTTTTGATCAAAACCATAGATCCTGTAATTAGGGCATGCCACCTTGCAAAAATGGTGGTTCGTGGGCTCAAGTTATGTCAAGCTAACCTCAAAGACCCATCTATCAATGAGTGCTTCCTACATAACCATGTAATCTAAAGAGGGCCTCAGACAGATGTAGTCATCCCCCTATGTGGGGTTCTGTGTGAACAATAGTGTAATATCTTATATGCGAGTGCATGTAGTGATCTAGCTTGCAACTTGATAAATAATGCTCATGGGTTGTTATTTGAAAGCTTCAAACCGATAATAAGATTGATCCTATGACTAATTTAGAAATAGGGAAGGATATGGTAGTATAACTTAGTTGTGTGAATGATTTAGTGAGATTAAAAATGTGCTTTCTTGGTAATTGTTAGATGGATAATGAGTGGGATTTATTTTATATTTATACCACACCTTTTGAAAATAATCTCATGAAAGATTAACTAAGATAAATAGGCCGTCCTACACATATCAAAATATTTACAAATTTGAGTGTTTGTAGGGTATGAACACTAGCATTAGATTTGGGACACTAGCATCGACACTAATGCCCAAGTCTAAACGGTAATGTCTTGGAGAATAAATAAATGTTGAAGTTTTATAATCAAATGTGAATGCTATATATAATTTTTAAAGCATATTGTGGGATATAAGTGATCTGGGTAATCATAATATTAAGATCGAACTATAAAATAAGTATTTAGATATAGCGAAATGAATAACTCTGAACCTTTTGATAATAGAGAAATCATAAATTGAAAAGTAAAACCTTGAATGATATTTATCAAGTGTATAAAACTAATTTATCATGTCAAATCTAAATTTGAATATCTACAATATAATTCATTGGTGTTAACCCCACTTTTATACAAGAATTTTAATTTATATTTTTTCCTAAATTAAGAGTGCATACAAATATAACACGTAAAGGAATGTGTAAAAGGACGGAAAAGAAAATTTAAATTTCATGCACACAATGCCTACAAAAGGATTGGCGTAGCCCGATTTTATATGGTGGTTATGAACATTGAAAAAATGAGAATCTTGGTGATTAATTTGATAATGAAATTGATATGCCCAATAAACATCCCCTTCTTACAATGTGTACAAGAGTTGATGAAGTTCACATGTCTAAAGGTTGACCTAAGGATGCCAAAAATGTAATACAACAAGGGGTGGTGCCTATAGAAACCCACCCATTCCTATGTAAAAAGAGGGTTAGCTAGGTAATCAAGATAGATAGATATATAAATTAAGGAGACAAAAATATAGATATCAAAGGGAAATTATTCAAGAAGGGTGGGTGAATGCTTATTATTGGTGCACGCTCTCTCTCTCTCTACTTTTAATGAGCATTTATGTTATTGTTCATTTTTAATAGTAAATGGACCAAATTTTTATTTTTTTTCAATAAATTATATTTTGACAATTTTATTATTAATTATTTAATTTATTTATTATATTTATGAGTTTATTTATTTAATAATTATTATTATCAATTTGATTAAAATAATAATAAGTGAGAATTAAACATATTTGTGAAATAAAATGTTATAGGATAATAATAATGAGTGATAATAAAATATTATATTATTTAATTATTATTATCAATTTAGTTAATAATATTTGTGAAATAAAATATTATATGAAAATAATCAATAGTATGTGTAATATATTTTATTATTATTATTTTTAATTATTAAGAAAGGTTTTTTTTTTTAAAGTTTTGATTCTTTTATAAAATATAAATAAGGTTCAAACAATTAAATTAAATATTAACATTCACAAACAAAACTAATATATTTAAAGAGAAGCAATTACAAAATTTTAAAACAATAATTAAACAACTAAATAATAATTAGGGTAAAGGTCTCAGTACATGTGTATTTTAACTTTGGATAATGGATTAAGGTGCTATAATATTATATTAGATTTTAAGAAATTTACCCATTTTAATATGTCATCTTAACTATTTATAACTAAGGTTTAAAGGTCTAACACATTATACATTTTACGATATAGCCAATTTTATCATGAAAAGTCATAAAATGTATTTTTTAAACATATAACTAAAACTTAACTTTTGGATTACCAATAACTATACATTAAAATATCAATACTTCAGTCTTATTTACTAAAATGTAATTAATTACTTTTAATTTTATAAAATAAATATTAAATATTACATGTTCAATATCTCATACATTTTAATATTTATACATACCAAAATATTTTATTAATGAAACACATATTAACAAAAAAAAACCCTCTTCAATAATTAAAACATACATAACTAACCAACCAAAAAAAAAAACCCGAAGAAAACCATAATAACATCTAACAAAGAAACCACAATAACATATTACTTTATTGTTATCAACTATATTTTTAGTATTTATTTGTATCGACTCGTTCCCAAAAACTATCCATCATGTTAGAGAGGTGGTGGATGTAAAGACAAATTTTCGTGGGAGTGAAAAGAACATGGGACTTGACTTGTGATTGCACAGTTGTGCGGTTTAGATTTTATATTATAACTTTATTTCTAACTTTTTTTTTTAATATTATAGCTTGCAGCTCCAAGGCTAGTTTTCTGGTAATATTAAATTGGATATCAAATTTAGACGGATTTCTTTCCTCGCTTACTTGGTATATTACTAACAATAGTTGCTCTTATGGTGCAAGAAAAGTTGGAAACTAGTTTATATTTAGTTTATTACAATGATTCCCAAGAATTGTATATTTTTATTTTGGGATTATATCTGGTACGTATTAATATATTAAAATCAATATAATATATATTAAAATATAATATAAATATATATATTATTTTTAATATATGAAAATTTATAATGTAATAAAATATATATTAAAATTATCATAGTAAAATATATATTAAAATATTATATTTATATTTTATATATGTGTTTTTATAATTAAAAAAATATGCCATTATTTATGTATGAGACATTTGAGTGAGTCGATCAAACAAATGGGAGTTATAATCACTTGTAGTTACAACCAATAACTAAAATCTTACGATGTTTATCCCACAACTTTGCTAATCAAAAATATTACTAAAAAAATTTAAGTATTTACATTCTGTAAGAAATAAACATTCAAATTATATAAATCTATGTAACCAAAATTAACAGTCATAATATTATTATATTTATAGATATTTAAACCTAAGGTGTTATTGTTAGTGTCAAGGTTAACATCCTTCACCTTAATATCCATAGTAATGTTGCCGTGATAATATAAAAAGGCTCAGCTATAAGTCATTTACCAAGGACATCTCTCAGCTCGTTCTTAATTGAGCTTACCACTGATGTGTTCACATCCATTTCAAGAGGTGGATTCACTAAATGACAAGGTGAATTATTATTGCAATTGAGAACAGGAACGAATGAAGCATTGGATGATTCGCCTACCTCATACCTCCAGGGATCAACGTGGGGGATCTGTCCAACCTGGGAGTCAGACGTAGTGCCGGTGGAGAGAATTTTGTCGTGATTGGTGGTATTTAATATGGGTCACCAACTATCATCGATGAGCAAGGAGATTACGAGTAGCATTCCTTCACCTCTTCAGTCTTAACTGAGAGCTAGCTAGTCACATCGTTTATACTTGATTTCCCCATGATTACGGGGCAGCATTGCTTATCTTCTTAGTGGATTATAGGTCACATCATTTATCCTTCATGGAAATCGCTGATTTGACTTTGCTTAGAGATCCACGTAGTATTCCCTATACCTCACGTTCCACTAGTAGCTTGGCTCTCTGCTCCAAGTTTTCTATCTTCGATGCATTCCAAATGGAGAGTTAGTGAAAAGTAAGAGATGCGTAGGCCCATGATATTGTTAAATCCTCCTATCATGCCATTAAATACCATATCTCTATTCCTGCCACACATCAAATTTAGACCGTTTTCCACACTGGAATTTGTCATGGAGGCAAATTGTCATTTGTCTTTATGGAAAAAGTTGGCCTAGCACTTTAAATGTTCTCTACATTCGTTCGAATCTAAGGGAATTTTCATCTTTTCTTAGTTCATTTTTAAGAGGCAATACTGCTCAAATGAGGTATAATAAACCCTAGGCATTTGTCTTTTTTTCTCGTCTAAAAATTCTTATAAGTGGAGCATGTGTAGCTCACATTTTTCATTACAGAGTGTGTATTTTATGCTTGAAATTTTAGTGTGCTTGATCCATGTCAGTCCTGATAATATGATGGATGTTCAAGGTGCATAGTTGAACTCCTTGCCTCATAAGAAAATTGTCTTTCATATGGATATTCAAATGCAAAGTTCCTCTCAAACACTCCATGTATTTTGTTGATATTTTATCCTATCATGCCTACATTATCACTTGTAACTGGGTAATAATTTTGCTGGTTGACATTCCTGCCATAGAATAGGAGGTTGTTATGGTTTGCAATAGAATTTAAGGGTTCAATATGTGCAGTTGATTGGGTGCCAAAATAATCAAGCCTGCTTTCATACTTGGAATCATGAGTGCAAACACCTTGCATGTGATTTTGAAATTATGAATACCTGTCAAGTTCACCAGCAATTAGTATATGATGCATTTCATTTCATCCTAAGCGCTCACCTATTCTACAACTAACTCCTGTAGTTTATGAGCCAGGTTTTACTTGTGGCAATTTTGTTTTTGCAAATTCAGAATTAAGAATTACAGTAAGAGATGGAGATTGACAGGGTATATGCCAAGATTTCTCACCTCTATTCATAGCTATTATGTTTGGAGTGTAGACAAGTCCAAAAGATCTTGTGCACTCATATGCACCTCTAAGAAATGCAATGCATTTTTAAATAAATCATGCGGCAAAGGATCTATCATGATCTTCCTAAACTCATTACAAATTGACAGCTTAACTTTGTGTTGCACCTTGGCCCTTGTGCAAGTGCCCCAAAAGGGGGACAACAGGACCTCAAACATGGTCATGCCTTCTTACTTGTGCCTCCCACTCTACACCTCTAATATGCACTACTCTACCATCTCATGACCAAATTTCAAGGTTGTCATCTGGTAAACAGCACAATAAACGCTCATTTATATCTGCTTCTGTGGCCTGAATGTTGATTCATAATAATCTATGGTCATGGTAATTAATAACATCCATGGGACAAGATGTAGATGTTATTGCTATCATTCTCTTTCAAGGTAAAAGATTAGTTTTCTAAAAGTTAAGCTGAGGAGGAAATTTACTATTGGCAGGGGAAAAATCCATGGTGCACGATCTAAAGAGGGCCAAGTAGAGCCCAAATGGTTGGATCCTGGAGAAGACACACCCTATCAACTTGGATTTTAAAACCGGTAGTCTGCAAGTGTATTGTTTGAATGATTAAAAATAGTAGTTTACAAATAATCTACGAAGCTACCAGGCATGTCATTTTCACATGTCACTTGTACAAACCAAGGCTTATCATCCATGTGTCAACAACTGAATGGGTTTAAACAACATATTATGTATTTTGTCTCTTGTGAGATGAATCATGGGGCTTCAATCCTCTATAATAAGCCTCTGACTTAATAACTTTATTTCATTTATCTAGCGTTGAGTTATTAGGGGCCTTTTTAAAGGGGGTATGAAATTATATATATAAACACAATTATATACATATATACATCGTTATGGATACATGTTTGAAATATTCATGGTTTAGAGGTTATATAATGTGTACAAAAATAATTAAAACACTGGTATAAGATGGATATAAGATATAATAATAAATTATAGTAATTAAATTTAGTTCATGTTTAAAAATAATATTTGAAAATAAATAAAATGATTGAAAAAATAATGAAAGTGAAAGAAAAGTGAAGAGAGATGAAAATAGACAAACCTAATCATTTTTATGAAAAATATGGAGTTATAATTAAGGTTTGGAGGCTATCTAGATTGAAACCCTACAATCTGGACCTACACTATGCTTGGGCCCATAATCAAAAGGTCATTGATTTTGTACCATACAAAATTAGTAGGCTTTAAAAATGTGTATATGTGTAACTATCAAATATTCACCTTTCCACATGTTTAATCCTAAATTGGATATGGGGCTATCCTACCTTGGTGATATAATAAGGTTAAGAATATAGAAATGACTATGCACAAGGGTGATCATCATATCTACAACAGGACAATTAAATGATAAACTCAGATATAAATATACACTAAATTTATTATGTTGAGTATAGATTAAATAAAAAAAGTACAAATAAGTTATTCATGGAAATGATAAAGAAGTAATATATTTAGCTAGTTTTGATGCTAACATAGTGTCGAATCTAGAATAAATAGAAAAATCTAAAAGATGATTCTGGAATAGTCATCAGATTTTGGATTTGACACTCTATTACTTTGGATACTAATGTCAGCTTAGAATGGTTGCATCAATGCTACTATGTTTGACGTAAGTGACCTATATAGAGTACATTTTAGAAAAGGATGCAACCACCTAGATGCTTTTAGGTTTAACTTCACCTTTGCTCTGGTGCATTCAGATCTAGGCCATGGACTGTTGCTCCTCATAAAATTTCAAAATCCTAGTTATTCATCTTGATAGTGACCTTGGAGAAAATAGGTTAACGGGCACACAATGTCAAGATGTCCCCAAAGGCCTCATTGTTACTGGGTGTTGTATATATAGCCAATACTCTAGAAGAGGGCTTCAGACTCATGGAGTTATCCCATATGTGTTGTCTTGTGTGTGAATCATTCAATATGTGGAAATTAAGTACAATGGTGACCTAGCTTGTAACTTGGTAAATTGGGCTCTTGGGCTATTCCTTTAGTACTTCAGACATGTAGATGTGTAGTACCAATGACTGGTATATTAATAGGGTAGATTTGTTCAATTGAATGCTTGATAGAGCGTTTTTGATAAATTCCATTAAATTACTCAGGCCGACCATTAAGATATGTTTCATTTAAAAATTGAATGACTTTAGGGCCTGGAGACTTACGTCAAGTCAGGACACTAACATCGATGCTAGTGTTTGTCTAGTACGCTAGTGTCTAAGGATAAAAAAAGTAGGTACAAGTTCAAAACTTGCAAAGATAGAAGATAAATAAATTTTAAGCATTTTGGGCAAGATAAAAGGCCTAGGTCATCAATATAAGACTGGTCAGACTAAGAGATATAGGTCAAAGGGCACAAGATATAATAGATATGAGACTTGCAGAAGTGAAAAAGGTCCAAAATTGAAAGGAAAAACCAAGGTCTGATTTTTCTAAGTGTACAAGATTGAGGTGTTATATAATCCATAAATATCATCTACATTTGCCCCCTTTTAATCTAGTAGTGAAATTGCTAGTTTAAAATAACGGAATACATACCTGGATGTGTATAACACACTTTATCTTTGTGTGTGCTCACCTTGAGTGCTTTGTTGGTGGCTATCCTACAACCAAAATCATGTTACAATATGTAATCAAACATATAATCTAGGATTGAAAGTATTTGAAATTGATTGAAATTGAAAGAACAAGATTTAAAGGAGTACAAATGTGTGTCAATGTAACCATCTTACCTATTGATAAGTTGTTTTGAAAAATATGTATCATTTTAAGGCTCTAAAATGGAGATTAAGACAAAAATAGATAAATTTTGAAAGTGCATATATCCAAGGAGAGAGAGAGAGAGAGAGAGAGAGAGAGAGAGAGAGAGAGAGAGAGAGAGAGAGAGAGAGAGAGAGAGAGAGAGAGAGAGAGAGAGGCCCATGCCTCTAACCTTAGAGCAAAGATGAGTTGCCCCCTGGTATTTGAGATTAGTTTAATTGTGCAACCTAATGATACTTATAACCTAGTGAGGTTGGATGATACAATCAAGTCCAACTTAAAAACTTAGAAATATTGAGTGATTTAATCACCTCAACCATACCAAAAAGTGAACCAACTACTAGAGTATATTAGATCAATAAAATGTGTAAAAATATGTGGGGTATCAATATGATTTTTTTTTTGATATGGTAACAATCCATAAAAGAGTTTTAGATCTAAAACTGATTTAGATTTTGAAATATTAGGCACACATTTCATGGCATATGCACCTTAGATATGTCTCATGTTGAAAATATGTATATAACAATGGTACTAATGTATATAATTCTACCACAACTGTGAATTTGAATCATATAATTGTGTGTTTTGACAAATTTATAAAATTATGTAAGTGTAGAGAACATGTTTCCAAAACATGCCCCCAATAAATAGGGATAAATCTTAAAACTAATATAAGTACCAATGTGGAGAATATGTTTTCAAAACATGCCCCCACTATAATCTAGAGATGTTGAATATTGAATAGGTGTGGAGATCATGATTTCAAAGCATGCCCCCACTGAATCTAAAAACTATGAATGTATGGAAGCCATTCCCATATGACATGCCTCCACTAAATCTAAGAATTGATATAAGTACCAAATATTAAATGAGTGTGGAGAACATGCTTCCAAAACATGCCCCCATTGAATCTAAAAATTGTGTCAAGTGTGGATAGCATGTCTTTATGACATGCCCCCACTAATATACCCCACCTTGAGGTGTGAAAAAGATAGGAATTGGTAGTTACCTCACCTCAAAAGGAACAAACAACTATATAATCAATGAATGTAACCATGTAGCATATAGAAGGAACATGTATAGGTAAATATAACATTGAATCACATAGAACCAATATGATCACATGAATGCCTAAGATGCATGATAAGTGTCATGATAACATTTAGATAGTAATAGTAGAAACTCAACAAGCAAACAAGTACACACACAAGAGTACTAAAAAATAAGTCAAAAGGCAATGGTCCAAGGAGACCATAAATAAGGGGTATATTCAAATGTCATGAAATCAAAGGGATATGGCTTAGTCAAATGTCTGTAAAATGAAGGATGACATATTAAAATGTCCATACAATAAACAATGACATATGCAAATGTTAAAGAAAGCATACATAGGCACATCGGCCACAAGTAAAGAATCATATTCAAATGCTTGAGCAAGGCATACAATAGCAAGACAAGAGGTTCAAGGAAGTGCATAAAGTAAATTATAAGCAACCAACATAAACATGTCATAGTAGTTCATGGATCAAACGTGTCAGGAAAACATGTCAAGTGTATATCATATCAAGTACTCTATAGAAGATATAATAATGGGTAACAACATGTGTAAGTACATATGTAAGCTCAAACATGATAATTTAAAGTGACCATTGAATCATATATCATGTGTATATCAAGATCAAAGAAGTGAATGCCCCTAATGTTTGTACGACATGAGTAGAGGGAAGGCCCAACATTCAAAAATAGGAATAGATCATGTATTTGTGTATGCCTGTATCACACTCAAGTAGAAGTGTGACACATATGTAAGTATAATTAACTAACTATTCCATCCATCAACATGGAACTAACACATATATGCCAAGGAGCTAATAAACATATAGGTACTGAAAGTGTTTTTGGATTTTTGAAAGTTTTTAATTTTATTTTGTGTTTTTTGAATATTTTAAGAGGAAAGATCATCCTATGATGCTATTCAATGTATGGACATAGATGTCTCCCCATTGTGAACCTAGTGTAATAATCTTGTGACATTTTAAAGGAACATGCATATGTTCACTATCTATCACAACAGTATCGATGATGCTTTGCATATGTAAAATAGGACTTAGTGGTCGTGAAGAAGTATTAGGAGTAGGGGTTTGTGTAACCCATCATTGAGTGCTTTGTGGTTTTTTTAGAATAACCATAATAGGAACATGTTTAGGTGCTCTAGACATCTGAACTTGGTGCGTAGTAGATGGGGATTTTATGGAATCCACCATATGTCTATGATGTAATGGTCTCTCAAGTACTAGATACCTAGTAAAGGGGATTGCCTGTTGCTTACCCTTTTATGGTGAATGAGCCTTAATATGTTTGGTAATTAACTATCTAGGTATAAGTTTCTCTTGTTCAAGAATATGCTCATATGAAATTCTAAAAATTGTGACTAACCAATTAGAATTAATGTATTTAACACACCCATGCATAGTATAAGGTATTGCTTGAAGTGTATAGATCCAAGGTCTTCCCAATTACATATCAAAGATGCCTACAGAAGGTATAACTGAAAAGGTAGTAATCATAGGTGTAAGACCAACTTGTAAAAGTAGGTCAATCTTTCCAAGAACCTTCTGGGAGGTCTTATTAAATGCTCTAACTAATCTAGTAGCAGGATATAAATCATTATGAGTATAAGTAAACTAGGTAAGTAATGTCATGGTGCAAATATTTTCACTTTCATTGTTATCAATCATAACATTATGTATAGGGTGTTTATCAAGGTATGTTTGAATGGATACATAATGAAGATTAGAGTCATCCTCATTAATCTCACTATCATCAAAAGCAATAGAGGGTCTCTATACCATAAGAGGTATATGTCATGTGTAAGTACCGATAATCCCATATAGTGGGTGTCCATAATGTGGTGGGGGAGGATGTGCATTATATGCCATTTGAACTTTTAGTTCCTTCTTAGAATAGTCTTGCAAAGGATTGTTAAATATTTTTTGTTTGTGGTGATCAACAGGTTGTGAGATTAATTCCTTTAAAGTATCCTCAAATTTAAACTTTTGGTCATCGATAAGATCTTGGATCTTGTGATTCAAGGTAAAGCATCTACCTGTAGAAGGTCACGGTCTTTGATGATAATCACAATAAGTGTTTGCATCATATACTTTGGGTAGAGGTTGAATCATATCAACTTTGATAGGATGAGGGAGAGATATAAGCTACTACTCTAGTAACCATGGGAGTAATGAAGTTAGGGACTCAGGTAAACATGTAAATTATCTCCTTGGTGTATTGGATAAGACAAGTCAATTAGGTTGTTATGAAATTATGTTAATCATGGTGTTGTTTCCTTTTTAGGCTAAGGAAGTTTTACCTTATAACTTAGTTTGATTATAAATTTTGTAATAGATGTATGATGCAACTGGTGTGTTTGCTACATACTTAAACTTATTCATTAACATAAGCTTCATTTCATGGTCCCATACAATGTGGCATAAGTCATCAAAATATTTTAACTTCTTAAAAATAATGAACTCATGTAACGAAACAAGCAAACTTTTCTTGAATATGTCTTGCAACTCCTTATCTACCATAAGATTGGTCATTTTAGCTAGATTGTCTTATATCTCAAGACATATTCATTGATAAGTTCATTAGTTCTTTTTTTGATTTTGGTAATTTGAGCATAGGAAACCTTTTTAAAAATATTAATGGAAAAGTGTGCTAAAAATTGGTCTATAAGAGGTTTGAATGCTTTCATGGATTGGAGAGGTAAATCGTAAAACCACCTCAAATCATATTCCTTGAGGCTTCTTGGAAATAATTTGGTCAAAAATTTATCATTGGAGGCATAGTCAAGGCATGTCACATAAAAGGATCAAAGATGTTATTTAAGATCGCCCTTGCCATAATAAAATTTGAAATTAAATGCAACAAATATAGTTGGAAAAGGCTGCAAAGAGATCTCAAGTGCAATAGGCTTATGCAACACATCTTGTGAATCTATAGCATGAGGGAATTTTAAAGTTTTTTGTTCACTTTTTGTAATTTCATCCTCCATGGTTTTCATAACTTGAAGCAATATTTGAATGATAGACACAATGGGATTTAGATTAGCAATTTGAATAGTCATTAAAGGGGATGCATATATGTTTTAAGTAGTAATAGGCATTAAAACTAGTATTTGTATTGAAATAATTGGTAGTTTCATGATAGATGTAGTAATAATAGTTGAAGGAAACAAAGTTTTAAACACATAACCCATGCCCCCACTAGATTTATTTTATTGTAATGTATTCAAAGTGAGGGATGTTTCCACTATACTTTTAGAACTCTTTGATTTGAGTATAGTTTTTAGGATCTCATCAATATCTTCAGGGTTTTATCGAATACATTCACAAAAAATTATGATTGCTTGCACTTGAACAGGGTCTATTTTCTCATTTTAAATTATTTCATGATTTTTATTATCATAATCTTCTTCTATGATAACCTTATCAGTATGTTTTTCATTACCAACATGGATATCATCATGATCCAAAGTATGATATCCCTCATTAGTTTGACACATATTAGATTATGGGAGGGAAAGTTTAATGTGTTTAATAGGAAAACCTACCAATATAGGACTACACCTAGGTTTCATGCAAAATAATATAAGTAGGAAATGAAAATTACAATAATCTAAAAACCTAGATAGTTTAAAATCCTAGGAGTTAGAAAAAATTGCATTCAAATGAACCAGGTTCACCAAATGTTTAACCCTAAATTGGATATGGAGATATACTACCTTAATGATATAATAAGGTTAAGAATATATAAATGATAATGTATAAGGGTGATAATTAGATCTAAAATAGTTTAATTAAATGATAAATTCAAATATAAGCATACACTGAATTTATTATACTGAGTATAAACTAAATATAAAAAGTACAACTAAGATATGCATGGAAATGACAAAGATATAATATACTTATCTAGTTATGATACTAACACAATATTGGATATATAAAAATTAGAAAATAATTTGGAAGATGATTCTAATACAATCATCAGATTTTGGATCTGACACTTCTAGAATTCTAGATACTAACATCATCCTGGGATGGTTACTTCGACACTACTATCTGGGTTCGATGCAAGTGTCCTGTACAAAATACCTACTAGAAAAGGATGTAACCACTTAGATGCTTCTATATATGAATTCACCTTTAATTTAGTGAATTCAAATTTGGGCTATGGACTATTGCTCATGATATGTCATAACCCTAGTTCTTCATCTTCACAGTAACCTTGAGAGAAAATGGGTTAGTGGGCACACAGTATTGAGCTGACCTCAAAGATCCTATTATCAGTGAATGTTTCCTACATAGCCAATAATCTAGAAGAGGACCTCATAATCATATAGTTCTCCCATACATGTTGGATTGTGTGTGAATCATATAATATGCAGAAAGTAAGTACAATAGTGACCTAGCTTATAACTTGTCAAATCAAACTCTTGTTCTTTTCTTTTAGTACTTAAGACCTGTAGATGTGTTTTACCTATGAATAGTATGGAAATAGGCCAAATTTATTTAATTGAATGCTTAATAGAGTGATTTTGATAATTTGCCTTGGTCTTTTTTAGTCTTTTCTAGGTGAGGAATGAAAGAGGGTTTATTTTGAATTTATATCAATCCCTTTGGAAAAATATCTCATATTAAATCACTTAGGCCAACCATTAGGATATGTTTCATTTTCAAATTATATGACTTTAGGGCATTTGACGCTTATGTCAGGTCAAGATACTAACATCAATGTTGGTGTTTATCCTGAACATTAGTGTCCAGGAGTATGAAAGTAGGTACAGGTTTATAACTTGTAGAGATGGAAGATAAATACATTTTAAGTATTTTAGGCAAGATAGAAGGCCTGAGTCATCAACATAATACTGATCAAACTAAGAGATATAGACCAAGGGGCACAATATAGAATAAATGAGATACTTTTAGAAGTAAGAAAGGTCTAGAATTGAGAGGAGCAACCAAGGTCTAACTTTTCCAAGTGTACAAGATTGAGGTGTTGTATAATCCATAAATATCATCTACACCATTGCATGTGTACTCCTTTGATTTCCAAATTATACTAAATGTATTAGTAGGTGTGCAATTAGATATTGAGTATGGATGTGTGTTTGATATGTTGATTTGGTGGCTAAAATTTCAAATATTTGTCGTCCTTTTTCTTTGACTTAATTCATGACAAATATTTCAAGATAAATAAAATAAATGTAAAGCTAGGTGGCTTGGGAAATCTCTAAGAAGTTATAACTATATATTCCACATACATGTAATCACATCCAATATAGTTCTCATGCATATGAGTGGAATGTTGTGTAGACATCAAATATGATTTATGTAGTACTCTAGTTTTATACACTTGGAAAATACCTATCATGGTTGTAGTTTCAGTTCTAAATATGCCCATTTATGAAATGCTCACATTCACTATTTATTTGTGCCTAAATTTTTTATCTCTTAGTTTGACCACTATTGTTGTAATGACTAGGCCTTTTATACTATGTAAAAATCTATAAGCTTGATTATTATCCTTCACTACTAGTTCTGGACTTGTACTTATTTTATAACTTCTTGGATACTTGTGTTCTAAACAGACACCTACGTCGATGCAAGTGTCCACTTTTCCTACAAAGTGTCTAGTGCCCAAAAGTCATCCAATTTTTAAATGAAATATATCCTAAAGATCAACCTAAGTGATTTAATGTGAGATATTTATAAACGGGATTAGTATATATACAATATCAACCCTCATTTATTCCTCATGTAAAAAATACTAGGAACTCACAAGGAAACTTACCAATAAGCACTCAATCAAACATTCAAGTGAGAAAACCTACCCTATTTATCCTTATTTCCATATTAGTCATTGGAATAGTATTCCCATCGATTTGAAGCATTTGAAGAGCAGTTCATGAGCCATATCTATAAGTTATAAACTAGGTCACTACATAACATTTATTATCACATGTTGCATCTAGATACACACATAAACCAACATGTAGGGGAGAACTATATGAACATAAGGCCCTATTTTAAGTATTGGTTATATATGCAACACTCATTGACATAGAGTTCCTTAGGTCAGATCGACACCATGAACCCACTAACACATTTTTTCATAGTCACTCCAAGGGTGAGGAAGGTAGGGTTTGATTATGAGATAAAGAGAGATAACCTATGTGCATGGTCTGAATGCATTAAAATAAAGGCAAAATAAAACCCATAAGAATCTAGTTGGATGCATGTAGATCTAGTAAGTATTATATATAGGACACCTACATCTGTAGTCAGACATTTGCATTGACACACTGTCTATATCCAACACAAGTGTTTGAGGTCACATAATGAATATTCAAGGATCACTTTCCTATCTACTTCTAGCCTATTCTAGACTAGACCTATATGAACAAAGTAAACCAACTACATATTATTGTTCCCTTTTCATTTCAATATCTATTAATAGTTGTACTTTACTATTTTTAGCAATCTTAGTAGTATAAATTAAAAACATTATTTATCTAAGTTTTTATTAATTAGCCTACTCATTAAGTTAGTTTCCCATCCTTATGTAAAAGTTAATTTAATATCCCTTAACCTTAGATACCTATAATATCTAAATTTAGGGTTAAACATTTGGTGATCTTGACCTATGGTCTCAAAACCATAGATTGACTTAGGGTTTCCTCTTTTTATCTAATTTTTAATTTCTAAACTAAAAATATTTTAAAATCATATTTCTATTTGCTTTCAAATAAATTAATAATGGATGCATATATAATTTATTTCCTTTTTCATTATGTCATAGTAACTCTTGTTTTTTGTGCCCCGTACATTACCAAACCGATCAAAAATATACTCTAGAGAAGTAACAAAATGAGAAAACATAAAGCCTTTTTTTTATAACTATTCTTGTAACAATATGAAACCTATGAAACAAATTACTATTGCACCTAATCATATTGAGTAATCCCATAATAAACATACCAAAATCTCACTTTTTGATCTTGTAAAGTAGTCAATTAGTCATAAAGATATATTCTATGAGGCATTATGTAAAACCTAGGTACCAAGTGACTTAAAATAGGCTTCCTTTGAAAATATTATCTAAGATCTCATCCATAATGAAAAACTTATTACGTTTTATTATCAAAATTTGCCTTAAAAGGAGAACATTGATCAAGACTTGACTTTATCAATGTAAATTACTATTCATAATAAATGAAGTCAAAAAGAGCATATACAATAGATCTCAATGACATATAATGTTAAAAAATATTTAAATGTTTTTATTGATAAAATTTCACTTTTTAACTTATTACACATGTCACCTCCATACAAGGGTATTCTTTTGAGAGCATTACATATGACAACATTGCCATGTAATGTAGATCCACCATATGTGACCTCTATATTTAACCCTATCAAATGGACAAAACATAATATATCCCTTGAAAAGATGGGTTTATCACACCAATATACTGATGAAATTAGCTTCCATGTATCTATTCACATACATGTTCTTTCAAAAACCAATGCAAAGGATGAAATGGAACACAAAACACTGGCCAATATAGTATTATAATAATATAATCTATGCATCTCAACTAAAGCACCTAAAAGATATTCTTCATGATTACCCAAGCCTCTAGCTTATTTACTTAAAAAAATTATGGATTATGGTCTCATATCTCTCCCTCCCCACATAGAGGTTGATATGAGTCAACCTCTACCAAAAGGATGTGATACTACTACATATTGTGACTATCACTAGGGCCCTAATAATTCTATTAACCAATGCTATTCTTTGAAACATAAAATCCAAGATCTTATTGATAACTGTCAACTTACATTTGATGACCCTCCAAAAGATTCAAGTTCACAACCTAGTGATCACCATAATAAGAACAAACATTTTGAAGATAATTCTTATAAATATCCACAATAAAAATGATATATGGTACATATCCAAAACATCCATAACAAACACCTCAAGTTGAACAAATAAAAAAGCTTCCATGCCAACATGATCTAACAATCACATTATTCATGGGTGGTGCTTATGTTTGGCATAACCATGTTGATCCTACATAGATAAAAACAACTTTTAATGTAAGATAAGAAACAAATTGGCTTGGATCTAAAAAACTTACAACATAAAGGAGGTTAGAAAGACTCCTTGGGAAACATCATAATACCAATTGCTTGTGGTCCTAAATTAGTTTAAAAAAGGGTTTGGGTTATGCCACACATATCATAATATGCATTCAAAGTATGGGCCATTTGGTTATACCAAATGGAAGAAAAAGTTTACCAAAATCATAAATGTATTATCTTTTCTCATGAGGATAGATTGATCCATATACTAAATGATTGTAACCATTCTTATACTTCACATACACGAGGAAGAACATGCCATTCACCATTTTCAACTATCCAATCATGTTCCAAACAATGTAAATAATATAAACTAAGGTTGAAAATATAAAATATACCAAAAAAATTTAAAAAAAATCAAATATTACAAAAAAATACTAAAAACATTCAAAAATACCAAAAAAAATCAACATGTTCCTAGTTGTACTATTTATTATACATATGTTGTTTGCTCCATGTTAATAGATAAAATATCATTCCTTTCAATATAATGCATTTCACACTTCATTTGAGTATGATACAAGCATACTAAAGTACATAATATATGCACATACAGATGTTGGGATTTCCCTCTATTCACATCCTAAGTACATTGGGGGCATATACTTATTTGTTCATGATACACCTAGGTTATACTATTTTATGATCACTTTCCATTATCATGTTTGATTTTATAATACTTACACATGTTTATATACATAGTTATACCTTTCATAGTACTTGATATGTTATGTACTTAAGATTAATTGTAAACACTTACATTTAGGAACTAGTATGCTATGTTCATATCAATTACCTAATCCCCTTGCTTATTATTGTCTTGCATTGTTTTGAATATTTTGAAAATTTGAATATGATCCATTGATTGTGGCCAATGTGCCATGCTTACCTATTTTGACATTTGAATATGTCATTATTTTTTGTATGTGGATTATGATTTTATGCTTTGTAGACATTTGACTAAGTCATGTCCCTTAGATTTTGTGGCATTTAAACATATGCCCCTTATATGAGGTCACTTTAGACCATTTCTTGCTGCTTCAATTTTGAATGATCTTGTGTGTTTGCTTGATTAATTGATGAGCTTGTATTATTACTCTCTAGATGTTGCCATGATATTCATCATGCATCTTAGTATTGGAGGTGATCACATACCATGTGCCTAAATGATATATCTACCTCTTATCACTTTGAAGTACACTTTTGAGGATGTTGTTTAGACCTTCCTCATTCAAATGATATAATGGGAACACTCTAAGGCTGTGGGTTACCTATGGTTGGAGTGAACCTCTGGAGAATTCTAATCTCCCCTGATGGATCACCTAGACTAATGCTAAACTACTACACTTATAGTAAAAGGGGGAAAGAGAACATAAAATAACCTTAAAAACTCAATAAAGGTGATGCATCAATGATTTATGCTCCCTATAATAGATCTTTAACAACACTAAATGACTCAAAATTGATCAAAACTTTCTTACACTCTCCTCAAAATAGGTTATTCATAGATCCACATTTATTATGAAGATTAAACATGGCTTTAAAAGCCATTTATCAAGCCTTATGAAGTGGTCAAGGAAGACCATGTGGAGTTGGGCACTAAGCTTATGTGGACTCCACATGATAGGTGTATGACGTGCCCTCCATGGACAATGTGGTAGCAGAGTGGATTTTGGTGCCATGCTAACATCATCATTACACCTTGTTTGCTTCAACAGGTCATAACTTTCAGATTTGTCTTAGCGAGCTCTTCGATGTTGGGATTTTCCAATAGGGTTGCAGACCATTTGATCAGATCGGTGTGGGGTTCATCCTGGATCAGGATCTCATTATATTCATCTTCATAGAAAGTTTCACATGGTTGGTCATAACACTTATCTTAAATTTTGAACAGAGAAGATAATATATGATTAGAGTTCTGTCTAACCATTGTGTGATGGAATTCAATGCTTTGAAATCAATAAGTAAAAGAACACAAATTGATGAGGATCACTCTCATGTTGATCACTCACCTTGTAAATATTTTTTCATTGTAATATGTATATGTGCACTTGGCCCAGTTCATTGGAGCCTCACTAACTGCACATAAGTTTAGAAATAAATAAATTATATTAATCATTAATGTCCACATATGATCAAAGGTGGGTTAATGGGAATCTAGTATACATTAGTTAACAATAGAAAGTTCTAGGAAGAGAGAATCCCAGAAGCCAAATAAAGGAATAGAAGTGCGTAAGATAAAATAAAGTAGTGTGCCACTAACATAAGACTAACTGTGGTGGATTTTACATGCCCAGGTATGAGTTAATCTGCATGCCCTTGGCCTTTCCCAACTAAAACCCATAATTGTAAATCTCTTTAGATGATGCTAATGGGGAGTGTTCAACATGAGTTTTGGCAGCAATCTCCTCACTTTCTTTCGTATGCATATTTGTTTGATTTTATGCACAGGGTATTGAAGGGACAACTTAAGGGCCTCAAATCACACACAATCAGTTGGTTTCCACAACAACTCACTAGCCTAGACAATGTCAACACAAATACAACCTATATAAAACTTATCCTACTAATAACAAGGTGAAAAAAAGGACATACAAGAGGAAGAAAAACATATATCACAAATTTAGATCAACTAAGCATCAAAATCACACAATCATATCATCATAAGGAAGGTAAATTTGAGTCTTATATTGATCAGAAGGATTGAAAATATAGCATTAAATAAAGGTAGAGCTTAGTCATACCCAAAATAGGGGTACTAGACAGAACAATTTTTATATCATTTTTGTGCTAAAAGAGAGTCTCTTTTGATTAAAATTTTGCTTACTTAAATCGGCAAAAATGGAGAGCTTGGGCTCTTGACTGGTCATACCCACTAATGGGGTGGTTACAATTTAAAATCATGACTATAAAAGGTAGTCAAGGAAGTGAGAATATCTTCTTAGGAGTGCCAATCCATGGCTATGCAACTACCTACCACATCTCGTAGCCTACAAATTCTCCTTTAACTACTTGTGGATGCATTTGTTCCCATGATGAATTTGGCTAGATTCCATTTCCTCTCATCATTTTTATTGCATTTTTGTTAGGTTGTATCATGATTTTAAATATCAAGCCGCTCCAATATTGATTCCTATAAATCAAATTAGTTAGCAGTTTGCTTATGGATTTTGATGTTTGAAACATCAAATTTGCCTCAAACAATGCCGTATAGATGCCAAAAAACTATTCAATGGTAGGTTCCAGTCACGTGTCTTTTGATCACTCCTTCATTGCTTGGATAAATCTCTAAGTGTGTGCTTACTATTCCTGTAAAGGAGTAGTGAGATTATGCCACATGGCATCATCCTACTATCCTAATTATTCAAAGGATTATGCACTTGTATAGATGGTTCTAGGGATCCATTTGGTTACCACTTGTCACTTTCTTGCTCACATGGGGGTCTCATTGCTTTGAACTTGGTGGATGGATTTGGGATGCTAGGTTTTTAGGATTGTGTAATGTGGCATCATACCACTAACCTACTACTTTGATAGCTTTTTGCAGTTGCATGGATTATCTCAAGGCTTCAATTCATTGGGATTTTGACATGTGAAATCATCCCACTAACTTACTTACTTTGGCACTTTGCTAACATCATTTTTACCTTGAGTAACTTTTAGAAGAATTGACCAAGTCTTAAAGACTTTTTTAAATATGCTTGGCGCTTGAAATGTTGACACGTGGTTTTGGGAGGCTTCACACTTGGAACCAATGTTTTTAGGGCTTAAAGTTGGTGGGTTTATGACACATAGAATCATCTTGCTAACCTGATTACTTTGGCACTTCATTGACATCATTTTTCCCAAGAAACTTTTTGAATAATCAACTAAGTCTCAATATGCTTTCTTCTTTTTAGATTTTTCTTGGCCTTTAGATTTTGACATCTTTGTTTGGGCCTTTCCTTCAAAACTTTTGTCTCTTTAGAAATATGCTAAGTTATAATACTTATACATTTTTACTGAACTCAACTGGAATTTGAAGAACCTTCCGCGTTAAACTTAGAGCTTTGAACTAAAATTTACTCCTATAATGACAAAAAATGGTCAACATTCTTGGTGACCTCTGTGGGGTTGTTTGTTTGCTAAGTAGGAATCCAATGGCCTTCAAATAATCCATTAGGCATGGAGTCATAGAGGACTTTGAAATCTTCATTTTGGAAACATAACCTTGCTATAACTTATTCAGCCTAAATGCTAGAAAATTGAGAAGATATTTTACCAACTCTATGAAGATTCAATGTCCTGTACTTGTACCACCTTAGAATGAATTGAAAAAACACCCAAAAAATAAAGAAAAGAAACAAAACAAACAAATGGACCATGTCAAAGGCACAAAAGGAAAGTATAAAAATTAAACAAATGTGCATTAGCACTTGGAAGAAATAATTACAACTAAACCACTATGCATAAGGATTCTAAAAAATCTTCAAGAAAAGTGTTTTAAATGAATCCCATTAACTAGGATTGGAAGATCTTCCCCACTTAGCTTGGAGATTTGAAAGGAATTGGATGGTGTTTAGCTAGCGATGATGTAAGGGCCACTCCATAGGGCATCAAACTTTATATGCTTTTTGACCTTTGATCTGTCTACATCCCACTTGAGCACCAAATTTCCTTAATGGAAACTTCTAGTTGTGGCCTTCTTATCAAAGGTCCTCTTAGTCTAGCCTATTGAAGCTCCATGGTGTGTGAAAATTTTGCTCTAGTTTCTTTGAGTTATATTAGCTTAATTAATCTCACTATGAAGGGATCACTCTTGAGCAATTCTAACTAATGGGTGAGTTCTGGTGAAGGCAAATTGAGGGATGCAAAAAACTTGGCTTCCCTCCCATAAACTAGCATGAAGGGTGAATTACTCAATGCTCTCTTAGGCATGATATAATTGGCCCAAAGGGATATGTTAAGTTTTGTGTTCAAGGATCACTGATTATGATCCATGGTACTTTTGATAATGCAAGTTAAATTTTTGTTTGTCGACTCAGATAGACCATTACCCTAGGGGTAATAGTTTGGGGAGGTGATTAGATGGATGTTGTGCTGGATCACCCACTCATTGATCTTAGTTCTAAGGAAGGCCAATGCATTATCAAAGGTGTTGGTGGTTAGAACACCAAATCTTTTTATAATTCCCTCATATAAATCCATAATTGATAGCTCATTGGCATCTTTAAACACTACTACCTCCATCCACCTTGTGAAATAATCTATGACTATGAGGATCCACTTATGTCCTTCACTTTATGGTAGATTTATCATCTTGATTAAGTATATGCCCCACTGTATAAATGAATGATCAAATTATATTAGGTGTAGTGGCAAGGCCACTAACCTCTACTTGCATACAAAGAAGGCTCATTTATTGTAATTTTACACCCATGAGTTTGTATCTTTGAATAGAGTCAACCCATAATAACTAGCTCACATGATTTTAATAATGATAGTCTTTGGTGAATAATACTCCCTTGATGGCCCATCATGGAATTCTTAGAGAATCTTGCTCACTTGGTCTGATTCTATGCACCTCAAGAGTACTCCATTGAGGTTTCTTCTAAATAACATGCCATCAATTAGAACATAATGGATTGATTTTAAAATAAAACAAATTATTTTATCCTTATTCATTCCTTAAGGGAACTCGTCAGTATAGAGGAAGTTAACCATATCTTGGGTCTAACTAGTGGGTAACAAAGGTGTAATTAGATGTTGTCCATATTGGAACATTGAGACATCATTCTTCATATCTGAAGCTAATTACTCACACAAACCTATGCTTCTTACCATATCTATGACCTTAATGTCCACATCATACTCCATCACCTTTGTAATCCATCCTACCCTCTTTTCATTCAAATATTTGCTTATGAGGAACTCTTTGACACTCAGGTGTGAGACAAGTAAATTCACCTCATTATTAGATAATGTCTAAACCTCTTAAAACTTATTATAATAGTCAACACTTATTTTTAGACAAAGGAATACTTTACCTCATAACCTTATAGGCCCTTACCTAAAGAAAGCTATCAGTTGCTCTATGTCTTCATTATTTTTCTATAATAACATAGCTAAAATAGTGTTCATACCTCCAAAGGCATAGAGTAAAGTATTTGGATAAATCTAGATTCATAAGGGTAGGAGCGTCTGATATGGCTTGCTTAATTGATTTGAAGCTATATTTACTCTCATTAAACCAGTGGAAGATATGATTCTTATTTAGTATAATAATTAGAGGCTTTGCAAGATTGGAAAAATTAGGAACAAACCTTCATACAAAATTAATCCTTCCTAAGAAGATTTATAACCCCTTCTTGTGATTACGCAGGGATAATGCTAGAATGAAACTTACCCTTTTAGGATCAATTGAAAGTCCTTGATTAGAGATAATGTGGCCTAGAATCTTGCCTTCATAGACTGAAAAAATACACTTCTTGGGGTTGAGTGAGACCCCAAACTACCTACATCTCTCAAAGACTTACTTGCGATGAGTCATATGATCATAAACATGTATAGAAAATATTATAATATCATCGAGATAGATAAGTACAATATCATTGATTATCCCTTGGAATGCCATGCCCATGGCTCTCTAAAAAGTTTTCCATACATTAGATAAACCAAAGGGCATTTTATGTAGGCATAAGTTCCCCATTTGATGGTGAAGGCTATCTTGAACTGATCCTCCTCCTTTACCAGAATCTTATTATATCTAGAATAGCCACCCAAGAGGGAAAAGTATTATGCACCTACCACCATTTTCAAGATCTACTCCATGGAAGGCAATGTGTAGTGATCCTTTAATGAAGCTCGATTTAGGTCCCTAAAATCAACACACAACCTTATTTATCCATTTTTTTCTAACAGGGACCAAATTTTCAACCCAAAATGAATGTTTAATTTGAAAGATGATCCTAACCTCTATCAACTTGGTGAACTCTTTCCTCATGAGAGGATTTATCTTGGGATTTATGGGTTCTATTTTTGACTAACTAGTTTGGCATCAAAAATCAACTCTATAGTGTGTTGTGCCAAAATAGGGTCAAACACTTTGAGATCACTATATTCCCATGTAAATATGTTGTCAAAATCTTGGTAGAGTTTAACAAATACATGTTTCTCTTATTCATTACATACCTTACCAAGGTAGAGGTGTCTATTCTTGAAGATGGCAACTTGTTCATTGTGTTCTTGCTTGATATTCATGCTCACTTTCTCTCCTCTGGCCTGGTCATTAGCACTAATTTTTTTTCCAAGTGTGATCAAACCCTTTAGAAGTTAGTTTGACTTCAACTGAATGACATGGTCATCATATTGCTGCTATAATTTATCATAATTTTTTGTAGAAATTTAACTTCTTCTTGTAGGAAAAAGGATAATCTATTAATCACTGTCAAACACCTACTAATTGGTGGTGTTATTAGGTATGTAAGTCTCATAAACACCTTGTTATGATTTTGTATCTTATCACTTTGGATGTCATCTGAAATGTCAAACTAAGCACCAACAGCATCTAGTCTATCAACTTGTTTATTTATTTCTCTTAGGATGGATTGTATGTTGAAAGATTTAAAGTCATCTATGAGGTCCCAAAATATATGTTTATAGGAATTAAATAACCATTTTTTTTGACATTATTCCCTCTTACTTGGTTTACAACTAGTTAATTGTCTCTGAAGACTTAGATATGTTTAATTCCTCTCTTGCTAGCCCATTGGAGACCATGGGTAAGAGATTCATACTCAAAAACATTATTGGTGCAACTGAATTGAAACCTTAAAGGAGAAAAATACTTATCCTTCAAGGGAGACACCAACATGACACCTCTTGATACTCCATGTCTACGTTTTGATCTATTAAAATGCATCTGCCATACTGCATCATCAAATTCATCAATCTTCACAAGATTTGGAATGAAAGAATATTTTTTGTGCCAATAATAGTTACCTAGACCAGCCTCTTTAATGAGCCTATAGGGATCAAACTCATGATGATCAGTCCCCCATTCATCAAGCAACAAATTAGGTGTGCCTTTAAGGGTTGTACTTGGTTTTAGATTAGTAAGATGTTCTTCTTGAGAAAAGAGTGCACAATTGGCATTTATGGCATTTGGCACATAAGGTTCAATATGGTTCCTAGTAATTGGCTTAGACCTAATGGTGATTCTAGTGCCACTCCTAGTTCTAAATATCATGTGGGACCAATCAAATGATAGGTATCCTCTAATCTTGGTAGTAAAATCCCTAGAAATATACAAGGCAAAGTATGGAGGGAGATAGATTATGAAAAAATCTTCAGGAATGGAAAAGCTAGGACAAGTTGTAAGGTAAGGTCCAAACTTTGTATGACACCAAGGGTCTTAAGGACTATTCTATCCAACTAAACTACTCCTTTAGAGAGTGGTTCATATTAACCTAGTTGGTATTTTATCTACTTTGACATCACTAAGCTACTAGCCCCTGAATCTATCATGCAATTATGGGATAAATGACCACCAATGATCAAAGAAATGTAAATGATGGAGGATTCACACCTTTATTTAACTGACCTTTCTTTTTCTGAGGAGTATTTATGAGAAATTATCTTGGAAATTCCTTTGATGATTCTTATAAAATATTAAGGTTAGACAAAGTTGTTTGTAATAGGTATTTTTATCCTAGAATAGATAAGGACTCCCACATGGGTATATTCATGTTTTTTTAATTCATTTGTTTAATAATATTGAATGGAGAAGTACCAACCTTTTATTGTAACTTAGTAGTATAATTACCTTATTGCACTTGTGTTGGTTGAGAATGGATATTAGGCTACTCTAAACTTATTAGAATCTAGTTCTTATTGATTTTTGGCACTTTTGGAGTTAAATTAAAATCATCAACCTCTTGTAACACTAGAGAAGATAATGCAAGATACTAGCTTCTAGTTCAATCTCTATAGCCTTTTTCTTGGACCTAGTATTGGATTCCACACCTGAAAAAGAAGCTTGGTTATGACTTTGAAACTAATTTATTCCAAAATACTCATCCATTTTCCAATTTAGAAGTGTAGCATCACTAGCTCTTAAAAAGCTTGTGGTTGTGGTGGTACTTCAAGTTATGTATCTTGTGGTAGTGCTATGCTTTGCACCATTAATGCTTGGTTGAGGACACCCTTATGATAAGTGGTTTGATAGTGGGGAAGATTATAGGGTAATCACCACTCATAGTCCTATACTAGATTATTTTAGATAAGGACTAAGGCCTTAGATGTGCTGAAAACATTAGGATTAAAATCTTGATAAGACTTTGCAAGGGTAATTTGACCTTTGAGATTTACCTAATATGGTAGCCTATTATTATGATAAGGTCCTTGATATGGAGGCCTATTACTTTGGTTAGGCCAGTAAGGTTATTGATATGTCATATAATATTAATCCTGATGCCTTTCAAGGGTAACTAACTTATTTACAAAAGTCTATAAAAGGCTTTTAACCTCTTGCAGATCATTTGATGGGCTAGGAGTAGCTTTATCCTAGCTTGGTGGTTGGCCAGTTAGTAGTGGAATATGTGATAATGTAGGTATTTGAGGTGGAAAAGTGGGATATATTTATAATAAAAAGGGCATTATGGGACTTGGTGTAATTTTATCAGCTTGAATAAGACTATTTTGGTAGTAATGGCTACTTCATAAGCATTTAGTAATGTTCTACCACTCATTGATTGGATCATCACAAAGACATCACTATTAAAGGCTCTAAGATAATAAATAAAAGCATATGTAAGTTTAGGAATTATAAATAATGGGATCCTATTCCTTGTCCTCTAAAAACTAAGATTAAAATCATCCATGTACTTATATGGTACTCTCTTAATATCAGTCATCTGTTTAACTAGGGACAAATGCCCTGATTTGTCTTTGAACTAATTTCATAGAGATTATCCTAGTCCATCCCATGATTTGATAGAGTTAGGCATCAATCTCATATACCATTGGATAGCCTTCCATTTCAATGAGGACACTATAAGTATAATATAAATGTTCTCCTTAGTAACATGATGTAATGAACATATATTAGCCACATGTAGGTGTGGTAGTATCTCCTCTAGTTAAATGGGGAATTCTCTTAAGGGATGAAATAGGTATATCATCATATTGGGAAATATTTAGTTGAATTAATTCATTGAAATGAATAAAGGCATGATTTTTAGGGATAATCATGTAAAGGATTGGAATAAATCTTGCAAGCTCTTGGTCGGGGAAATCTACCAAATGGGGGCATAAAATGAGCTCTTGAGGAAGGTTATCTAAGGTCTTTAGATCCTCTTAAAAGAGACAAGAATGATATATTTAATATTATTATATAGGGTGTATATAACTCAATAAAATATAAACTACTTCTTGAAGAATCTCATGTTACTCTTGGCATGGAAATATTTTAGGACTAGTCTATTAGGGGATTAGAAATGTTTGGAGTCTCCAAGTGCTATTTTATGTATTCAACACTTGAAGCTTGCTGAGAGTAACATAAAACTCTCAACTAAAACCTTCTAACTCAATGAATTTGAATAGATGTCCTACCAAGCATGCCAAAAACTATTAACAATATGAATTGCATCCTTGAGGAGGTTATTCAGGCCTTTCTCATTGAGATGATACAAGGGGAATACTCCAAGGTTATGGGTTGCCTATGGTTGGAGTGAACCTTGGGAGACATCTAAATTCCCTTGATGGATAACCTAGACTAATGCTACACTAATACAATTTTAGGAAAAAGGGGGAAATAAAATAGAACATAACCTAAAAAACTTAAGAAAGGTGATGCACTAATGATTCATGCTCCCTATACCATCTCCTCAATAACCCTAAATGACTCAAAATTGATTGAAACTTTCTTACACTCTCCTTAAAATAGATTATTCATACATCAATATTCATATGAATATTATGATTCTATGGACAAGGTATTTAAGGGATAACTAAATGGATTCAAGTTAGATACAATTAGTTGGTTTCCACAACAAGTCACTAGCCTAGACAATGTAAAACAACATACAACTAGTACAAAACTTATCCTACTAATAACAAGGTGAAAAAAAGGACATACAAGAGGAAGACAAATTCTATCACAAATGTAGATCAACTAAGCATCAAAATCACACAAGCATGTCAATGTAAGGAAGGCAAATTTAAATCTTATATTAATGAAAAGGCTTAAAAAGCCAATATTATAGAAATTAAATCTCAGTCATACCCAAAATAGGGGTCCTAGATGGAACAATTTCTATAACATTTCTATGCTAAAAGAGAGTATCTTATGATTATAATTCTACCTACTTAAATAGGCAAAAATGAAGATCTTAGGATATTGATTGGTCATACACAATAATAAGGTGGTTACAATTTCAAATCATGACTCAAGAAAGTAGTTGAGGAAGTAAGAATATCTTCTTGAGAATGCCAAGCCACACATGTGCAACTACCTGCCACATCCCCCTAACTTGTAACTTTTCCTTTGTCTGCTTATGGATGCATTTGTTTCCATGATGAATTCCTCTAGATTCCTTTTCCCTCTCATCATTTTTTCCACATTTATATTAATTTGTGTCATGATTTTGAAGATTGGGTCACTCTAAGATTAATTCCTATAAATGAAATCAATTACATAGTTCACTCATGGATTTTGATGCCCAAATGGACAAAATACGCCATCAAATTTGCCTCAGGTAGTGCTAATGTAGACACCAACAAATTCTTTAGTGGTAGGTTCTAGTAACATGTATTTTTATTTTTCCTTCATTACTTAGTCAAATATATAAGTATGTGTTGATTATTCTTGAAAAGGATCAACATGATTTTACCACATGACATCATCCTGCTATCCTAATTACTCAGAGGATTCTACACTTATATGAATGGTTTTGGGGCTCCATTTGGTTGCCAATTGTCATCTTCTTTCTTACCTAGGGGTCTCACTGCTTTGAACTTAGTAGATGGCTTAGGGATGCCATGTTTACATGATTATGTAATGTGGCATCATCCATCTAACCCATTGATCTAATAGAGTTTCAAATCTACATGGATTATACCAAGGCTTTCAATCACTAGGATTTTGACACATGGAAGCATATTGCTAACTCACTTTGGCACTTTTTTGATGTCATTTTTCCCTCGAGTAACTATTTGAATAATTGACTAAGTCTTAAAAACTTTTTAAAATAGGTTTGGGGTTGTATAATGTTGATACATGGCTCCAAGAGGTTTTCACACTTGGCACAAATGGTTCTAGGGCTTTGGGTTAGTGGGATTATGACATATGGAAGCATCCTAATAACTCACTTTTTTTGTCACTTTCTTGACATCATTTTTCTTGGGTAAATTTTTGAAGAATTGACTAAGTCTTGAGATGTTTTTTTATTCATAGCTTCTACTCGGCCTTTAGCTTTCAAAATCTCTATTAAGGCTTTACCTTTAGAAATTTTATCTCTTTGAAAATATCTAATTATAAAGACTTAGCCATTTTTCCTGAACTCAACTAGAATTTGAAGAACCTTACCTATTAAACTCAAATCTTTGAGCTGAAATTTGCTCCTTCACGGCGACCAAAAATGGTCAACACTACCTAGACATGTTACCCATATATGCTACATGATGTATACACATCTTACATAATTATATTATCTTTTTAAAGTAAGGTAACTACCAGATTATACTTTACCTCACCTCAAAATGGGGGGGGGGGTGAGTGCATATCACTGGGGACATGTCATAGAGACATGAATTCTACACTTTCATAAATTCTTGAGATTATAGTGGGGGCTTGTTATGGAAACACATTCACATTTACACCAGTTCTTAGATTTTCCAAATTATAGAGGGTGCATATTATGGAAACATGTTCTCCACATTTACACTAGTTCTTAGATTCTCCAGATTATAGTGGGGGCATGTTATGGAAACAATTCTCTACACTTGCACTAATTTTAGATTCACTAGATTTCACAAATATATGATACATATATACATTTGTGTTAGCATTCTATACATTTATATTATTACTATACCCATATTTCAGTTTAAGACATATATGAGGTGTATATGCCATGCAAAGGAAAATTAACAAATATAAAATTAAATCAATTTATAGATTTCAAATACTATTATAGGTTATTATTATATGTAGGATAGACCTTTATGGACTATTATTGGGCTAATATACTACAATATTTGGAAGGTTGTGTTGATTAAATTCCTCAATCTTACCAAGATTATAATTTAGAATTGATTAGATCATCTAAATTTAGCATAATTATAGGTTGAATTTGATTAAATAATCCACCCTCACTAGGTATATGTTATTCATCATTCACATTATCGAGATCATGCACATATTTGGGTTTCACTTTTGAGATGAAACAAGCTCAACGAACATGTGGAAACTCACCCTTACACTAAGGTTAGGAGCATGTGTCCTCCAATGTATGCATTTGTTTCTTTTAAACTAGTAATTTAATTATTATATTAAAGGGGGGATGTAGACATTAAATCTAATTTATGTAGTACTCTAATATTGTACATTTGGAAAATACATACCATGGATGTAACTTTTAGTATAGACCCACCCACTACTAAAAGGCTCATGGTCACTATCAATTTATGCCTAAATTACTTATCTCTTAGTCAAACCACCATTATTCTGATGACCATGAATTCTATATTATGCAAAAATATATAAACCTAATTATTATCCTTCACTACCAGTTTTAGAACTATATATGTTTCCAACTTCCTAAACACTTGCATCCTAGATAGACCCCTACATTGAATAAAGTGTCCACTTTTCATACAATGTGGTTAGTGCTAAAAATTCATCTAATTTTCAAATGAAACATACCTTAAAAGTCTACCTAAGTTATTTAATATCATAAATTTATATAATGGATTAGTATATTTACAATATCAACCCTCATTAATTCCTCACCGAATAAATACCAAGAACTCATAAGGCAACTTACTAAGAAGCACTCAATCAAGAATTCAAGTGAGTAAACCTACTCTATTCATTATTATTTCCATATCAGTCATAGGAAAAATATTCCCATAGGTCTAAAGCATTAAAAGAGAAGTTCATGAGTCATATTTTCTAAGTTACAAGCTAGATCATTGCATGTCACTGTTTATCACATTTTACGTCTTTATAAACATAAGCCAACACATAAGGGATAACTACACAAGTATATGTCCATATTTGAATTATTTTATATGTAGGTAGCACCCATTGATTGAGGGGTCTTTAGGTTAGCTTGACACCATGATCCCACTAATGAATTTTTCATATAGTCATTCTAAGGGTGAGGAAGATATGGTTTGATCATTTGATAAAGAGTGACAACCTATGTGCATAATCAAACATTTACGTTGATGCAACTATCTAGATCTAATGTAAATGCCTAAGGCCACAATAAAATATTCCCAAAAATTGATGACTATTCCAAGATCACCTTCAATTCTACTTCCAACTTGTTTCAAATCAAACTTGTATGAGCAAAGTAAACTAGTTAAGTATTATTATTCCCCTTTCATTTCAATATCTATCAATAGTTTTACTTTAATATTTTTATCATTATCAGTTGTATAACTTCAAAATACTAAATATCTGAGTTTCTATTAATTGGTTTGCTCATTAGATTAGTTCACCTTCCTTAAAATATAATCTTATACCCCTTAACCCTAGATACCTCAATATCTAAATTTAGTCTTAAAGATGTCGAGGGAAAGAGCTTCATCCCTAGTAAAATTAATTTAAAATACATGACATTTTAATAGTCCTTATTTTGGTAAAATATGTAATTAAAACCTTCTTATGAGCCCTTAAGAGTAGAAACATAGAAATTTAGTGTGTGCATAGACTTAACTCCTCTTGATGCTTTTTATCAAAATGTATGTAAGAGGCTTTGTATATATAAACATATCATGTTTGAATTAAGAACCTATTGATGCAAAATATTAATAATAAAACATTCAATAATTGATAATCATGTGTCTAAGCATAAAAAATAGACAAATGAGGGGAGAAGGGCCCACAAAATCAAAGGGAAAAATTTAAAAGGTCACAGAGTGTGAGCTTGACACCATGGAAATGCCATAGATTTTGACTCGACAAAAATAATGGTAGATAATGAAGAGGAGAAACATATAAAAGGCCTCCAAACATAAAAAATAAATAAGAGAGAAAATAAAAGAAAGGAAACAACACATGAACACATAGATAAGAGATAGAAAATAAAATAAAAGAAATAATGCAGGACCACACAAATTAGAAGAGGGGAAAAAAACACACATAAATCACAAATTTTACATATATAACCATTTTTTTAAAAACTTAAAATGCTTGTAATTATCTTATTCATAGTTTCAGGTTGACTATTCCATTAGGGTAATAAGGAGTATAAAATGTATGTTAGTTTTTTTTATTTATCATATATTTTTTTAATTATCTATTTTGTATAAGATGAACCATTATACATAGCAATCAAATATGAAATAATAAATTGAGATATCATATCATTCATTATAAATCTAAAGATATCATCACCCATGGTAGAATATAAAGGAATTTGATGTGGACACCTATCTTATGGAGGTAATAACCTTTGATTCATGAACTCATTTGGATTTTTTTTAATAAAATGAATATATTGAAGAGGAACATGCAACCATAACTAATTTTGACTATTATGGTTGATATACACATGTTTTATAGGCTATACGTGACCATATAAGGGTCTAAAATTACATTTTAATATTTTTTTTGAAAATTTTATAATAATTTTAGAAATTAGATATCTTTGTAACCATATAAGAAATTGAATTTTCATTCGTTTATTAGTGTCACTTTAGTGTGTAGAGGATAAGTGGATATTTTTATGCCCATCTAAGCTTGCATATAAAAGTTAATACAAATAACAAGATTAGTTAACTCTAGGTAGATTTTTGATTTATTTATAATTTATAATTGTAACTCCAATTTAAAGTTGAATTTTATTTAAATACTCTTATGTGATTATTTAAATTCATTCATGGATAATTAATAAAGGTTGGTGTTTATAAAATTTGTAGAAAATTGTGACTATTGAGATTTTACTTTGCTAGTTTATGGTTTCTTCATTCAATATTAGAGAGGGTTTGGCTCTTAAAGGTAATATATTTTGAATTTATAATTGGTTTTAAAATTATATTTTTAGATAAAATTATATGTTTTAATAACATGCGTAAAATATAGAAATATGAAGAGGAGGAATTAAATAGATGAATAGAACTGTATGACAACTATAGAGGCAAGTGGAAGGATTGGTTGCAATTATCACATGTAAAAGACAAAGGCAAGAGGGAGATGAAACATAGGAAGAAATAAATCATAAAGAATAAAGTTGGTAATGATAGGATGAGAAACAAAAACAACTAGCAATTGAATAAAGGATGGTTAGGGCCTTAGAGGGAAGGAATGAAGGTGGAAGTTTCAGAGTGTGGAGGTAGTTTAAAACTAGAGGAGTTGATATTTTGGTTAAATAGTATGGAAAAAAATTCAAATGGATAAGTATGAAAGAAGAAAAAAAAATTCTTGCAAAAAATGAAAGTTCATAAGATGATTTGGTGGGATCACATGCAAAAAGAGAGATAGATAAAGAATAAAGAAAAGATCAAGAATTAGAGTAAGATGGAGAAGAAGTTGAGAGATAAATTTATTCATTTATATTATGCCTAAACCCTCTATATAAATATTTTAGAATTTAACAAAAAAATATCACCATGTAGAATAATATACAAATGAATTTTAATTCTATCTATACAATTGGAGCATGATGAAAAAAATAATAGATGGCTGTTGTTGTCATTCAAAATGTGAAGCCATGGATACTCTATAGTGTAGGAGTGCTTTATGGTGGGGTGTTAGGTGTGAAGGATTTACGTGGGGCACAATAGGCTAAGACACTAGGCATGGAAGTATTATCATGCAACTACGCATATGAGCATCAATTATATCATCACAATGATGGAAACATCCCCAAGGTGTGGGACCCTTGTGCTCTTTAGGATGAACCTCTAGAGTTGGCTGAATTCTTTCTATTCCAAGCACACCTAGTTTAAGACTAATGCATAGGCATAAAGAGAAGAAAGGTAAACTAACACTAATCTAAAACTAGGATTTTTAGGTAAAAGGGATGGAAAAGGTAAGAGATACTGAAAGTAAAAAAGGTGATGCACCTAGAATAGAATGAGCAATCCTACTCCCATAAGCACACTATAAACACTTGAGAACAAGACATTTCCACACAAATTCTACCAAAGATACTCCAAATGCATAAATACTTCTTATAGAGGCACATGAACATAGTGAAGCATTGAGAGGGATGAAGGTTATCCATAGACAAATCTTACACAGACCTTAGTGCACAGAGAATATGAATTGCAAGTGAGTTTTAATGAGGAGGTGTTGGGGGTGAATGATAATGAGAGGAGAAATCATTACTCATAGATAGAGATCAATAGACACAAAATAACATATATATCATTATAAAAATATAAGGAGGTGAACTTAATTCTCATTAATCTGTAAGACTTAGCCAATACAAGTGCTTATGGAGGGAAAATTTTAGCAGCGTGAGGCTACTAAAAATATGTCAACCCTTTTACAATAAAAATATAGGATTTTATAGTGAATCAAGCCTATTTTAAAATAAATGCACCACTTGGGTTAGTGGGTATTTCTTTAAATTCTTTTACGGTGCCATGGTCATGCCTCTTGAAATTTATTTGGTGATTAGATCTAAAATTAGTGACAAGATTACTTCTAGATACATGTGTATAGGGGAGTGGAAGATTTATTTGACAAGGTTAGAGGGTGGCATGAATTCAAATCCTAAAGTCTTATAGATACTTCTAAATTTAATCACTTTGACAATGCCTCAGAATCTGCTCAACTACCTCTAACAACCTTCATTATATCTAGCTAGCACTTGACACAGTGCATTTCATGGTTGGTCTTGGGTGTGGTGCTATAGAAATACCACATGTCATTTCAGTGGGATCTCAAAGGAGTATTTTGGAGATTTTAGATAGATGTAAAGTGGTCATGACATGTGTAGTACTAACACTCATCCTGGGCAAACCAAGAACTTCTTTGTGTATAATGAGTACTAGGCCACCATGTGCTAATGATAAAAGAAAGGTTGTATCCTACATAATAAGAGGGCACATATGTAAGATCCTATGCATGAGCATGGAACTAAATGGGATAGGTTTGGGGAGATCCTTAAATAATATTATGCATAAAGGCTAAAGGTCTTCGATGTGTTCTTCTTGATTTGTGATAGCTCCTTATGCACTTCTTCTACTTGGCCATTCAAAACCTGGGCCTTATATTCTTGAACTCATGCACCCCTTGACTTATACACCATAGAAACCTATGTGCAGACATGCATTGAAAGATTTATGAAGGCATGAGTTATCATTATATTGATGCACAGACTTAGGCTTCTATCTTAGGCTTGGACACAAGTGAGAAACACCTATGTACTTTATGCTTAGAGTGATTGGGCCTTTGCAGGTGCATTATATCTTTGTAAGCCTTGGGAGGCCCTACACTGATCAAGGGGTGACTTATAAAGTCAACACTTCTAATGAACTCTATGGGCCACTTGCCTTCTAAGAAGGAATACAGTAGCCTTTTAAGGTGATCCAATGGGCATGGAGTCATTAAAGCTGAAACCTACTTGGCCTATGCCTGAATAGATTGAATTGAGTTCTACCCTCAATAAAATAGAAGGGAAAAGATAAGTGACAGATGTGAAAAACACACATAGAGGAAAATGAATCTAAAATAAAACTATACAATATGCACACAATCATTTATGGAAATGTAATGTGGGATAATCTAATCTACTATATACAACCTTTAAACATGGGCCTTCATCTTCTTAGATCAAAACATAAACCTCTTAGGTATTTTATGTTGTATACCTTCTATTTTTGATATGTGATGGGTGGAGGTGTGATGACATCTATTTGATATTAAGGAGGTGATCAAGGATGCTCTGTTTCTTGGACCCTTCTTCGATGAATATTTCCACCATGCTACACAAAAGATTTCTTTCTAGATGGCTGATGTTTTCAAAGTTGAACCAATCCTTCTCAGATCTCTCAGTGCCTAGCTATACTCTTTGCTCAAACCAATCCATTTGAAGCATGAGAGGCCTATTCTTAGTGATTGAGAAGCTCATGGATCCAATGTGTTACCTTTTCACTTCTCACAGTAGCTATTTTAAATCTAACATGCCTCTTTGAAACCCTTGTAATATGTGCTCGGGCATGCAAGGATTGATAATGCTTATTTACATAGCCTCTTCTATATTTTCATGTGGTTCTTTAGGCTCAAATAGCTGACATTTATCCTTTAGTTTGAATGAGTATTATGATGACTCATTCAAACCTAGGTGTGCATCTAGATCCCTATGGGCCTCCACCATTTATGCAATTATGACCTCTTCCATGTGCATGTCTTATTAAAAAAGGCCATTAGTGTAGAATTGGTCATGGGAATGACCCTAAGAGGATGTTAGATTATATTCCAAGCTTTCACAAAATTCCTCTAGCTCATCCTAAAAAGAGTCCTCCTCTTATGCCTATGATTGTGCTTATGAGCTCACTTTAGGGTGATCACAGTTGTTCTCTTTGAGTGTGCACTCCTCTTGAAGGTTAGCCTTTTCTTCAAGGTCTTTTTTTAAAGAACTAAATTATATCTCATTCACATAAGAGAGGTTATGCCCAAGATTTTGAATACACTCTAGAGTGGTGTAGATTGGATCTTCCTCATTAAGGTCCTCCCCTTCTACTACCACTTCATTATTATCTCATCAACCTGCTGCACTATCAAATTATATCTATCTTCTTAAAATGAGGTTGATTTTTATGGAGTGGTGGAAAATAGGGGGATGCCAATGATGATATCCTCATCATATTTACTTGAAGTATCCTCCTCATCTGAATGGTCAATGCTTACCTTCCATACAACTAGTCTTCCTTTGAAAAGGGAGATGGTGGAAGGGAAAGAGGCTTTAATTAACATAGAGGAAGGGGGATTTACAAGGTTGGACATTATGAAGTTTGGATGTATGGTCTAATAAATTTGTCATGACTATTATTGAGTCTCTTGAGGAAGGATGGGTTCTTTATTTGGCATATGTGTAGCCTTTTTGAAGCTTGAAACTTTGAAAGCAGGGGATTTATTTAAAGGTGTAATGAAGATATCTTGCCTAAAGCTAGGGACTTTGGGCATGAAATATTTATGTCCCATAGGTTGTATTTTAGGCATAGGGATAGCCTATTTGAATCTAGGAAAGGAAGGAATAGAGGTGGTTGACTATGATTCAATTATTTTCATCTATACAAGTAACTAATGCATCTGCTCTTCTTTGGCTATGATCTACCTAGCTAAGCATTCCTCTTCAAATCTATGATACTGTATCATCTCCTATTTCCAATTGTGATCTTGATGAGCAAGCTCCTTTTGTTGTCTACCATACCCCTACTCTCTCTCGATCTCCCTTATATATATATGGAAATCAAGATGTATATCATTGATACTCTATTGAGGTGGATGAGGAGGGTAGTAATGCTGATTGGGAGCAAGGTAGCTTATGTAGGGATGATTAAAATCATAAGCATGTTGCCATAGGGATTTAACTAGGGAAAGGTTAAAATCACTTGCATGAGATTGGTATGAGAAATGAGAAGGCATGAATGTAACATTTTCATGGAATGGGGGTGGAAAGACATATTTTAAGCACTTGGACTACTTGAACTAGTAGATTTAAACATTTAGAGTCAACAAGTTTTATATAAAGTGTCTTCAACACTTGATAACTAAGGGTAACACTAATCCCTTAGCTCTTTATTTAAACTTGATCCCATCAGACGTGTCAAAAACTATTTTCATTTGAAACGTGCACCCATGGATGCTCTGTAGCATGGTAATACTTTACGATGGGGTGCTAGGCATGAAATCCTTGTATGAGGTGCAAGAGGTTAAGATTCTAGGCATGAAAGTATTATCATGTAGATATGCACATGATCATTAATTATCTTGTTGTAATTATGGGAACATCCCCAAGGCATGAGACCCTTGCACTCCTTGGGATGAGCCTCTAGAGTAGGCTAGATTCCTTCTATTCAAAGCACACCTAGTTTAAGACCATCATGCATGCCTAAAGGGTAGAAAGGTAAATTACCACTAATCTAAACCTAAGATATTGAGGGAAAAGAGAGGGAAAAGGTAAGATATGATGAAATTAAAAAAGTTGATGTGCCTAGAATAGAGCGAGCACTCCTACTACCGTAAGCACACTATAAACACTTGAGAATAAGTCATTTATATAGAGATTCTACCAAGGATACTCCAAATGTATAAATTCTTCATATAGAGGTGTAGAAACATAGTGCAAAATTAAGAGGGATGAAGGTTATCCATAGACAAAACTTACTCAGACCCTAGTGCACATAAGATACAACCTATAGGTGAGTTTTGATTTCAATGAGGAGGTGTTGGGGGTGAATGACAATGAGAGGAGTGAAAATTACTCATAAAAAAATATCAATATATAGAAAATAACACATAAATCATCATAATATTAGGAGTTGAACTTAATTCTCATTAATCAACAAGACAAACAATACAAGTGTTCATAGAGGGAAAATTTTGGCAGTGTGAGGCTACTAATAATATGTTGACCCTTTTATAATGGAAATCTAAGATTTTATAGTAAATAAATCCTATTTTAAAATAAATACACCACTTGGGGTAGTGGGTGTTGTTTTAAATTATTTTATGGTATTGTAACCATGCCTCGTGAAGTTTATTTAGTGATTAGATCTGAATTTGGTGATAGGATTAATTCTAAATACATGTTCATAAGGGAATGAAATATTTTTATAACAAAGTCATAGGGTGGAATGAATTTAAATCCTAAAGTTTGATATCTACTTTTGTATTTAATCATTTTGATAGTGCCTTAGACTCTGTTCAACTACCTCCAATAACCTTCATTATATCCATCTTCCACTTGAAACATGACATTTCATGGTTGGTCTTGGGTGTGGAACTATAGGAATTCCATGTGTCACTTTGACAAGATCTTAGAGGATTTTTTTTATATCTTTTAGATGGAGGTAGTACAATCATGACATGTGGAGTGTTAGTGCTCATCCTAGGTGAACTAAGAACTTTATGTAGTATGAGCACTAGGCCACCAAATATCAATGAAAAAAAAAGGATTACATCCTACATAATAAGAGGGCACAGACGTAGGATCCTGTATATGGGCACAAAAATATATTAGATAGGCATGGGGAGATCCTTGAATAAGATTACACATGGAGTTTGAAGGTATTTGGCATGTTCTTCCTAATTTATGATAGCTCCTTGCACATTTATTCTACTTATCAATTTGGAACTTGGGCCCTGTATTCTTGAAATCGTACGTGCAAGTGTGCATTAAAATATTTATGGAGACACAAGTCATCATTATACTACTTCATAGACTTGTGCTTCTATCTTAGGCTTGAGTGAAAATAATAAACACCTATACACTTTATGCTTAGAGCGCTTGGGCTTTTTTATTTGTGTTCTCTCTTTGTAAGCCTTGAAAGGCCTTGTGTTGATTGGGGGTGACTTAGAAAGTCAATAGTTTCATGGTATGTAAATGGTTTGATGTTTTCTATTCAAGATGAATTGAGAATGCATAAAATAAATACCATGGAAGAGGCTTAAAAATTATCATCGAAGGCATAAGAAAATAAAAATATATAGTATTTAAGATCAACTAGGCCAAAAAAAGGACAATCATTTCTAATAAGGGGATGAGGTGGGTTTAATCCCATTAGAGGAGAATCATCCTATAGTATAGAGAAGTAAGGGGAAAATATACAAGGGTTTAAAAATCAACAAATAGGAAGAGAATTTTGGAGAGGTGGGGGCTATGGTGGTGGTAGAGGATGGAATGGTCAACACAAAGATTATTTTTGAGACATATGGGCACAAAGTGTTTGAGTTTCTACATTATCATGAATAAGAAAAGAGGCAAGTGAAAGGATCATTCTTGAACAAGTTAGCAGATAATTGTAAATACATGAAATAAACTATGAAAATTAGTAATATATTAACTCAATTAAGAAAAACTAAATTACAAGGGCTGAATTATAGAATCATTGTCCTCTTCAAGGGGAAAACCTCCTTTAAATAAGCTCAATAAAATAAATTCATGGATGCCTTCATCGGCCTCAACACTTTCTTATAGATTAAGTCTAATCTAAACAACTACTACTTCCCATGAATGTGGAATAAAAAAAAATTCTCATAGGATGACTTAAAAAGCATATGAATCCATAATAAATATTACACCAAAAAAATAAAGTGAAGGGGTAGCATGGGTTCCTAACATCCCCTCCCTCTTAGAAAAAGCTTTGTCCTCAAAGCTTTAGATGTGGGAATTGACGTTGAATCTGAAATAGTGGTTCCTATATGGAATCCTCTAGTTGCATCCTATGCCACCAAATTAAAACCTCTATGATGGAGTGGGTATAAAGTTAACATGTGTGCCTATCTAGGATTGCCTTTGGTTTGAGAAGGATGCAACTTTCATTATCAAGTTTGGTAAAATAGTCTACACTTTGATGTTGGTGCCAAGAACTTTCTTTAGAGAAGAGACATGAAATACTGGGTGAACTTGAGAAGAAGGTGGGAACTCTAAATTATAAGCAATTAACCCAATATTCTAGATAACTTTATAGGGCATATATAACTTAGGATCCAACTTATGATACCCTTTGAGTTTTAGGGAGGATTTATTTTATGGATACAAGTAAATAAAAACCATATCACTACTTGAAAAGTACATTTGGAATGGTGCTAATCAACATGTTGTTTCATTCAATTTTATGTCATATGAAGATTGTCCTATAGGATGCTAAAGATCTGATCTCGAGTTTGAAGAATCATGTTGTCTACTTGAAGTGATGAACTAATGGGGGTGTACATAAGGAGCACTAGTGGTGCTTGACCATAGATTGCTTCATATGGACCTATTTTTGTTGAAGTGTGGTAGTAGGTATTATACCACCATTCAAAGAGGGGGAGCCACTTTACCCATTTTTTGTTTTAAGGTGAATCAATGAAGAAAATTTTCCAAGAATTTGTTGACAATTTCAGTCTACCCATCCATTTGGGGATGATACCCAAAACTCATCTTTAGTTGGGTGTTAATATAGAAAAATAGTTCTATCCAAAAATGGCTAGTGAAGGCTACTTAATGATCTAAGACAATCAATGAAGGAATATCATGAAGATGGAAAATCTGGTCCAAGAAAATTTGTGCAACTATGGAAGTAGTATAGATATGGATGAGAGAAAAAAAATGACTATATTTGGAGAGGAAAACAACCAAAACCAGAATCATTATTTTCAATCTATATTTAGGAATCCCCTTAATTAAATCCATAGAAATATCAATCCAAATCTTGGTAGGGATTGGCAAGGGTTTGAAAAACTAGGGATGAGTGTTGTTTCACCCTTGTTAAATTGGTAGGTATCACATTTAACCACCATATATTGAATTTACTTTTTCATTCCCTTCCAAAAGAAGTTTCATTGTGTCCACTCATAAGTTATAAGAAACCCTAAGTGCCTAGTAGATGGTAAAGCATGGAGTTCATAGAATATAACTTGCTAAAGATCTGTGCTCTTGGGAAGGATTAGATGACCCTTGTATTGTAGATAAGTACCATCCCAAGAATAATGCAATACAAAAAAGGGGTTAGTGTCAAACCATTAAATGATTTGAGAAAATGAGGAGTCATTAACATACCCCTCCTATACAACATCCAACCAATTTAGAATAAACATAGAAATAGCTGAAAGGGAAGCTTGGTTTACAAATGTACAAGATAAAGCATCAACCAAAATATTGTTCTTACCCTTCTTATAAGTGATCTCATAGTCATAACCCATGAGTTTACTAACTCATTTATGTTGTGATGGGGTGGAGATCCATTGTTCTATGAAATATTTTAGACTCTGGTGATTAATTCTAATGCAAAAATGATTCCCTAATAGGTATGGCCCCCATTTTTGTATTGTATGCAAAATGGCTATCATTTCCTTCTCATAAGTAGAGAGTACTAATTTTTTTCCAAAAAGGGATTTGTTGGTCAAAAAAATGGGGAATCATTCTTGAAGGAAAACAACACCAATTTCATTACCGCAAGCATCATTCTCAATAGTGAAAGTCTTGCCAAAATCAAGCATAGCTAGAACATGGGTAGTACAAATAAGTTGTTTCAATTCTTCAAATGCACACTCAACAACTTGTGTTCATGTAAAAGCATCATTTTTTAACATAGATATTAGTGGAGCTAAAATCTTCCCATAATCCTTGACAAACTTGTGATAGTATTTAGTTAGCCCCAAAAAACCATGGAGGCTCTTGTGTGTTTGAGGATGAAGCCAATTTGTCATGTTAGTGATTTTTTTAGGATCCACCTAAACCCCTTGGGATGAAATAATATGATTGAGATACTCCACTTCATCTTGGACAAAAGCACATTTGGACTATGATGGTTAGAGAGAAGTTATAGTGTGATCTCTAGATGTTGGATATTCTTAGACCATGTTTTATTATAGAATAGGATATCATTGAAGAAGACTAGAATGAGTTTCCACTAGTAGGGCCAAAATATTTTATTAATCAATGCCTAGAATGTTGAAAGAGAATTAGTGATGCCAAAAGGCATGACCATAAACTCATAGTGGCCATCATACGTGTGAAAAACTATCTTAGGGATATCATCCTCATGAAGCCAAATCTGGGGATATCCAGAGTGGAGATCTAACTTGGAGAAAAAATGAGTGCCATGAAGCTCATCAATGATAGGGATCAGGAACTTATCCTTGATTTTGATGTGATTAAGTACACATAATTCAATGTAGAGGTGCTATGAACCATATTTTTTTTAACAAGGAGAATTGGAGAAGAATATGGGTTGGTATTGGGGTGAATAATGCCTTACTTCAATATGTCTTGAATGAGCATAGAAATATCAATATTTTATTGAAATGGGTAGTGATAGGGCCTGATGTTAGGAAGAATGCTTCCAAGAAGGAGTTGAATATGGTGGTCCTCTGATCATGAAGGTGACAATCCCATTGGTTCAAAAAAGATATGTTCATACATATGCAAAATGGTTTGTAGATCAGGAGTGGAGACCATTGATGGTTGTATTTGAATGGAATGGAGTTGGGAAATTACCTCATGTGAATTATTCTCAAGAAAAATTTCCATGTGATGTGAATTGATGATGCTGATTAACCTTGGTTTTAATCCTTACAATGTGTGTTTTTTCCCATTGTCTAAAAAGTGCATCTGAAGTTCAACAAAATCTTAAAAGATGGGTCCAAGTGTGTGTAACAATATCACTTCCACCTAAGGGCAAGGCAAACATGTCAGAGTACAAGTTATAATCTCCAATAGAGATACACACATTGTGATACTTCCCTTTACAAGGTAATATACCCCAATTGGCAATCATGACTTCAAAGTTGGAGTAAGGATAGACAAAATAATTAGCCTATTTGGTAATCTAAGGGTTAATAAAGTTATGAGTGATACCAAAATCAAAGAGTATTATGAGAGAGAACTTCTTAAAGTAACTCCTAACTTGCATGGTTCATAAGGTGGTGACTCTTACTAAGGCATGGAGAGAGATCTCTGGTTGGTCTTCCTAAGAAGTGGGTTCCACAATCGATGGAGCTTCTTTTGAATCCTCTATTGTATCTTGAACATATTCCTAATCTTTGATTTTAGGTAGAGAGTCCACATCTAATAGATAGATATTTTTCTCGACACATCGATGTCTCTAAGTGAATTTATCATCACCATTACGACAAAGTAATTTTTATCTATGGGCTCACATCTCTATTTCAATCAAATTCTTGATAGGAGTGCTTTTGGGGGCTAGAATTATTTTAGATCATTATAGAGATATATTTTTGAATGGAGAAAAATTGGATTTGAATCATTGTTAAGTTGTGATCTTGTCCTCTACCAACTTATCCAACCCTAAAGCTTCCATCATCAAGTTAGGCTAGGACATTTTGACCTCAAATAAAATTAAATCCTTTAGTACACTAACAAAGAAACTCTTATAGAATTCATTTGATAATCCCTCTATGTGATTGGATAGTTTTCAAATTATGTCTGATATTCTCTCACGGTTCCATTTGGCAAGTTTTCATGAGTGCTCTAGTAAAATCATTAAAATCACTATGGCTAAACTATTATTAAATAAAGGTACAAAAATTGGTCCATATGTGCTCATCATGAGCCTTGGTATACCAATGATAACATTGAAGGGCTTCATGTTCCAAGTGAAAGGATGCAAGTAGGACCTTATTGGCATACAAAAATATTATGTAAAATAAAATATTGTTCTACCTAATAGATCCATCTAGTTGGATCTACACCATTGAATCAAGGAAAATTAAGCTTTGGCCCACAAAAATTGTTGGAAGAAGAAAACATGGTGTTTGAAGAGGACTCTGTATGTCATCTATTATTCATGGTGGTATGTTGAAGACTTAGGTCAAGAATTTTTTCATCAAGATCTTTGATGTGGGTCTTGAGGGAAATAATTTCATTAGCCATGTCTTTTTCTCCTGTTTGGGTTACTACCATGACCAGAATAAGAGATTTTTTTTGTAATGGGTAGGAAAACTAGAGTTAAGACACGTTTAGTAAGGGAATTTTTTAATTTGGGTAAAATGGAAAGGGAAAACTAATTTTATTAATATTTTTTCATAGTAGGAGTATGATTGATGTAGATGAGGGTAATTTTAGGAGTGAAAATGGAAAAACTAGAAAATTTATCGAGGAGTGACAAAGGAATAGAAAAGGTAGATGAACACTATGGAAATTTTTTAAGGCAAACAAATAAAAATAGAAGTTATGGTAAAACTTTAAAAAAAGGAAAATTGAGATTTGAGAGAATTAGGAGTGGAATTAGTATATGGGACATCAAGGAAGAAGATGTGGAGAATGGAATTGAAGGTGTCCAAATAAAGTTTGAGGATCAATGGGGCTACAAATGGAGATATATGATAAAAAACAATTTTTTTTAAATTTTTTGGTTTCTATTTTCTGTCATGTCTAGTTGTAGGTCCTCTGAGAGTTTTCTAATACTCTATTGATAGTTTTATGAGATTGAGAGGATGAAGATTTTTTGGTTTTTGGGTTTTATCAACTATCTAAATGCAAGTCCTTTGAGAATCTTCTGATACTCTATTGATTAATTTTTTGAGAGTCTACTAGGAATTTATGAAACTAATAGAATGTGCCCTAAGTTTCAATGGATGTCAAAGTTTTATAGATATTTCTCTATCCACCAATACTATCTAAGTGAGTATTGCTCTATAGAAAATTTTTGGCCACAAGTTTACCTCTAAGCGATAGCTCTTGGTTTTCCTCATGGGTGGGAACTACTCAATCAAGAAGGGGCCATTTCTCATTTTAATGGTAGGTCCTCTCAATGGGCCAGCTACTTTTGAGTTCTTGTGGTACTCCTCACAATAAGTTTTAAGGCTTTCACCCAAGCACTTCCCATAGTTAAGTGGATAGGTTTTTTTACCCTGATCTAAAATAAATTATTGTGATACAGAATAGAGTTATGTAGTAAAATAGAGTTAAGAATTTTTGAGAAAAATACTTAAAGGAATTATGCAGTAGAAAAAAGTTTAGAATTTTTGAAAAAAAGGGCCTTGACAATTGTTTTGATATTATATTAGAGGATCCTTCCTAAATAAGTTAGCAAAAAATTGCAAATACATGAAATAAAATATGAAAATTAGCAATATATTAACTCAATTAAGTGGAAATGTATTACAATGGATGAATTGTAGAATCATTGGCCTCTTCAATGGGGGAATCCTCCTTTGAGAAATCTCAATACAATAAATTTGTGCATGCCTTCATTGGCTTTGATTCTTACTTATATACTAAGTCTAATCTAAGTAACTACTACTTCCCATGAATGTGGGATAAAACAAAATGTTCATGGGATAACTTAAAAAACATATGCATCCATAGAATTTATTATACTAACAAAATAAATTTAAGGGGTAGCATTTGTTCCTAACAACAATAAGATTGCCCATGAGTAAATTTGGTTAAGGTTGAAACAAAAAAAATAAAATATAGAAGTTGTAGCAATAGACTTAGAAGAACATCTCATGATGAGGAGAATGTTCTTAGCTCTAAGGAAATAACATGTGAAAAATAAATAATGTTGTGATTTATGGTTACAAAAAAATATGTTTCAAACAAGGTGCACTTCATGTGTTAAGATATGAAAAGTAATTATAGACAAATGTGGTTTTGAGAATATGGTTTCTAAGGAAATGATATAGAAACTAGGTGTGAAATGTGAAAAACATCCTTATCCTTATAAAATTTCATGTTTTAATAAAGGGAATGAAGTTAAAATAGATAAAATATGCTTAATCAAGTTATTTATATGAAAAACTTATAGGGATGAAATATGGTGTGATGCTATCCCCATGGATGCATGCCATGTGTTGTTGGGAAGGACATGCCAATATGACATAAAATAAATTCATGATGGAGTAAAGAATACATATAATTTATAGAAAGGTGTCATAAAGTTATTTTTATTAACTCTTAAATAATAAGGTTACATATAAATCATGTCATCCAGGAAATAATTTATCAAATATGAAAATAATTGATGCAAATACAAATATGACAAGTTGTTATTATGAATTAATAGAAAATAAAGAAGACATAAAAGTGGTGAAAATACCAAAATAACAACATAAGTGTTGAAATAATAAGCACATGTTATACCTAATGAGTTACCAAAAGGTTTACCACCAAAAAGGGGCATTCAACATCATATTGATTTGATTCCATGAGTAGCTCTACCAATCAACTAGATTACGAGAGGAGTCCAATAAAACATGCAAAGTTGAATAAATAAGTAACTAGATTGTTGAGAAAGGGTGTAGTGAGGGGAGTATGAGTCCATGTGCAATAATAGTAGTGCTAAATCCTAATAAATATGGAACGTGGAGGATGTGAATGGATATCAAATCAATAAATAAATTCACCATTACATACAAATTTACTATACCTATCTTAGATGATATGATGGTTGTGATTGTGAGAACAAAATACTTTACTAAGATTTATCTAAAAAGGCTATTATCATATTCAGATTCATGAATGAGCTAAAGAGAAAACAACATTCAAGACTGGGTATGGATTATATGAGTGGATGGTGATGCCATTCAGATTATCTAATGCACCCAACACATTTATGAAGATGATGAACATAGTGCTATAAGATTGCATTGGCAAGTTTGTAGTGGTTTATTTGGGTTATATTTTGATATTTATTAAGAGTGAAGAAGATCACTTAAAATAATTGAGAATGACGTTATAAATGTTAATAAAATAAAATCTTTATACAATCTAAAGAATTACAAGTTTATGAGGAAAATTATAGTATTTCTAGGATTTTCAAAATATAGTGTAATTAATAGATGAATAAAAATTAAAGGCAACTACTGAGTGGCCTATTCCAAGAATCACATCATAGGTAATAAGTTTCCATGGTTTAACAATTTTTTGCAGAAAGTTCTTTAATAATTTTAGTATTATTTTTACACTAACAACAAGTTTCACAAGGGAAACATAATTTGTGTGGACAAAGACATCAATAGAAAGATATCAATTATTGAATAAGAAGGTTACATACAAAATTCTTTTAGCATTTCCATATTTTAACAAAGTGTTTGAGGTATATTGAGATGATTCACATGTGGGTATTAGTGTTGTGTTAAGTCAATAAGGAATGCCAATAACATATTTTAGTGAGAATTTGAATGAGGTAAGAAATAAGTATTCTACATATGATGTTGAATTTTATGCTATTACATAGGAATTAAGACATTAGAGGCATTACCTAGTGCCTAAGGAGTTTATCCTATTTATATACCATGAGGCCTTAAAGTATGTGAACACTCAAAATAATTTAAATATTAGACATTTAAAGTGGGTGTATTTATTCTATAGATATATATTTATTTTGAAACATAAAGAAATAAAAAATAGGTAGTTGATTCTTTGAGCAAGAGAGTGGCATTTTTAACTACTATGGTGAATGAAGTAGTTGGATTTGAAGTTGTTAAGGCAATGCATGATATTGATCTATATTTTTGTAAGATAGTTTAACATTGTAATAATTTATTATTAGGTGAGATATTTACTATTCATGATTATTATCATATACATGATGGTTATGTCTTCAAGGGAAAATAGTTATGTATTTTAGTTGGGTATATAAAAGACAATATTATAAGATAATTACACTATGTTGGTTTTGATGGACACTTTGGTAAGAATAAGATAATAAATTTGGTTGAGAATAAGTATTTTTGGCCAAAGAAGAATATAGATGTGAAAATATATGTTTCCAAATTATGGATATGCCAAGTGGATAAATGCCATGTAAAAAATATTAGATTGTACAAGCCATTGCTAGTTTCAAGAATACCATGAATATATTTGAGTATGAAATTTGTATTTGGGATACCAAACACATAGAGAGGTAATTATTCATTTTTTGTTGTTGTAGACAATTTCTATAAGACAATTCATGTTATTACATGTAAGAAAACCAATGATTCCACTAGAGTAGTAGATATATTTTTTAAAGATGTTGTGAGATTGCATGGTGTTCCAAAAACCATTACTTTAGACAAGGATTAAAAAATTCCAAGTAATTTTTGAAGGAATTTATGGAATAATTTGGGAACTATAATGTAATTAATAGTGCATACCACCTATAAACAAATGGACAAATATAAGTAATGAACATGAGCTTGGAAAATTTGTTGAGATGTATAGTTCGAGAGAAGCCCAAGTAATAGGACTTGGCTTTACCATAAGCTGAGTTTGCATATGATATTTTCATAAATAAATCACCAATGAAATCATCATTTTAGATTATTTATGTTATAAATCCTAAGGGTGTGTTATATTTAGTGTAATTATCAATTTTAAAACATGTTAGTGATGATGCTGAAGCATTTGCAGAACACAAAACAATTACAAGTAACAAGAAAGCTACATGAAAATAATGACAAGTATAAGGAAACATAAGATATAACAAGAAGGCCATATATTTTTTAACAATGAGATTTGGTGATGATGTATTTGAGAAAATAAATATTTCCCAGAGGAACAAAGAACAAGTTAAAGTTTAAGAAGATTGATCCATGGAGAATCATGGAAAATTTTAATGATAATGTATATGAGATGAGTTTGCCATAAAATTTTGATATTTATAAAATATTTAATGTATCATATTTATATGATTTTCATAGAGAATATGATGAATGGGAATAAGAATAAGAAGTGGATTAAATGCAACAAGTACCAAGGAATAAGAGATAAAAGATAACATAGGTTCAAGATAAAAAGATAGTGAACACAAGACATGTTAGATATCACAGGTATTTGGTATAATTGGAAGAAATTAAACAAGAATAAAACACTTGGATATAATAATGTAAGTTAAATAATATTGATAAGAATATAATAAGGCAACTCGTAGGAGATGAGTTGTTTCAACCAAAGGAGAATGATGTAGACACTTATCTTACAAAGGCCATAACTTTTGATCTAGGAACAATTGATTTTTTTTTGAAATGAATATATCAAAGAGGAGTATGAAACCATAACCTATTATAGCCAATTAGAGTTTATATTTAAACATTTTTTAGGCCATACATGACCATATAAGGGTTTGGAATTGTATTTTAATTTTTTTTTTATAATTTAATACTTTAAAAAATTAGATATATTTGTAACCAAACATGAAATTGAGTTTAATTTCATCCATTAGTGTGAATTTATTGTGTAGAGGAAAAATGTATATTTTTAGGCCCATATGAGCTTTCATGTAAAAATTGCTAAAAATAATAGCTGCTAAAAATATCAGGGTTAGTTAACTCTAGGTAGCTTTTTGATTTATTTTGATTTTTAATTTTTATTGTCATCTCAAATTTCAAGTTGAGTTTTATTTAATACTATTATGTAATTATTTTAATTCATTCATGGAGAATTAAAACATGTTGATGTTTACGAAATTTTGGGAGAATTGTGCCTATTAAGATTTTGTTTTGCTAGTTTTTAGTTTTATCAAAATTGCCTTGACCCATTTCATAAAATATTTGGTGGATGTATTAAAATTTTTTTCCCTTATAGTGATGGTGGATTAAATTTTACAAATAAATCAAAACCTAAAATATAACATGTCCAAGGAGGAATAATAGGTTGTAATTATTTGGATGGTACATATGTTAAATTACTATGCCATTAACATTGATCACAAATCTTTGCATATTCTTAGCAATCATGTTATAAAAAAAGCCAATAGTAACCCATTTTAAATAATTTATTTGACATTTATTATTCATTAAAATAATCCACCACATTCTATACTATGACCCTATTGTAAGGTAATTTTAACTTCTTCATGTCATATGCATATAGGTAACTATTTGTCAAAGTATCACTTGGAAAAAGTTTCACCAATGATAACATATTTAATAATATATCATCTATATTTCCTTTTGTAATTTCAATAAAAAATGATAGACATTGTATCATTAAATAAAACTTTATATATATATACACCACTTTTAGTTGTTGCTATCATTATTAATAAATAATACATGATAGCTATGCAATTATCTATAATATCAATAGGAACAAGGAAAGTGACACTAAACATAACACCAACATGGTGATTATTTCTTCTAGGAATGTTGTTGATCTCAAACTAATCAAAATAGACAATCAAACTATGTACAAGGTTTCAATATGCCATTAGTTTTTATTTCCTAGTTTAACAATCACCTATCACTTGAATGATCATAAGAAATGATAATTACCATAAAATTTTATATATTTTATATTTAAAGTGGGAGTGTCTATGGACACTTACTCATCTATCATATTATGCTTACAGTGGGGCATCTTATTTGCCTCCTTCCCACCAACCACCACCTCATCCTCATATGAGGATGTGCATACATATTGAACCTATAATGATATTACATTTTTATATGGCATCCTTGTAGGAAATTGATAAAAAAACTTATATATGACATTAATAGTCCATAGAGTAGCATATATTGCATTGAAATTTGTGTGATTATATCTATTATATGTCATATAACTTCTATATGACACTATCACTCCCTAGAGTTACGTATATTTCCATTATTTTCAAATGATATTATTTATTCTATATGACATTTATGACATGCTAGTTTCCTATTTATCTTACAATGGAAATTTACATCAAATATTTTATGATAGTTAGATGTGTTTTATGTGAATTTTCAATGGTATTAGATATATAAATTATTATTAAACATGGTGTTTATAATTATAGTCTTTTGAGATGAGTGATTGCAAGCATAGGTTTATTAAGAACCCCTCACCTCAAAAAGGGGCATATAAATACACATTTTAAAAATGGATCAGATTTGAGTGAAATATTGGAGAAAATATTATTGAGATAAATTTGGGTTAAAAGGCTGGATAAAAAAATTGGTGTCTAGTTTGGCAAAAAATTATCTACTTCCTTGATCAAGAAGTGGATTGGGTTGTCAAAACTCCTAGAGAAGTGGATAAGTAATTACCACCAAATTGATGATTGCACTAAAATGTCTCATAGAAATAAATGACCATATAATTACATCACTAAAATCATGAAGATGATATTTATGTGAAGGTGATGGGTGTTTTTTATAACAGCCTAGTTGTATTCCCCAAAGGTCTTAACGTGCAACACATAAATTAGAAATCCAAAAGGTGAAATAATGAGAGTTATGAGATAAAGTTAAAGTAGACAAATAGAAAATGGGAAAAAAAATAATATATAGGTGATTAGTTAATATAAATATATTTCAAGGGGGTATTTGTAATTTTAATATGGAAGATGAGGAAATATGCCAAAAGGTGATGTAGAAATATATAGAAAATACAAGACACTTTATTTAAGTTTTAAAGGTTAAGATATTTTTAAATAAAGGATATAAAAAAAACCACATAGCATAAGTAGAGCTTAGGATAATAATTTAAGTATATAAATCATATTATGAAGGATTTATGCATAAAAATTAAAAAGATCCTACCTTCACACGACATGTTACCCACTCCTCGAGACCTTGATAGAGGCATTAATCAACTACAAAGATTAGGTATTGGTGTAATAAATTAGGTGGAAATAATTATATAAATGTAAAAAATCCTACCCCAATCTATTGTCTTGGAACACTTTAGTGGATCGTGGATTTACATTGAGACCAACTATGGATATTTGACTTCAACTAGGATAATGGGTGTGTCAAATGCTATGACCACATATTTTAGTTGACTTTGAATTTATAAATATATGTTTCCTTTTGAAATTACCTTTATTTTTAATTTTTAATTTTATATATTTATATTTTGACTTATTTTTATTTTTATTTTTCTCCTCCATTAAAGTTCAAAAAACCAACAACGAGTGCTAAAGATAACTAATACAAGATATATTACACCTAGCCTCTAGAAAATAAAACCTAGGGGAAAGGAAGCCTAAAAATTATTTGAATTACAAGAGAGTGAAGTATTATATTTGACCCAAGTGTGCCTCAAGTGAAAGATATGAAAGGTAAATATGGGAATCATGAGAGATTTGAAAAATGTAAAGTGATATAATGTAGACATTTTAGTATTTGATCACAAGAAAGGATATTTTTTTATTCAAATAGACTAAGAATAAATGGAATTATAAGTACATGAGAATGAAAATAAAATAACATAATAAGTGCATAAATGATAGAATAAGCCCATAATGATAGGTGATATGAAGGATGATAGTAATGTCACTAGATAATCCATGTAAACCTATGATTTATCTAGCACAATTACAAATAGTAGTAAAATTTGAGAGGAGAGAAGACAAACATAAGACACGAATATAGTAAAAATAAGATACCAAATGATATAAAAAAGAGGTAATGGATAAATATAACCCAAGAGGGAGAGGTTGATAAAAAATATCTACCAAAGAGTGTGAAAAAAGCCAATGGCCAAATTAATCTTGGAGGGAGATACAGAAAAATTAAAGATACCAAAGCATCTGAATATATTCAATAGATAAATAAAACTAAGAGGGAAATATAATAAGGTGTTGAAAATTAAATAACATGATACAAGAAAAGTAAAGATCGATAAATAATCAAATTATAAAATACAATGAAATAATATCCAAAGCATGATAAAATATAAATTTTATAGTAAGTATATGACTACTCATAAATGTCTCAGAATATCATTACATGTATCATAAACCACATCATAAATATTGCATTAAATATCATATAATGCCTTAACCATGATCTTTAATACTCCATCTAAAATACATGCAATAAAAACTTTACAAATAGCCTTGATAGATAAATTATGGGAGCTATAATTAAAAGAAAGTTGTGCCTCCATATGTGAATAAGATAAAAGGGGAAGGAAATATTTTGCCTGAGAGGTGGTTTTGGATAAAGGTGAGGTTATTCATCCTATCTTAGGAAAATAATGTTTTGGCCTGGAATATTTATGAAAATGTTATTGAATTGCTCTACAATTATTCATATAATAGGTAGAAGACTCACACCAAAGATAATAATTCTCCTTATTTTTTAGATAATATGGGAAGTTTTTTTTGAGAAGGCATATATATAGAGAGAGGAATACTCATGGTTTTGAGATGAATTACAAAAAAATATTTTGACAGTCTTAAAAATTGCTCACATGATGAGTACTTGTCCCAAGAAACACATAAAAGTTCCTAAGTGGGGAAGACATACACAGTGGTCAAATATCCATAGAAGGAGATTGTCCTTGTAAATTTTTATAATATAAATGTCTCTAATATGGTTTATATTTATTAACCATATCCCATAGGGTATTTTTAAATTTACAAAATTTCAATGGATGATGACATCCTAACTCTCTCATCAAGAACCTCAATGTTGGTAGGCATGGTTCCAAAGCAAACATCCAGGGAGGGAAAATATTTTGAAAACTAGAGACTTAAAAAAAGGATTTAAATTAGTATTAGGATCATAATATACACTAGGAATATATAAATGAGTATCATTGTGCATGCTCTAACAAGAAATAACAATCATGTTAATTATATATTTAAAATATGCTTATTCATAAGATTGTTGAAGAGATGATTTAGAATTTCTACATGTTTTTATATAGAATATATAAAAAAATGGATAATATAATGTATTTCCATCTTCATAATCAAGTTTTTTAAGATCCACTTTGAGGGATTCAACCATAATGTCATTTGAAGGATCAATAATTTAATATGTATTTAGAATAATAATTATTGTAGTGTAATGCCTTGCCTTAAGACACATGTTGTGTGATCATGAGAGTCACCTTCATTATAATCATATTATGAACTTGTGAATTTTATAATAATTTGATTAAATAAACTCTATATACTAATCCATGGATTATTATATGCTTAGACACACATGTAACAATATATATGTTTTATGTGATTATTAGATTGTATTGTGTATGATCACTTTATTACCTTATGAGATATCATATTTCCCTTAAGCATTATGATCTGGAATTTAAATTATTTGATTGAAATAAATATATCATGATGGACTATGATTTTATTTATAAATTTTATTGATTAATATAGATTATGGATTCACCTTGTTATAATATAGAAGTCTTGTGATGAATCTAGTTTTCTATGTAGATAATAGGAAAAGGGGTACATTTATCTTGATGTTGAAATGAGTTGTATGGGATCTAAATTTTTTACATAGAGATAATATTTGAGTCAACATGATGTATGAAGATCTCTAAAAACATACATCCATGTTGCATAAAGTAGGATACACAACATATGATCCTTTGGGCAGTTGGTAATCCTCAATTAAATGCAAATGGGAAGATTGCACTCTAATTTATAACACATGGTCATAAATAAATAAGAAAAAATAAAAAAAATTAATATGACATACAAAAATTTAAAATAATATATGGTAATTCATTAAATACAAAAATATAATGGAAGGGACTTTGATCCCAATGAGAAAATACTTTATCGATAAATAGGCAGAAATCCACTTGCCAACAGTCAAAAGAATCAATGAAATAACTAAAGATATATAAAAAATAGTCAATATTCATGAGTAGATGAAGGAATGAATAATTCTCATTCTCAATCTTGTCCATAGATCAATGAAAGTAGAGTGAGAGATCTAACACAACTAACATACATAGAGAACAAGAAAAGAAAACTACACATGCATTATTATTAAATGCAAAACATATATTTGGTGAGAAAGAGAGAGGAAAATATTAAAGATTATTTTAGGAAGGATTTAAGGAAATATATGACCATTCAGGGGATGGAGTAATAAAAAGGACATAAGAGAAATGGAAGAGTAGTTTGGGAGGAGAAAGATAACAACCTATTGGTGTCCAATAGGTAGTGTCCCAAGAAGTGTTTCAATTGGCCTTAATCTTGTTTATGCTTTGGATGCAAGTAAAACATATGTTTTGTTGTTATGATCCTTATTATTGCATTTTTTTGAATTCCCTTGTTGAAGTATGAAATTTAGTTATGATCATTGATCTAAAATTTATTACTCACAACCTCCTTTATGGATTGTGCTTTTGTAAAATAGTAGCTGGGCTATTTTTAATTTATATGATTTCTTCTTCTTCTCATTTTATTTAGTTTCCATCATATGTGATTTATTTGGGTGGGTTAAGCTAAAATAATAATAGGTATTACATTTGGTAGTTATATAGGGTTCATTGGGTATTCTTTGCTATGTATCATAGAGGCCTCTATCAAGGTGTGGGAGAGGTGGTTAAGTCCTAAACTAGTGTTTTGGGGGAACATTGTATTTCATGGGGTGAGATATCTCCACCAAGTGTAAACTATTTCTTATTTTTCATGTGTTACATGCCTTGACAACACTCAAATATCATGTTGATGTGGGTTTGGGACCCTGTGTTCATTGTAATACATTCTAACCTTTAACTTTTTTATTTTTTTATTGTTATTGAAATATACCACTATTAACTTGATTGTGATTTTTTTAATGGGTTGTAATACCCTCATGTTTACTAGTATTTAGTCACTATTATCAACTATTGAACCCATATAAGACCATTTCTCTTTCTCAAATTTTAAAACAAAAGGGTGTCTTAGAATTAGTTGGGAATAAAAGCTTGGGATATAATATAATGGGTTATTCAATTAATAAATAATGAATTAGTTAGAGGATTACTCAATACCTCTTTATGGACAACATGCACTCACCATGAGGGTGTCCAAGTGAAACATGGCACTAAATCATCCCCTCATTCAATATTCATTTCAACATTAGAAATCTAGCTAATCGAAAAGCAACTTCAATAAAATGGTGTACACATTATTAATTTAATATCTTTTTTTTATAACATTAATAAATTAAAAATTTAAGCCATCTAAAATTATGTGGGGGTTTACACATTATGTTACAATTGAAAATTTTGTTTTAAGTGCTTAAAATGAACCTAGGTGTTTTGTGTTAAGTTGTTTTGTCGAAATTCTTACAAGGTTTTGTAAATTTAAGCCAAAGGGGCCAAAATAAATTTATCAAACATTTCATTTGGTGCATAAAAATTACACTTACTTAGATTGTATATTCTTAAAAATTTTATTTTATACTTGTTTGTTTGTTTGTGCAAAGTGAAGAGTGCATGTATGCTCTTTAATAAATTAAGGATAAAATATGTTTAGTTTCCATTTATATAGAGATTATAATAACATGTGGTATTTTTCTTTATGGTTTCACTATAAAAATCATAGGGATGCTTGGAATGAAGCTCATACTATTACTTCTCTAAAAGGATAAGCATTATACCGAATGTTTCCCTATTCTATTTTAAGAACATGTTGTTGGCTTGATTAGTGAATTAACATTATCTGTTATCAAATGAAGGAATATTTCATTTAAATATGAAATAAAACCATATCAATAGCTTTAATCATTTATGTGAATGAATCATAGTGTTTTAAAGTAAACCATCATAGATTATTAACAAGATATATAATAGTTATTGATTGATGCTTGATATAAGTCATATTGGCCAAAATTGTGTTCAGTATGAGAACTAATTAACTTTATGTTAGCCAAATCAAATGGATTCCATGTTTATTTCACTTACATGTATATATCTTAGGACTAATCCTGATATAAGTCTAGAAAAAGGCCAAGCAACCTCTTTATGGAGTGATTATTATATCATATAACATATATTCTTGATTGCAATAAAGTATAATAACATTATATCTACTTGGAGAAATTATGTCTTATCCTATGACTATCCCCTTAACCAACTCATTGACTTTGTTAGGTCCCTTTGAAAATCACTTCATGTTCGAATTCATTCATTTGACCTTGGGGCTAAGCCCTTATCTTTATAAGTTGGAAAACCTTCCCTATCAATTACCTTAGAGAGTTAGGCTTTGAACTTGTGTTAGGCTATTGGCCTTATCTTAGCCTTGGGTAGGTAAATTTAGCTTCACCTTAGCTATTTAACTTAAATTTTAAGTTAATAACTTAGACCTTATTTATTTTTTTAACCCTAAATTGAGATGAGTAAATATAGTATAGGGTTAATAAAATAGAAATGAATAATCACTAGGGTGATAAACAAGTCTATAGCAATCTAATTAATTATAAACTCATAAAAAATATTCTAAATTTATAATACTAATATATGTTAAAAATAGAAATTATAGCTATTGATTGATTTTGAAATAAATTAGAAATAAGATTACTTAGCTTTTTTACTATGTGCATACAGATCTAGGATGAAATAAGATAGAATTGGACTAGATAAAGATCCTATAACAGTCATCACATTCTATAAATTTTCATTTTGTGGCCTTAAACACTTATGTCAGATATGGATGGTTGCATCAATACTATTGTCTAAGTTGGACATAGATGTCAAGTATAGAGTATCAAATATATCTAAGTGTGACCACCTAGAGACTTATGTGTTTTAGATGAACTTTACTCTAGCATGTTTATATATTACACATATGTTTTCACTATTTGTCAAATGATCAAACACTAGATTTATCACCCTTGCGGTGACTATGAAAAAATGGGTTAGTGGGAACATGGTGTTGATTTATCCCAAGGACCCCTCTATCAATGGTCACTACCTACACATCTAATACTCTGAATAGGTCCTCATACTTTTGTAGTTATCCACTGTGTGTTGGATTATGTGTATCAAGATGCAACATGTGATAAGTAAGTACATAGAGTGATCTAGCTTGTAACTTGGAAAATATGGCCCATGGAATGTTCCTCTAGTACTTCACACCTGTAGATGAGTTATCCCTATGGCTAATAGTTAAATAGGAAATAATAAGGAATATTTGATCACTTTAATTCTTGATTGAGTTATTTTGGTAAGTTACCTTGTGAGTTATTGGGTCTATGTTAGGTGACATATGAATGAGGATTGATATTGTATATATATCAATCCCATTTAGAAATGTCTCATGTTAAAGCACTTAGGCTGACCATAAGGATAGATTATAATTGAAAATTTGATGGCTTTAGGGAACTAGTCACTTAATTTGTCATAGGACACTAGTGTTGACATAGCCATCTAGTTGGAACACAAGTGTCCAAGAAGTTATAAAATAGGTATAGGTCTAAAAATTCTATATGATGATAATGTGTAGGTTTATAGAATTTTGATTAGTATATAAGACCTAGCCATCATAATAACATATTTTTAGACTAATAGATAAGCAATAAGCACAATATATAGTAGATGTGAACCTTTTAGTAGTAAGAAGGTCTTAGAATTAAATGATATAACCATGAGAAGTAATTTCCAAGTATACAATACTAAAGCATTATATAATTCAGATTTAGTGTCTACATTTGTCCCCATTTAATTAGTAATAAAATTATTAGTTTAAAGGAAAAATAATGTGTAATTGGGTGTGTATAACACACTTTATCTTTCCATGAGTCCTACTTGAGTGCTTTTATGGTGACTAGCCTGCAACCAACAACATGTTACAATACATAATCATTACATAAAATATAGAATTGCAATAATTTTGAATGCTTGAAAGTAAAGAGAGAAATTTTAGGAGTACACCTTTGTATCAATCCAATCATCTTTCCTTTTGGTAATTTGATTTGAATATATTATTTATTATGAATCTTTGGAGATAATATTAGGATAATAATATAACCTAAAAGTGAAAAAATATATAAATATAGAGGGAAGTTGATGTAGGAGAATCAAACCAAATTAGTGAATTTTTAGTGTTCAAGGTTCAAGTACATGCTAAGAGGTATAAAAAATGTATAAAGGGTCTTAGGAAGCCATGAGATGGCTTAGAATTTGAATTGGAGGTTTTCCCTCCAAAATTGTAATTTGAATTTTCAAATAGTAAGAACAAGCCAAAAGGGGTCCTAAGAGTCTAATGAGGGAAAAATTGGTTACATAGGGTCAAAAAGTCATGTAAAGGGTGATATAAGTCCTAAAGGTCTAATTTATCAAGTTGGAAGTCATGCATTAGTTATGTATCCTTCACCCATATGTTGGGTTCAAGAAAAGAAACCTTTGCCTTATAACTAATAAAAAAAACAATGTTGAAGTTGGTTTTATAATAATTTGTATGGAATTATGGAAGGAGGAGATAATAGGAGAGACAAGAGAGGTATCAAATAAGGAGGAGGATCAGAGGAGGAGAGAACATTAAAACCTCTTAAAGAGAATCTATAGTCCATAAAAGGACTGTTATGTAATAGTGAATGAATGTATGAATAAAGAAATGTGTTTTGATGTGTGATTTAATTCAATGTGTTTGATTGAATCAAGTTATTATTGTCTTGGATAAGTACTTGAAATCATGAATATGTTATGTTTGTTTAAAGTTGTAGGTGAATGAAGGACTGTAGGTGATCATCAAATAAAAGTGACTACAAGTCACAATCAAGAATAGAGGTTTGAAGTGTTTTCATTAGGTTGAAAGGTTGTGAGAAATTATGTTATTTTTTTTGGATATATTGAGTCTATAAAATCCTTCATATAAGTAATTGAGATATCCTTGCATGGAAAACTCAGCAATGAGAGTTACTCTATCTTTATACCCTATTTCATTTATGATAGTCAATCTGAAAGTGAAAGGTTGTTGTTCACAAAGTAGTGTATTGCTTAGGTGAAATAATGGTGGTTTATGTGGGTAATATGGTGTGAATAATTTTTTTTTTAGGATAATACTAAGTCTTAGGTTAGTAGATCAAATACTTGATAAAATGACAGTAGACAATCTTTAGAAGAAACCACTATGTATACAGAGTTCAATCCATGGATGAAAAGCATTAAGGAATGAAGGTAAGGAGTGGATGATTTTTTGGTTGAGAGAATAATTATAGATAATAGGAATATTTTAATTTCAATAAATAAATTATGGACAAGTTGGTATGTTTGAATATCTACAGGGTTAACACCATAAACCACTATTTGTATAAGTTCTATTTCATTTGACATAATCAATCCTTAAGGATAAGGGTTGGTTTTGAGGATGGAGAACACCTATGTACTTGGTAAATGTGTTATAATTTTTTGGAATGAAATTAGGTACAATATAAACCATATTGAACACTAAAAACACCTTAGAAAGTAAGTTGAGTTTGAGACCCTTTAACAGTCATAGACAGTCATACCCTGTTTACATAGTCAGTTAACAAAAGGAAAGTAATTGATGTATGAAAGGTGAAAGTATATTTTTTATGGTTATATTTATATTTTAATGAGGTGGGTAAACCCTAATAATGACCTAGTATAAGTGTATAATCAAATTGAAGGAACTTAGTCCTAATAAGCCTTGCACAATCCCTTAAGTATGCCTAGAACTCTAAATTTAGGCTTGGTTTAAGAATATGAAGATGAAATGAAGACTATAACCTATTTGGGAAGATTAATAAGGTGAAAAAATATCATAAGGTTATTTGGTAATTTTAAACCTTGTGTAACTCAAGTTATATAATTTAATGTGCCCTCAGCCTATGTAGGGCTAGAGAAACCCTAGAATTAGGGATTTGTCATTTTTGAGAGTTTTAACATTTGAAATTTGATGAAAATTTGTAATCATACTATATTTGAGGTTAAAAGGGTGATTAAAGTGTTTTTTTCTTGATAATATATGGATAGGTACATATTTGACAATAGAGGGTTTGGAATAGGCCTAATTAGGCCTAGTTAGATGAATTTAACAAAGGAAGTGCTAACTAGAAAATATTAAGTCATGAAACTTTACAAACACCTCAACGTGGATAGAGGGAGTATAGAAAAATGTTTAATTTTTTAAAATAGTGCTTATATTTGGTAAATCAAGTGAAAACCTCTGAAAAAGGGTTACAAGACTTATAAGGTCACAATTAGCTTGGAAAGGGGAAATGGGTGTTGAAGAGTGTTTGATCCATTGAAAGGGGATTATAAAAGTATGATATAAAAATTTAATTCCTTACATTCAATAATATTGAGTTCTATAAACATAGATCAAAAATTGTTCCTAGAGATCTAGGAGGTGTGTTTAGTGGAAGAACTAACGAAAGAGTTGATTATTCAAAGGAGACTAGAGTTAAGAGATGATGTAAGAGTGAATGTGATTGGTTTTAACAGAGGTCAAAAGACATTAATAATTGTCTCTATAGAGTATAAGGCATAATTATAATTGAATGAGGTTATTAAGCCCAAAGACAAAAAAGAGATTGGCATGGATATAAAATCTTGAAAATCAAACCATCAAGTAATTTGTGACCAATTAGGTTTAGAATAAGTTGATGGTGTTTTGGTGACTTCTCCACTCTTCTCCAATCTTCCTCTACATAAGTTGGTATCATATCCTGGTAAGGTTTATTTGATTTTTGTTTTAAATTCTTTACAAGTTGTTAATTTGAGATGAATGCATAATGCTATGAGGTATACATGAGATGACACATTGTAGGTAATTAAGGGAGAAGAAGGTTACATGTCTGGTCTATTGAGGTAAACATAAATGAGTATAATATTTATAAAGAGAAGAGATATATCCCTAAATTCCTATGAGACAGACTAAAAACTAGTCAAGAAAATACTATAAAAGGTAGAGAGAAAATAGAGCATTGGATATCTAAGAGAGAAGACTCCATAAGAGAGTCAAGGTAGGATAAGAAGAGGTCCTAGATAGAGGATAAAAGAAGAGTAAAGGCCCAATAGAGGTATAAAAGTCAAGTTTGATACACTTACTAAGAGGAAGGTCTAAATAAGCCTAGGAAACAAAGAAGTGAAACAAGATAGATATAGATAGAGAAGTGGAAGACATAAGAAGAGAATTAGGGAAAGGTATAGAGAGGATAGAGATCATGATGAAGCTCATAAGAGAAAAAGAAAGGAAATGGATTATCTGGAATGTGAGAAGAAGAGTGAAGTGGCCACTAGAGTCACTTGTGAAAGAAATAAGGCACAAGATGAGTGTCTTTGAGAAGAAGAGAGATAAAGAATCCCGAAGTGGCATGAGAAGAGAGATGTTGCCAAGTGATAAATAATATAGAGAGATAAATAAGAGAGTTATCATTGAAGATAAAAATAAGGAGATAGAAGTGATAAGAAGAGCACATGAGGGTAAAGACAAGAAGAGAAGATAGAGAGTGTCTATGCCAAAGACATTCCAAGAGACTATGTGTTTTTTCATTTTTTATGTGAAATTACATTCAAGTTTGTGTATGCAGGTATAAAGAATAAATTGGATAAGACCAAGCATATAGTCTCAAAGTTGGTGAAGTATGGGCCAAACACATTACCCATCAAGTGACAAGAGGATGAAAAAATAATAGAGCCTCTTGAAGAAGACAAGATTATGGAGACTGAAGACATTCCACATGTTGAAAATGAAGAGAATGAGGAATACTATGATGCATTTCCATGTATAATAGATGAAACCAAAGAAATGGTGCACCAAGAAGACACGCAAGTCACCCATGAAGACATGGAAGAAGATATAAGCTTGTAGAAGTTTCCTTTTGAGGTAAATGAATATTTGAACATTTATTTTGATTACATCTATGAAGTAGAAAAGGATGATAGACAGATTGGGCGGAAGAATGACAAATTTCAGCCCTCAAAAAGAGAACAAGGGAATAGATATGTATGGCCTAAGTGGTTGAAACAAATAGGTGATGAGAAGAAGGATTTGAACCTCAAACAAGAGGTCAAACAAGGCAAAAGTATAGGTGGAAAATAAACACAAGCATGGAAACAAAGGACAAATGGTAAAGAACACCAAGTTGGTATGATAGATGACCAATCCATAAGGCATGAGAGTGATTCAAAGAGAACCAAATGGTAGCTAAATAAGGTACAAGTCAACAAATGGATGGAAAAAAATCATGATAAGAACACAAGAGGATCATGTTACAAGTGAATTCCAAGTAATCATGAATATTTAAGAATAGGGCAAGCTCACAAAGCAAGCAAAAGAGATGGTACAAGCAAATCAAGTCAATGAGAAGAAGGTATAACCATGTGAACAAGAAAATGAATGCATAAAAGAAGATAAGTGTTTGTAAGACTTGTTTTCAAATGTTATATATGATGATGTGTGTGAGTTGATTTCAATGATGAAGATCTCTTGTATATGGAAACCATTGCATTGATGAATGAGTGTGTAGTAAAGAAAGATGAGGATGAAACACCTTAAAGAGTGCTTGAGAAGCAAGGTATGAAATATGAAGAGGTTGATGTGACTCTCATGAATGAAGAAGTCTATAGTCATATAAAATGAGATAATTACTAACTTTATCATGGATAATAACACCCAACCCTTAGGTCCCTCTTGTTTGCTCTCATAACCTTCATAGGCATTTTTTCACTAATTCCCAATCATCTATATCCCTCCATAATTGATCCTAGCTAAGCCAAACCCCTCTTTCCATGATAGATCCATCCTCGTAGGTACCATTTGCTTAGGATAATAGAACCACACTAGGACTATAGCATTAGTGCCACTCTTATCCACTTTTAGCATTGTTGTCCAAGTCCATTTATAGCCCCAACGGTAAATTTCTTCTAGTTACCCATCCTTCTCTTTGTTAGCCTAACACGAGTACATTCAACCCATGACCAATAGATCCCTATAAAATCCCATTCAAAGATCATTTATAAAGGGTTGGAAATTATCACTAAGCAAGTAAGAATACAAACAAGACTACTCAAGCAATCTTCCCTATTTTTTGCATATAACAAGCCAACACACTTACAAGATTATTCAAATCTTTACACTAGTTCCTAGCCATCTCAAGCACATCCATTTTAACATTATGCATCTTCATACGTATAATTACATAACATACAATCAAGTGGAAGGACTACATATGGCTTGATCCCTCTTTGGAGTATTGATATGTAGGCATCATGCCCACATAAGGGGTGTGGATCTACATCTAGTGAATCTTAAACATACTAAACCCCTACCTCACTTTCTCAAAATTGGTCAAAGGAAAATTGAAGATAGATTTAGAAGAGATAATCTACTCTATAAGGGGATCCATAGACTTCCAGTTGTTGAAACTTTGTAGATAGGGTCACATAGATAGTGAAAAAAACCCAAAAAGCTTAGATCCTAAGAAAAATAATGGTAGAGGTGGACTATATCACTAGTTCCACTCCTATCCAATCCCAATGCTCATATCCAATCAAAATATGAAGTCTAGATCTTAGTTTGTGATAGTGTCCTAGTCCTGCACAATGAGTATCAGGCCTTGTCTTAGCCGTATCAGTTGGTTTTCAACTAAGTCTTCTTTTCCATTTCTTATTACTATTTTTAGAAAGGTCAAAATTACAATCTAGTTTACAAAAATTAGTAGCTTAATTATTGCATATTTATTTAATGATTTTACTACTCAGACCCTTTAACTAAATTAGGAATAATACACCAATATTTTTAAAATTGTTAAATCATTTGGTGAACCTAACTTACTTTGTTTGCAAATAAAAACCCTAGGGTGAATTTCCTAATAATTTTTCCTATATTTTTCTAATTTTTCACTTACATAATAAAATTAGAAATTAACATTAAATTTTAAAATTTCATAGTAATTTTAAATTTTTTTTTGGTTTAAACCCTAGTTGCCTATACTAGGTTCCAGTATTTTTTGAGTAATTTTATAATTTTTTACTAGCATATTTAAATAAAAAAATCCATTCAAATTTCAAAAGTCAATAGTATTTTTCAAAAACATTTATTTTTCAAAACCCTTGTAGCATCTACTAGGTCTCTTTAAATCACAAATTTTCTAATAAATTTTTAATTTTTTACTTGCATAAATAACTCAAAAATTCACTTTCAATTTCAAATTTTCATAGTAAATTGTTCAAATTATTATCTTTCAAACCCTAGTTGCATGTACTAGGTCCCATTGCTTCTTGAGGTATCTCCTTACATGTTTGTGAGATTCGTATCCTTTTTACATAATTTTTAGTTCATTATATTTAAGACTTTACATTTATTATATTTAATACTTTCCTTCTCTAGCACTTTGTTTATTACAAATTATTAAAAAAATTCAGTCAAAATTCAAATTATTTTCCTACCTTAATAGTTCAATACACCAGTTTTGATGAAATTGATAAAAGGGAACTTCAATAACTCTTAACTAAACACCCTGACATGCATGATGACATTATTAAAATACTAAAAGAAGAAAAAAAAGAGTGAACAATGGTCAATATTCTTAAACCATAGAATAACTAGTTACAAATGACAATATGGGGGTAACTACATCTCAACAACCCCCTATAGCAACCCAACCTACCTCTATGACACCAGCTACAACTAGTACATATTTGTCTCTGAATGTCAAAATACTTGTGCAAGAGATAAAATCTCTTCAATCCAAGGTGCTACATCTTGAGCAAGGTGCCTCTAGACTTACACAAGATTTGGATTCTTTTTCTCTATTAAATACACCATTGACATGTCACATTAATTATACACCCTTATCAAAAGGTTTTATTCAACCCAAACTTACTCTATATGATCGAAAGGGTGATCTAGAGACACATATGAGATATTTTCATGTAACATGATTGGACTATGTACCCAATGACTAGCTACTTACCAAGTTATTTTCATGGAGCCTAAAGGATTATTATTTACAATGGTTCTACAGTCTACCAAATCAATCAGTCAATGCATTCAATCCTTTATCTGACATGTTCCTAGCTCATTTTAGCATTAATATTGGTGATAAAGTTTCATATTCCCAAGTTCCATAATAAAAACAAAGTCAATTGACAATCTCACAGATTATGTTCTCTGATATAAGACTATTTTGGCTAAGATAACTAGCCCCATGGCCAATCAAGAGTTATAAGATATCTTCAAATAGAATATTCTACTAGATTTGCATGAATCAATCATGTTCAAAAGATTCTCTTCCTTCACTAAATTTTGTCACACACTAAAGTAATGAGAAGTCAAACTAATTTCAATGGGCAAACTCAAATACACAAGTATCTTAGACATAACAAATAAGAGTAACAACAAAGTCCCATACAAAATCAAGGTCAATGAAACTGACAATTAATGTGGCTTCTGAGCCCCCTCAGTGAGTGGTTTTATCAACACCCCCTTGGTGAACCTTCACCAATCTACCAATTTCTCTAGCCATAGTTTTACAATAGCTATTGGAATGTAATATCATATCTCTCCCTCCTTTTTGGGAAATTGACCCAACAAAGCCTCTTCCATAGGGATATGATTAGCATGTATTTTGTGAGTTTCACAGGGCACCAGGCCATACAAAAAATATATGCATTAGTTTGAGACACAAGATACATGATTTGATAGATGGAAATCATATTGATCTTGGCACTTCAATTGAGCCTCTTCAGGGAAAGCAAACATAGGACAAAGCTTTGAAAATATTTTTAAATCCTTTTCCACAACATTATAAATAGGAGATAGTGGACACATTAGGGGTTCACCATGCATATCATGCACATCCACCACCAGATACATATAGGGCACCTTCAGTTGAGACACATACTTTGAGTAACATGATTGGTGTATACAATTCTAAAGTTACAACTAGACCTTCCATCTCTTTCTTAGAGTAAGAGATAGTCGAGGATGATTTGGATTATCATGCACTTTTTATTAGAGATTACATTCATAATAATCCTATTCATAGTGTTCTCATAGACAATGGATCTAGTGTGAACATGTGCACCATGAAATTATTACAGCATTTGAGATATTCAAAGTAATATATTACCTAGATGGACATAGTTATTAGTAGATTCAGTGGGCACATATAGAATTCATTGGGTGAGATTGTACTTCCTCTATAGGTTGGTCCAACACACATGGCCATACCATACACTATAGTTCCAAGTGCAAGAGTTTTTGATATGTTACTTGATTGACCATGGATTGAAAAACTTTGAGTAGTACCTTGTATAGTTCATAGATGCATGAAATTCATTCACACTAATTAGGTTTTTATAGTTGGTGGAGTTTCATATAAGTTAACACTACCCATTTCAGAGCCATCTTCTAATTTTTAGTCACCAGTTTTAGTTTTTCCATTAGTTTTAATTTTGCCACTACTTATAGTTCCTCCTCTAGTTTTGATTTAGACATAATTGAGGTATCCATTTCCAACATAGAGAGTTCATACACCTTCATATCTTTAGGAGTCTATACAACTTCTAGCTATAGTGTTCATAATTAGGGTAATATCATTGAGACCTTATTCATCTACTTACAAAGCACATGTTCAGAGAACTTCTCTTACTACCAAATAGGTCCCTAAGAGACCTATAGTTGCATCTACTTCTCAGAGTTATAGGGGGACCCCAAAATTGGTTTCTACTTTAGATATTTCAAAGCATTTAAAACATATATAGCTTTTATATTCATAGTCTCAACATTTCCATCATGCTTCATGATCACACATGATTCCTCTCCTTCATATAGGACACCATGATAGGGAGTCTCCCATGAGACTCATTGATTAGTATCATCCTTTCCTAGCTTACTTGATTGTACATAACTCACACATTTCAAAATATAAAAACATTACAACATTTAAAAATCCAAAAATACTCAAATAGTGCAAAAATAAAAAAACATGCAAATAATTTAAAAACACCAAAAATATTTTGATTGTATTCATCATCCATGCTTTACATTTATCCTATCGTGCTAGACTTACATTTTTTGTAATATGCTATTTCTTATCAATTTATCTACATTGCCATGCTTCACTTGATCTTCTTTAAGTGTGTACAGTGATATCCAACTCTTTGATTGCTTCAGTTAACCCATTTAGGGGGCATCTTACTTCTACATTCGAGACATGCATTGATATATCTACCCACTAGGGGCATCTTCCACATGACTACACCATCCAGGTTATGTCATTCCTACACCATAGACTCTAGTTATAATGTTGATGTACATTATTTACTCGCTTACAAAGATTAATCTATCAACACTCACTAGTATATAACACTTGTGTATTTCTTAGTATATACCGAGTCTTGTACTAACATTTCTTGCATACTTTCCCTCTTTCTTTGATTAGTTAGATGTGATTATACTTTTAGTTTCTTACATGATTTCTTTTCTTACTTAGCATAACTTGATGTGATTACATTTTCCAATTCCTGATTGCCTCTTGTATGTGTCTTAGGACATTTGCCAATGTCCTTTTCTTCTATTCTTATGTGTGACTTTAGACATTTGTCTATATCCCTTGCCTATACTCTTCTATGTGATTGCGGCTTCTATGCCAACCTTACTTGTTTTAATTATATGTGTATGTGGCATTTAAAAATGCCTTGTATACTTGCCTTCTAGTATGAGTGACATGTGCCCATGTCCCTTGTTTATGTGGCCCCTTGACCACCCATGTATGATTCTTGATTCTTTCCTTGTGTGCTTGTTACTTGTTTTATTCTCATTGTTTGTAATGCCATGATCCACATCATGCATTTATCTTGCTTTTTGGGTTGCCATGATGGACATCATGCTCCATCCCTCCAACTAATAACTAACTATAATTTCATTTCTAATTCAATAAAATTAACATGTTATTACATTTTTATATCCATCTAGACATACCCTTGTTGATCTAACAATCAATCAATTTAAATCATGCTATATCTTGAGATATCTTGTCAATTATCATTACTATATCATGTATCTTTTTAGCATAACACACTTATAGGGTCTTGATTCCTACCCTTATAAGAGGGAAAAATAAATAGGTGTTTTGTCATCGAGATCAGAGCTCCTAACAGTCAAAAATTTAGCATTCAACACATCCAAAACATCAACCAAACATCAAAATATTCAAAATAGACCATGCAGACAGTGAGAATATCAGAACAATTAATAGATTTGGCTTAAGACAATAGTTCCCAACTTGGAATACAACACTAGTGTCACTAGTGTCTACCTTCAATGCTCTTGTCCAAATAGCAAAAAAACTAGATTTTCTAGAAGTAGGCAAAAATGTAGGTTCAACTACAGTTTTACACTTTTAGACCAGTTCAAAATCAATAGTTTTTAGTACACTTTTACTTAGAGAATCTAGATATAGGGGGCATCGTGCACAACATGATGGCTCTCACTTCTAGTTTTAGACATGATAGTTGATATAACTTTCAGATCAAAATCCATGTTCTAGACACCAGTGATTGGGGGCAATGTGCATGGCACATTTATTTTCTTTTCCTTTTTGAGTTTAGTATTACAAAGGCATTGTTAGTAGTTATGTGCCTTATTTCATCTACAGTTGGTTGGAATCATTTTGTAATGGCTTTTATATAAGCCTAACTTCCATATTCTTGAGTTCTCGAGTTCCTGAGTGGCTTTCATAGAAGCCTAGTGCACTAATTCGGAGTGGTTTTCATACAAGCTTAATCTCCATATTTTAGAGTGGCCAAGAGTGGCCTAGTTTTTAGCATACATTTGGCTATCCATACCAACATTTTTAGATCATAGTACATTTATGGGCTTCAAGAGCCATCTCATACAACATAAATTTCATACTGGTATCATTTCATAACTTCAATTCAAAAGGTAATGATGGAGTCAAAGGACTAGTTAACCTTTGTATTCTTGAGCCACCTATTCATAGGGATTAGACACATAGTCCAAACATCAATCAACACACACATGACCACCTAGCTTCACTTAGTGGGTGAAAATGGAGCCAAAAGGCTAGCCTTCACATTCTTGAGCCACTTTTGATGAATTGAGCACTCAACTCCATTCATGATATTACTCTTTGTACAACATCATCCAACATTACTCAATATCACTCAACATCACAACATGTTTTATATTGATCTACATACTCGATGAGGTATATTCATTCCTTTCTCTTCCTCTCTCTTTTACCCATCCTTGTATGCTCTTATTTTAGATATAGTGTATCTAGTAAGAATTGATCTACTCTTTGCTTTATTTTATAGATTTATACTTCACAACATGCTCTCTTTATGCAGACCCAACATCACACAGCTTCATGAGCTTTAACCTTGTAGGTAAGTTTAGGTACACTTTCTATTTTCCCTTTATCCTAGTATTTTGCTTTGCTACATCACTAGAATAAAGTGGGGCAAATGTAATCATATAAAATGCAAAATTTGGTAACTTGAGTGTGGCTAATGACACCCAACCCTTAGGTCCCTCTTGTTTTCTCTCATGACCCTCATAGGCATATATTCACTAATTCTTAGTCATTCATATCCCTCTAGAATTGATCTCAGCTGAGCTAAACCCCTCTTTCCATGATAGATCCATCCCTCTGTATCCCATCTACTTAGGATAATAGTGCCACACTAGGACTATAGTGTTGGTGCCACTCCTATCCACTTTTGACACTATTATCCAAGTCTATTTTTGGCCCCAATAGTCAATTTATTATGGTTCCCCATCCTTCTCCTTATAGGCCTAACATGAGTACATTCAAATCATGACCAATAGATCCCTATAAAAACCCATTAAAAGATCATTTGGAAAGGGTTATAAATTATCACTAAAAAATCAAGAATACAAGCAAAACTACTCAAGAAATCTTACCTATTCTCTACATACAACCAACCAACACACTTACAATCTTATTCAAATCCTTACACTAGTCCCTATCCACCTCAAGCACATCTAGTTTAGTATTCTTCATCTTCATACACATAATTTCACAAAGCACAATCGAGTGGGAGAACTACATATGGCTTGATCCCTATTTAAAATATTGTATGTAGGTAACATGCCCACATAAGGGGTTTGGATCCATGTCTAATAAATATTACACACATTAACCCCACCCCTCTTTCTCAAAATTGGTCAAATCATAATGGGAGATAGGGTTTGAAGAGAAAATATGCTCTATAGGGAGCTCCATAGACTTCCAACTATTGAAACTTCACAAATAGGGTCATATAGACATAGTGAAAAAAACCCAAAAAGCTCAGACCCTTAAGACAACAACAGTAGAGGTGGACTACAATGTCAGTGCCACTCCTATCTAGTTATGATGCTCTTATCTAATCATAAAATGAAGTTTAGATCTCAATTTGCATCAATGTATTAGTCCTACATAATGAGTATTAGGCCCTATCTCAGCTATATCAACCATTTTCCATCTAATTCTTCTTTTCCATCTCTTATTACTATTTTTAGAAAGGTTTAAATTGTAATCTAATTTACACAAATTAGTATCTTAATTATTTCATATTTATTTATTGATTTTACTACTTAGACCCTTTAACTAAATTAGAAATAATACACCAATATTCCTAAAATTGTTAAATTAGAGTCCAAGGAGAAGACAAAGAACAAGTTGCCCAAGAAAGTGAAGAGTAATGTAAACTAAGGTTTGATGAGGATGTTGAAGAAATATATGCACTCAAGTTGCAAGAATAGTTGAAAATTCTAGAAACATACTTTAGTCCATTGAAAGGACTGCATACATGTATACATCAACAAGAGATGCTCAAGAATGAGCGCAAAAAAGGACCAAATGAAGAAGGATTAGATGGTTTCAAGGATGAAAAATATGAAGGAGTGAACAAAACTCTTGAACAAGGCATGTTAAGCATTAATGAGATGAATATTATAGGTATAGAATAACAAGAAGAGGTTGAACATCACAACTAAATGAATAACGAAGATGATGAGTCACAATCACTCATGAACAAGCATGGAAAAGAGAATCAAATAACATAAAGGAAAGGTCAGAAAAATACATGTCTATATGATGATATAATAACTAAGATGGGAGGACAAAATAAAGATGAAGAAGATGGAAAAAGTTTTCAAGATGCACATCTAAGAGACAAGCTAATGGAGGAAGACAAGTAAGTTGATATGAAGAAAAATACAACTGGGATGAAGAAAAAACAAAGCATAAAAGCTCTAGAAATGATTGAAGAGTAAATTTAGCCTCATGATATCCATGAAATTTATGTGAAATATGTTGTATATGCAGGTGTAGTAGAGAAAGAAGATGAAGAAGAGTATGAGACTCATGAATTGATTGAACAAGAAGTAGAAATGTGGATAATGGTAGTCGAGAAAGAGTTAAGAAGAAATAAATGGAAGAATAAAGTAAATAATATCATGAAGAAGACCAAGAAGAAAAAAATTATACAAGATGTACCTGAGAAAAGCCATGAAAAAGATAGAAAAGAAAGACAAGTGAAGCATAATTAGAAAAAGAGGAAGAAGGTGGCATTTGATTTTTGTCCCTCTTGGGGAGTATGATGCAAAAACATCAAGCCAAATTAGTAAATTTTTAGTTTTCAAGTTTCAAGTACATTCTAAGAGGTTTAAAAAAGGTCCTAAGGGTCTTAGGAAGCCATGAGATGGCTTAGAATTTGAATTGGAGGTTTTCCCTCCAAAATTGTAATTTGAATTTTCAAATAGTAAGAACAAGAAAAAGGGGTCCTAAGATTCTAATGAGGGAATAACTTGGTTCAATAGGGTAAATAAGTCATGTAAAGGGTGATGGAAGTCCTAAATGTCTAAGTTATCAAGTTGGAAGTCATGCATTAGTTATGTAGCCTTTACCCATATGTTGGGTTCAAGAAAAGAAACATTTGCCTTGTAACTAATCAATAAACCAATGTTGAAGTTGGTTATATAGGTATTTGTATGGAGTTTTATAAGTATTAGAGAATATGAGAGACAATATAGGTCTCAAATAATAAGTCAGGGGATTAGAGGAGGAGAGAAAATTAAAACCTCTCAAAGAGAATCTCTAGTCCATGAAAGGACTATTATGTAATAGTGAATGATAGTATAAATAAAGAAATGTGTTTTGATGTGTGTTTCAATTCAATGTGTATGATTGAATAAAGATATTATTTTATTATATAATTAATTGAAATCATGAATATGTTATCCTTGTATAAAGTTGCAGGTGAATGAAGGACAATAGGTAATCATCAAATAAAAGTGATTGCAGGCCATAATCAAGAATAAAGGTTTGGAGTGGTTTCATTAGGTTGAAAGGTTGTGAGATATTATAATATTATTTTTGGATATATTTAGTATCAATAGGATTTTATATAAGTAATTAAGATATCCTTGCATGGAAAACTCAACAATGAGAGTTACTCTGTCCTTATACCCTATTTCATTTATGACAGTCAATCTGAATAATGAAAAGTTATTGTTCACAAAGTGGTGCATGGCTTAGGTGAAATAATGGTGGTTTATATGGGTAAGATGGTGTGTATACAAACCTTGTTATGATAATACTAATTCATATGTAATTAAATCAAATACTTGATAAAATGACAATAGACAATCTTTAGAAGAAACCACTATGTATACAGAGTTCAATCCATGGATGAAAAGCATTAAGGAATGAAGGTAAAGAGTGGGTTATTGTTTGGTTTAGAGTATAAATATATATAATATGTGGATTTACCATTCCATAAATAACTAATGGAAAATTTGGTACATTTTAATATCTATTGGCTTAACACCACATACCACTGATTACATAAGTGCTATTTCGTTTAACATAATCAATCCTTAAGGAAAAGCGTTGATTTTGAGTATGGATAACACATATGAAAATTTTAAAGGTGTTATAATGTTTTTAAATTAAATTAGGTACAAGAGAAACAATATCAAAATCTGACAACATCTTATAAAGTAAGTTGAGTTTGAAACCCTTAAACAGTCAAAGATAATCATACCCTATTTATATAGTCAGTTAAAAAAGAGAATGTGATTAATGTATGTAAGGTGAAAGGAGATTTTTAATTATTATTTTTATATTTTAAGGATATGGTTTAACCCTTAGAATGTCCCAGGAGAAGTGTACAATCCAATTGTAGGCACTTAGTCCTAATAAGCCTTGTACAATCCCTTAAGTATGCCCAAAACTCTAAATTTAGGTATGGTTTAAGCATATGAAGATGAAATGAAGACTATAAACTATTTGGAAACTTTAATAAGGTGAAAAAAGATATTTATAATGTGATTTGGTGATTTTAAACCTTGTTTAACTCAAGTTATAGATTTTAATGTGCCTCAACCTGTGCAATGCTAGAGAAACCCTAAAATTAGGGTTTTGTCATTTTTGAGAGTTTTAAATCTTATATTTTGATAAAAATTTGTAATAATACTATATTTTATGTGAAAATAGTGATTAAATTGGTTTGGGTCTGAGAATATATGGATAGGTATGGATTTGACAATAGAGGGTTTGGAATAGGCCTAATTAGGCCTAGTTAGAGGACTTTAACAAAGGAATTGCTAGCTAGAAAAAGAATTAAGTCACAAAAATTTACACACACTTCAAGGTGTATATAGGGATTATATAAAATTATTTATGTTTTTAAAATAGTGTCTATATTTGGTAAATCAATTGAAAACCTTTGAAAAAGGGCTACAAGCCTTATAACGTCACAGTTAGCTTGGAAAGTGGAAATGGGTGTTGAAGAGTGTTTGAACCATTTAAATTGGATTATAAAAGTATGATATTACCATTTAATTCCTTACATGCAAAAATATTGAGTTCTAGAACATAGATCAAGAATTATTCCTAGAGACCTAAGAGGTGTGCCTAGTGGAAGAACTAGTGAAAGATTTGATTGTTCAAAGGATACCAGAGTTAAGAGATGAGGTAAGAGTGAATGTGATTTATTTTAATAGATGTACAAAGACAAAAATATTTTTTTATATATAGTATGAGGCATATGTATCATTTAATGAGACTATTAAGCCCAAAGACAAAAAAAGTGATTGGCATGGAGATGGAATCTTGAAGATCAAACCATCAAGTGAATTTTGAATAATTGGGTTTGGAATTAGTTTATGGTGTTTTTTTTACTTCTCCACTCTACCTATACATCATAATATTACCCTCAACCTTGGATAAAAGGTGAGTTTCCACTTGATAGTTGAGATTAACTCAACCATGTAACCCAATCATACATATAACATGGTGAACGTGACTAATATAAGTAAAATCACACTACAAATATTGTGAGATTAGATGATTTAATCACTCCATAATATAACTTGGTAATATTTAGTGATGTAATCACATTAAACTTTCCAAAAGTGAACCAACTTTTGCAAAATATTGGCTCAATAACAGTCCATAAAATTCCATCCTGGTGTAGGCTAAAGTCTGTAGAAGTATTTGAAATATGAAAGTTGATTTGATTTTGTAATTTAAGGTGATATTTTTAAACACATATGCACCTCATAGATGTCTCAATTTTAAAATTGGGTTTTAAATTATTACCAATGTATAGAATGTTGCCACGAGTGTGTATCAAATCATATAATTATACAATTTGGCCAATTTTGAAATTTTGCAAGTTTAAAAGACATGTTACCATGACATGCCCCTAATTTAGTCTAAAAATGTTGAATAATAAATAAATTTTAAATTCATGCATTTTTTTTATGCCCCAAATAAAATATTAAATTGTGATTCTAGAAGCCATGCCTCTATGACATGCCCCCACTGATATTCCCCCTTTTGAGGTGAGGGGAAGTAGAAACTAGTAGTCACCTTACCTAAAAAGGATAATATAACTATATAATCTATGAATGTATCATGTAACATATATTTTTATCATGTCTAGGTAGATGTAGCAATGAGGTACATAGTATGTGATCACATCAATTTCTAAGATGAATGATGTGAATCATGAAAATGTCTAGATAGTAATAGTATAATCTCAAAAATCAATCAAGCACACACATAAGAACACTCAAAATCAAATAAAAAGACAATGGTCCAAAGATAACTCAAATAGGGTCATGTTCAAATGTTACACAATCAAAAGGACATGTTTTAGTCAAATATCCACAAAGTAAGAAATGGCATATTTAAATGTTAACATACAACAAACTATGACATATGCAAATGTAAAAATAGGTGAACATAAGCATGAGGACCACAATCAATAAAGCATATTAAAATTCTCAAATAACCAATATAATTTAAGATAAGACACTTAAGGAAGTTTATAAATGGAAATCATAGAACATAAGAAACTAACATATACATATCATACTGTTCAAACATGATAATTGAAACTGATCATGAAATGATATAACCTAGATGTATCATGATCAAATAAGTGGATGCCCCCAATTTTCAAATGACAATAGTAGAGGGAAGGCCCAAAATACAAATTTTAATATATCATGTGCTTCGGTATGCTTATATCACACTCAAAATATGCATGAAATAGATGCTTATATATAAAAATAAATGATATGTTATCTACCAACATGGAACTGACAACATAGATGTCAAGGAGATAATAATCAAAAAAACCTATTAAGTAGTTAAATCAAATCAAAAGGTATTAAATATTTTTTTTGAATATTAAAAATAAAAAAATAAATGTTGAATAATGAATTCATATATTCCTCTTATTGTTAGTATCACATTTTATTGAACCTATGCAAATCATTTTCATAAACATGTTATCTAATATCACATCAATTGAAAAAGATTATATATTCCATGTTAGTTAAAAATAAAATTATGTAAGAAAACACATTTAACTAAGCATTTATTTTTTCAACACAAGAAAAAAATCATATAAACAATTCCTAAAATATTTTAGAGTCTTACTAGATAATTCTACGTGGCATGTTATGTCCACACAAATAATTAAATAAAACATTCATAAAAACAAGATATAATACCAATTTGGGAGGCCATATTTTTTCCTATCCATGGTTAGGAAGGTCCTGACCATGGATAGGTCAATATGATTTATGAATTATGAGGTGGGGAGGCCAAAACATTTTATCCTCCCTACATGAAATTATAATTTTGTCCTCCCCCCATGGTGTGGAGGGCTCCCAACTATGGGGAGGCTAAGTTTTTCCTTTTCATGGTTAAAATGGAAAGGCCAAAATTTGGTCTCCCCATGGTTAGGAACATACCAACCATGGAGAGGATAAAATTTTTCATCAACATGAGGATGTAAAATATTTTTTGGCCTCCCCACCTCATACTTCATAAATGTTTTTGGCCTCCCCATGGTTAGAATTCCTCCCAATCACTGAGATAATAAAATATAGCCTTTCTAATTGGTATTTCCCATAAAATCACTTATTTTCATGTGTAAAAGATAAATACCTTCATAAGATAAGTCTTTTTGATACTATAATCAATAATTTTTTTAAAATATATTATTAAAAAAATAATTTTTAAATATTATGTATGTGATAATTAATTTTTCTATCAATACCTAAATATTCACCATGTTAATCGTTATCATTCTCATATTTATCTACATATCCTATTATAAATAAAAACATCAAATTAATATATTATTAAAAAATAATATTTTCTTAATATTATATATGTGACAATTATTTTCCTATAGTGAATTCTTATCATGCTCATATTCATATCATCTTTAGATAATGCTCCTCACTATGCTCCATTACCTATACTAGTCATACTATAATTTAAATTTTGCTTAATGAAATATAATATTTAAATAATTAATTTCTTAAATGCAAATGAAACACTATTTTTTTTAATCAATTCATTATAAATATGTATTATTTATTTTAATTTATACCTTAATTAGAATAAAAATGTCCAATCCCAAGGCCAAGTTAAAATAGATTTGGATCATGGTCTACAAATAGAATAGAGGTGATATTAATCAATATGATTTAAATCTATATAAAATAAGTTTAATTATATATATAATAAACATAAAATGTACCTTCATTAATGACTTTAACTATTTTTAATTTTTTTGCTGCATTTCATTTATTGTATTGATCCAAATGCTTCTAAAACCTCAACACATAAATTCCTTATATTTTGTCTCATCAATGCATGCCAAATTATGGTGTTGTAAGAGATGCCCTTGCCAATGTTTCTCTATCATATGCTGATGAAATTTACGGCATATTATCATATGATATAAAGTTATATTTTTGTACAACATTTTTTCAAAAACTATCACTCAATTCATATATAAAGTGTGATCAACACTTTTAATTGAGATTAATTCAAATGTTGGAAAATCCATCCAAATATTACAATTATCATTTGGCATAGGTACCTATTTAGAGTAAAGTATTTTCCTTGTAATCTTTTCTTCCCTTGGAAATTCCTCTATGTAAAACTCAATGGTAGTCATCAATAGGGGAGGAATATGAATCACCAAGTGGACCAAAATATATTTTTCCATATTTTATTTATTTTTTGAAGGATTTATTAATAGCATAATAATATTCCACACCATTATTTAAAATAACAAGAAATATTTCTTAATTATATCAATTAAAAACTATGATGTTTTTGTTAGGTTGCCATTAGTAAACTCACTCTTTGAATTATTAAATTTATGATAATCAAATTTATAGTTATTTATAATTTAAATACACTGAAATTATCTTCCATCACACTTGGCATAATAGGATCTTTTCTATAGTGGAAGTTGAACCTTTATGAATATATTCCTATAATTTTATCACCTTTGTGATACTTTTTAAGGATTGTTTTAGAATCATCAATAAGGATTTTTATTTTTCCACCTTTAGATTATTTTTTATGTAAACTCTGAATATTTTAAACAACATTATTAGTGATCTCATATTTTTTTTAAAAAAATATTGAGATACCTTGTCTTCTAAAAATGATTTATTGTTGTCCTTGAAATAATGAAACATTTCCCTATTTGATTATTTGTGTACTTTATGTCTTGGAAAAAAACATCCATACACACCTTCCCATGTACATTTAAAAAATAAACTCTCCTTGCTCCAATTTATTAGTGAACTCCATTTTGTCATTATCATCAAGACCCTTTATAGATCTAAAAAAATTGTTGTTAGTTATTCCTTTTCATTTTTTCCAATGTTGGATCCAAATCTAGGCAATGCTTCCAATTCAAAACCTATAAAAGACCTATTAAACACTATCCAAATTACTTATGACATCCATAAAAATTGTTTTATCTCTTTAATTTGATCATTTTTTAATTCATCATTTTAATCAATGAAATATAAGGAGAATTTGGATATGATGAATGTGATCCATTGCTATATATAGAATCACTAATTGAATTGTATCAATAAAATGATACATGATGCTATGAATTTACATAATTATATTTCTTGGAATTATCAAAATTATTTATTGTGTGTGTGTTACTTTTAAGAATTATGGAATTTTTGTTCTTCAACGTTTCCCTAGTCTTTATGCAACTATCACGCTTACTTTCATGAATAATATTTTGGGCAACCTAGATATTATATTTTATATCAACAATGTATAATATCTTATTATTTATAGTATTTATTTGGTTTACATTTTCAATCTAAACATTATGATTCCATAAAAAATTTCCATTCTCATCTACAACCATTTTCCCATCTACATCCACTTTATATACATAAGGGATTAATAAAAAATCCTTACTAAATTCTTTAGTCATTTTAATAAATGAATTAATCATATTTATTACTATAGATTATTTCACAAGGAGAATTCTTATTTTTTTGGTGTTCTATCACAAGTATCAACATCCACCTTAGAGAATATTTTGGCTCTCTTATAAACCAAACCTTGAAAGCTATATTGTCTCATCACTATTTTTTATTTATTTCTCATTTTTTGACTCTTCATATAATTTCAATTTTTCATTAGCTTATAATTTTTTATTAATAAGTGTAATATATTCTCCTAGATATTTCATTTGAGTTGTCTGCAGCTTTTCCAATTGTTCTTTATTTACAACTTTAAATAGCTTATAAAACATATTCATAAAATGAATCATTATGGATGTTGTATCACTAGACTCATATATTACTTTCAGATTTATATTAATCATGTTTATTATATTTTTCATCCCTATGAGACTAGTTTTCTCAATATTTGTTGAATATTTGAACTTAAAACCATATTTTGCACATGATGTTTGGACAACATCTTATTATATATCTATCATGTTAGGTGAAAATTTGTAGTATTAAAAGGTAACATATTTTAAGAATCAAATGTGTGGTGCATTAGTAAATGTCTCAGTTTGAAATAAAATTTCATCTTTAAGTTACCCATTTATGCATGATATAACAATTTAAAAGGTATTGTATTCATATAATGTGTTAATACCTGAAAATAGATATCATGGTGAAGATTTGTTGGTTTACATACTTCTATAAACCATGGTTTTTTAATCATATAATTTTTCATGAATCCATTACTACTACTTTTAATTTCATTATATTAGAGTAGTGGTGGTAATTTTAACATATGTTGCAAAATTTTCTCCACATTTGTCTATTTGTTTTATGGGAACATTTTTTTTTTGTATTTTATTTTGGGGCCCTTCCCTACAACCATTTAAATCAAGATAATAAATATTAGAATTTTATTTTATTTTAGGTAAAATTTTCTAAAATATATGAAAAATATAATTTAAAAATATAATAATTGAAATAAAATATTTTTTTATATGTTTTCATTCTCAATGTTAAAATTTGAATTATTGGATCAAAATTAGAATTATTAGTGTAAAATGATTGAATATTAGATTTTGTGAGATGATGTTGTCTACAAATTTAGAAATAATGTGACCTTGTTAGTCTTAAATTTGAAAATGACATAGATGTTTTTGCCTTCTCATGTGAATGAATTTTTTTTTGGCTTTTGTATGGTCAAGAAAATTCCATGGAGAGAGAAAACATTTATCTCACCATGGTTGGCATCCCTCTCAACCATAGAGATGATAAGGGATCTGAACCATGGAGAGGGAAAATAAATTCCTCTCCATGGTTGGGAAGGTTCCCAACCATGGGGAGGAAAACATTTACTCTCATCATGGCTGGTATCCCTCCCAACCATAAAGAGGACAAAAAAATTTGTTTGTATGGAGAGTAAATAATATTTCCTCACCATAGTTAGAAGCCTTCCAAACCATAGAGGGGAAAAAATTTCCTCTCCAATTTTATTAACCCTCCCAACTATGGCAAGGATAAAAATTTTCCTCTCCAAGGTTAGGAGCCCTCCCAACCATGGAGAGGACAAAATTTAACTCCCCCATAGTTGGGAGGGATCCCCACCATTGAGAAGTTAATAATCAGGATCCCTCTAAACTATGGAGAGATAAAATTTAATCCTCACCATAGTTTGGAGGGACCCCAACCATGGATAGGATAAAAATTTCCTACCCTCCAAACCATGGAGAGGGAAAAAATTTCCCTTGCCATGGTTGGGAGCTCTATAAAATATGAAGAGGATAATTTTTTATCTCCATGGTTAGGATGGCTCCCAACCATGGAGAGGTAAAATTTATTCCTCTCCATGGTTGGAATGGATTAAAATCATGTATATGGTTGGGAAGACATGGTTAGGATCCATCTCGACCATGGATAAGATACGTTTATCTTTTCCATGGTTAGTAGGGATCCCAAACATGGAGAGGGAAAATATGTTTCTCTCCATGGTTAGGAAGAATCCAAATAATTAACATGGTTGGGAAGACATGTTTAGGATCTATCCTAACCATGGAGAGGACAAACTTTTTCTCTCCATGGTTTGGAGGCTCAAAACCATGTAAAGGTAAAAACATTTCTTCTCCATGCTTGGGAGGGCTCCCAAAGGTAAAGAGGATAAAATTATCCCTCCCATAGTTTGGAGAGGTATTAACCATGGAGAGGATAATGTTTTACCTTTCCATGGTTTGGATGGATCATACCCAACCATGGATATGTAAAAATTCCCTCACCATGATTTGGAGCCCTCCCAACCATGGATATGACAAAATTTACCTTCACCAATGTTTTGAGGGAACCTTTGAGGGTACCTCACCATGGTTTGGATCCATACCAACCATGGATAGGGAAAAAAATTTCCTATCTAAATTTGGGAGGGATCCCAACCATGGAGAGGTAATAAATTTCCCTCACCATGGTTGGTAGCTTTGCTAACCATGTATAAGCAAAAAATTTCCCTCTTCATGGTTGGGATCCTTCCCAACCATGGAGAGAATAAAAATTTCACTCTCCATGATTGGGAGGGATATCAAACATGGATAGGAAAAGATATCCCAAACATGGTGTGGGCAAATTTTATCATTTCATTTTTTGGGAGAAATTTTTACATCTCCATGGTAGGGAAGGATCCAATCCATGGAGAGGGTAATTTTTTTCATCTTTGTGTTTGTGGGGGCTCCAAACCATGTCCTATAAATTATGGAGAGGATAATTTTTTTCCTCTCCATGCTTGGGAGGGCTCCAAATCATGGGAGGGAAAAAAATTCTTCTTTATGGTTGTGAGGGATCCAAACCATGAAGAGGAAATTTTTATTACTCTAAATGGTTGGGAGGGATCCCAACCATGGATAATAAATTTTTTTACTTCACATTACTTGGATCCCTTTAAATCATGGGGAGACTTTTTTTTTTCCCTTTCCAAGGTTGAGAGGGATCCATCCCAACCATGGAGAGGACAAAATTTTCCCTCACCATGGTGACATGACCTCTCAACCATGTACATGACAAAATTTGTTGAGAATACAAAATTTACCCTCACCATGGTGATGGGCCCTTCCAATTTTTTTATTTTCCATGGTTAGGAGGGAACCATCCAGACCATTAAGAGGAAGAGTTTATCTTATAAAAAAAAATCATCTCCATGGTTGGGAGGGAGACGTCCTAATGATGAAGAAGGAAAAATAAAATCCTCTCCATTATTGGGAGGTATCCCTTCCAACCATAACAAGGGAAAAATTTCTCTCTCCATGGTTTAGAGGAAGGACAAAATTTTCCATCACCATGGTTATAGGCCCTCCTAACCATAGAGATGACAAAATTTATGTATAGAAAAAAGATTCCCTAATGGTTATGAGGACTCCCTCATAACCATGGGGAGGAGGAATGTTTCCTTCACCATGGTGAAAGGCCATCCAAACATGGAGAGGACAAAATTTTCTCTTGTCATTGTTGGGATCCCTTTTCCTCTCCCTAGTTATGATAGCTCCCAACCATGATGAGGAAAAAAATTTCCCTCTCCTTTGAATTTTTATCTCTCCATGGTTGGAAACCCTCCCAACCATAGAGAGGGGAAAATTTTTCATTTTCCTCTCCATGGTTGGGAGGGCTCCCAACCATGGTGAGGGAAAATGTATTCCTAGCAATGGTTTGGAGAGATCCAATACATGGTGAGGGAATACCATGGATAGGGAAAAAAATATTTTCCATGATTTGGAGGGATCCCAACCATGGTGAGGAATTTTTTTTCCCTCTCCATGGTTGGGAGACCTACCAACCATAGAAATGGGAAAATTATACTTCATCATGGTTGGGAGCCTTCCCAACCATGTAAATTTCCCCTCAACATGGCTAGAATCTCTACCAATGATGGAGAGGGGGAAAAATCTCTACCAATGATTCAAATTGACCAAAATATTATTCATACATTTTGTGAAAAAATTGATGTGTATATTGTATGATCCCAATTATAACATTTTTGCACATAATAAAACTACAATGACATTTTGATTTATAAAGTTTAGATATTCCTCAATATATATAAAAACTAATACTTGTGGGAAATTTTAACTACACCATATTATAAAAATAATATTTTGACATCTATTTAATTAACATTTCCCTTCTAATAATGTATGGGGAATTACAACTATAACACCTGATAAATATAGGACACAATCAAACCTTACATAGACATGTTATGTTCTAACTTGCCTTAGTTCAATATTTTGATTTTTGAATTTATTTTTGGGTGCTTACAGAATCCTTAAAAATAATATGGACTTTTGGGCTCTGGTTTCACCCTAATTAATATTAACACTTAGTTTTATAGTGATATAAAAAATTAACTATCTAAAATAATGATGGACTGCATAAACTTATGATGATAAATACGTAAAATAGGTTTGTCGATAGAAAAAAATAAGCATAATAAATAGGGATTTGAAGGTGGGTACAATAGCTATTGAAAATAAGTACTTAAAAAAACAAAATTATGCAATGATTTTTTGCATATAGTTAATGACAACAAATTTACAAACTAAGCTTTGACAACAACATAGGATAACATGATGAAATTTGTGCTTTAAAAATTATTAGTTTGTAAAAAAATTATATAAAAAAATATAAAATATAATTTTTGAACAAAAATTTTATGTAAAAAAAAAATATGGCCCATATAAAATTGATGGAAATAATTATATAAAATAGGATTGTCAATTACAAAAATAAGCATAATAAAGATGTAAAAAATGGGGATGTAATAACAATTATTATTTTTCCATCCTCTTTAAGCACCATAAACATTTTTAAAACCAATTATTTAACCATTTTAGAATGATAAGAGGAATACAAGATAATTTTGAATGCTTTGTGTTAGTTGATCATAATTCTATGGTTTAATTCATTATATTCAATTTATTTAAATCATATAGATCAATTGGAAATATAACTTGAAAACTAAAATGAATTCATCCTTGATTAAAGTGAAATAAAAAAATTCAAATTTAATTCTATTATTATCCTTATATAAACTTATAAAAATATGCAGCATGATTAGATGTTGTTTGACTGTAAAATTTTATTTGGACTGGAGGTGAGACCCATGGGTTTGGTTTAAAAAAACATGTAGGTTGAGTTTGGAAAATACAATGATTTTATGGTTGGGGAAGCATTGATGTTTGTAATGGTAACACAATGAGGTGGGCATACAAACTTATATTTTTGCAATCTCCCACACATTGTTTTAGTCTAGCAATGGATTTGTTACATTTTAAAACTTCCATCATGGAGCAGTAATGAACTAGGTTCAATTATATGACCATAAATTTGCATAATATTTTTTATAGAATACCATATTGGTAAAAATTAAAAGTAATTTTCTAATATTTTCCTAGAAATTACTTTATTATCCATATTTCTACTTTGCTCAACTAAAATATTTTATATTTATAATATAACTACCACTATCTGAGAGCTATAAGATTTTGTGATTCTTTTAATTTATAATATTTAAAATGGATGGTATTAAAATTGAAACATTTTAATTCCTTTCATTTCCTCTTCTATTAAGATTCTAGGATCATAGTGAAGATGCGCTAATTGAATATTTCTTAAACAGATTGATGTAGACTCTTTTACATGGTTATATTGATAGTTATATCATATGGTGAGTTTTTACTATGATTATAATTATTTTCAACTAAATATATTGTAATATATATTATATTTTTCAAATTATCAATCATATTCAAGTATTTTTGGCATGCTTAGATGAACAAGAATTCATTCTTCTTCAACTAGTTAATAGGTTTTAAACCTATAGTTTCCTGTATCAGAATTATCTATTCACCTTAAAATTAAATTGTTACATTTTTAGACTTAGTATATTGTAACATCTATAATATTTTACTTATTCTCAATCATATTTAATTATTTATATCATTCTAAAGTGAACATGAATTCATTCTCATTTAAGTGGCTAGCAAATTTCAAACCTATGGTGACATTTTTTATTTGGAGTTCATAGCGATCATTGCTAAATGTAAAAAAAATTAGTGGGAATACAAACCCTATGAGGACATAAGTGACCCAAAAATTATAATTCACTTTATAAATTCATATTTTGAGTACAAAGTGTGCTTATTAGGAATTAAAAAAATGATAACTAGTATTATGATTGATATTCAGTCATAAGTATTTTTTTAGATTATTGGCCACTAAAAAGAGATAAAATTTGTTAGGTTGTGGAGCTAAAAGCTTCACTGATGCAGACATGGAGGAGGTTATTGAGTTGTAGAGCAACCAGCATCGGTCTAATCAACCGACGTCGGTCATATCCAGTGCAAAGCAAACCAACATTGGTCAGGGATCGGCCGACGTTGGTCATCTCTTGCCAGACAGGGACCAATGTTGGTTGCCTGTGTGGTTCTGGAACTGTTAGTTGCACAAACATTTAGTTAACAAACCGGTTGTTTGCATGTAGGAGGCTAATTTTAGTCTTGAGCTGCGGATCTAATTATTGTAATTGGATGTCTAATTATTGTTTTCATGAGATCTATATAATAGACTCATGGGTTGTATTGTAATTTATTATAGTTTAGAGTTGAGCTTGGTTAGCTCCTTCTGAGAGTGAAGAGAGTAAGGGTAGCTCCTCCTATTTCCACAGGGGTTCCGAGTGTGTATGATCAAGTTGGTCTGTAGGTGTGCAAGATCAGGAAGAAGATCCACCGGGGTACTGGTTTGGAGAATCATAAGGACTTGGTGAGGCAAGGACAAGGGTTCTTCAGGGTGTAAAGAGATCTACATGGGTAAGTAAGATCATTGATTTATAGGTGTGTGTGTGTGTGTGTGTGTGTGTGTGTGTGTGTGTGTGTGTGTGTGTGTGTGTGTGTGTGTGTGTGTGCGCGCGAGGTCAAAGGTGATCTACGGGGCAGCAGGATCAAAGGTGATAACAACACAATAGGTATCAAGATTAGGAGAGATCTACTTGGAGTACATTGTGTACTTGGAGTGCGTGGAGTAGTTGTGGAGTGCATGGAGCACTTGTGTACTGGCAGTAGTGATATTGACTGGTGGTACTGGCAGTAGTGATACTGACTGGTTGGAGGTGAACACCAACTCTGTGTTTGAGTTGTGTGTTGGGACTGTAAGAGAGAGAGTGAGCTCTTGAAGAGATTTATTTTTTATGCCCTAGAGGTGTGGGAGCCCTAGAGGTGCGTAAGGAAGAAGACTGTGGCAATCTTCTTTGTTGTATTTCCTTCTGAAAGAGTATTAATACAATTGGGTATTGTCTCTCATATTTTGTGTTATTTTTGAATTCTAGTTACTTGTTACTTCTGGTTAAATTCTGCATGTTAAGTTGCTTGTACATGGTAATCAATGGTGCTTTCGGTAACTAACAATGGAATCAGAGCATGTTTGTTGTTCTAGATTCCTGACAAAGTGGTATCAGAGCTAGGGTTGCAGGGAGTAGGTTTGTGTTTAGTTACAAGTCACTCTCAGGGGTTTCTAATTGAGTGGGAGTATATAAATGGTAGAAGAAAGTACACTAATAATGGAGGAATTGAAAAGCATGAATGGTCAATTACGGTGTTATGGAAAGAAAGAGCAGGTAAAGAAATATTGTTGGTTGGTAGAAGATCAGCATGAAGGAACTGAAGAAGCAAATGTTGCAGGTGTTGTTGTGTAGGATGCTCTAGGATGTTTCTTGGATAAGTAGATTCTTGTTTTATATATTTTGTTGCCTCTTTCCATGCAGCCCCAAATAGAGGGGTTGGTGTGCCTTGTCAAAATTTTGGCAAAGGGGAAGTGTTGCTGAAATTATAGGCGGCCAACACATGGGTGTTGAAGAAGGTCATGCAGGTCCCAATCTTGAAGATCTGGCTAATTTCTTCAGGGAAGTTGGGTGATGAGAGATACACAATAACTCTCACAGTGGATTCTTGGAATGTTAACAAGGATGCACTTGAATTAGCATGTAGTAAGAAAGTAGGTACTCTTTATCTACTTGCTTGTATTACTGATTCCACTTCTGCTGCATAGGTGTGGCTTTGTAGGCTTGGTCACATAAGTGAGAAGGGAATGGATGTTCTTAATTCAAATGGTAAGAGTTCAAATTCAAAGAGTGAAGACTGAGATTTCTGTGAGCAGTGGGATGCTACAAGAAAGGATTGTGTTTATTGCAGGAAAAAGAAGACTGATGTATTTGATAAACTCAAGAACTGGAAAGCCTTGGTGTTTATGGAGGAGATGATGGATAGAGATCAGTAAATGGGACTGAGTAACTCTGAGCAGGGTAGTTTGGATAGGGTTTTGATCCAAAGAGAGCTCACAGATAAAAATTCATCACTCACAGGAAAACACAGGTATCGGTGTCAGTCAGGGAGAACCAGCATCAAACAGACAGGCACCGATGTCAGTCATGTGTAGACAGGCAAATTTGGTGGTGTCAGGTAGGTGGATATCGACATCGATAGGATAACTAGTGTCAGTGACTTGGACAGTCACATGGAATCAATGTCGATCAGATGTAGACTGTGTGGTGACCGAGGTCGGTCACTAAAACAGATTTTGGGTAGACAAGAAGCTGTCAAGGAGTCTCAAATGCCCATATGGAGGACTAAAAGTGTAAGTAAGCCTCAAATTCATTATTCCTCTTCTTTATACTCATTGGTTACTGCAAATTAGGAAGGATCCAAGAAATAGTGGGAGCATGGCACAATTTCTTTAGAGAAGAACCAAATGGGAGATTTGGTAGAGTTGCCAGCTGGGATAAAAGCACTGAGAGATGAATGGATTCCTTGGTTAAAGAATAGAGAGAATGGATATGTGAGATGGAAGGCCATGTCATGTGGTCTTGAGGAAGCTGTAGGATAGTGGTACAGTTTGACAGGTGGATGACAAAGCATGGCTTTAGTCAGTGTCATTATAACCATTGTGTTTATCTTACCAGGTGGATGATGGTCACAACATTATTCTGTTAATGTATGTGGATGGTATGCTAGCTGAAGGTTTAGACATACAAGTTTTTTGCTAAGCTAAAGGTAAGGTTAGTTCAGTGGTTTACCATGAAGGATTTGGGAGCAGCAAAATTCTTTGGCATGAATAATCCTAGAGACAGGGAAGATCACAAGGTGATGTTGTCATAGGATGATTGTGTGAAGGTAGTGCAGGATGAAAAATGAAAAGTGCACCTATGGATGGATAGTTCATAGAACAGGTTCCCCAATCACATGATGAGGTTGAGTACATGTATACTCCCTGAGTTTACCCAAGTAGTGGGTGCTATCAGAAAGTTTGTAGTCAATCCAGGAAGGAAGCACTGGAAAGTGATTCAGTGGGTTCTCAGGTATCTGAGAGGGACCAACAACAGGGATTCATGCTATGTAGGGTCAAGTACTTTAGATTTGGCAGGTTACTTGGATGACAGGCGTTACACCATAGGATGTGTGGTGGTTGGTCTTCAAGATTGAGCTTGAAGAGGGATACAAGCCAAGAAATAGATTAGACGGGGTACAGGTCTAGGTACAGTGTATCTATTTATCTCCAAGTGGGAGATTGTTAGGTTGTGGAGCTAAAAGTTTCACTAATACAGACATGGAGGAGGTTGTTGAGAGGTTGCTAAGTTGTAGAGCAACTGGTGTCAGTCTGATCAACCAACATCAGTCATATCTAGTGTAGAGCAAACTGACATCAGTCAAGGATCAGCCGACATTGGTCATCTCTAGCCAGACAAGGACCAACATCGGTCGCTTATGCGGTTTTAGAACTGTCAGTTATGCAAACAGTTAGTTAACGAACTAGTTATTTTCATGTAGGAGGCTAATTTTAGTCTTGAGCTGTGGATCTAATTATTGTAATTAGATGTCTAATTATTGTTTACATGAGATCTATATAATAGACTCATGGGCTATATTGTAATTTGTTCTAGTTTAGAGTTGAGCTTGGTTAGCTCCTTTTGAGAGTGAAGAGAGCAAGGGTAGCTCCTCTTAGTTCCACAGGGGTGCCGAGTGTGTATGATTAGGTTGGTCTGCAAGTGTGCAAGATCAAGGAGAAGATCCATCGGGGTACTGGTTTGGAGAATCATAAGGACTTGGTGAGGCAAGGACAAGGGTTCTTCAAGGTGTAGAGAGATCTACATGGGTAAGTAAGATCATTGATTTGCAGCTGTGTGTGTGTGTGTGCAAGGTCAAAGGTGATATACGAGGCAGCAGGATCAAAGGTGATAGCAACACAATAGGTAGCAAGATCAGGAGAGATCTACTTGGAGTACATTGTGTACTTGGAGTGCATGGAACACTTGTGGAGTGCATGGAGCACTTGTGTACTGGCAGTAGTGATACTGACTGGTGGTACTGGCAGTAGTGATACTGACTAGTTAGAGGTGAACACCAACTTTGTGTTTGAGTTGTGTGTTGGGACCGTAAGAGAGAGAGTGAGCTCTTGAAGAGATTCACTGTTTATGCCCTAGAGGTGTGGGAGCCCTAGAGGTGTGTAAGGAAGAAAACTGTGGAAATCTTCTTTATTGTATTCCCTTTTGGAAGAGTATTAATATAATTGGGTATTGTCTCTCATATTCTGTGTTATTTTTGAATTCTAGTTACTTGTTACTTTTGGTTAAATTTTTCATGTTAAGTTTCTTGTACATGGTAATCAATGGTGCTTCCGGGTCCTAATAGTGGAATCATAGCATGTTTGTTGTTCTAGATTCCTGACAAAGTGGTATCAGAGCTAAGGTTGTAGGGAGCAGGTTTGTGTTTGGTTACAAGTCACTCTTAGGGGTTTCTAATTGAGTGGGAGTATAGTAATGGTAGAAGAAATTACACTAAGAATGGAGGAATTGAAAAGCATGAATGGTCAATTATGGTGTTATGGAAAGAAAGAGCAGGTAAAGAAATATTGTTGGTTGGTAGAAGATCAGCATGAAGGAACTGAAGAAGCAAATGTTGCAGGTGTTGTTGCGCAGGATGCTCTGGGATGTTTCTTGGATAAATTAGAATCTTGTTTTATAGATTTTGTTGCCTCTTTCCATGCAGCCCCAAATAGAGGGGCTGGTGTGCCTTGTCAAAGTTTTGGCAAAGGGGAAGTGTTGCTGAAATTGTAAGCGGCCAACACATGGGTGTTGAAGAAGGTCATGCAGGTCCCAGTCTTGAAGATGCGTCTAATTTCTTCAGAGAAGTTGGGTGATGAGAGATGCACAGTAACTCTCACAATGGATTTTTGGAATGTTACCAAGGATGCACTTGAATTAGCATGTGGTAAGAAAGCAGGTACTTTTTATCTACTTGCTTGTATTACTGATTCCACTTCTATTGCATAGGTGTGGCTTTGTAGGCTTGGTCACATAAGTGAGAAGGGAATGGATGTTCTTAAGTCAAATGGTAAGAGTTCAGCTTCAGAGAGCAAAGACCAAGATTTTTGTGAGCAGTGGGATGCTACAAGAAAGGATTGTGTTTATTGCAGGAAAAGGAAGACTAATGTATTTGATAAACTTAAGAATTGGAAAGCCTTGGTTTTTATGGAGGAGATGATGGACAGAGATTAGTGGACGGGACTGAGTAACTCTGAGCATGGAATTTTGGATAGGGTTTTGATCCAAAGAGAGCTCGCAGGTAAAAAGTCATCACTCACAGGAAAACACAGGTAACGATATCAGTCAGAGAAAACCAGCATCGAACAAATAGGCACCGACGCCGGTCATGTGTAGACAAGCAAATTCGATGGTGTCAGGTAGGTGGAGACTAACATCGATAGGATAATCGGCATCGGTGACCTGGACAGTCACATAGAACCGATGTCGGTCAGATGCAGACTGTGTGGTGATTGAGGTCGATCACTGGAACAGATTTTGGGCAGACAACAAGCTGTCAAGGAGTCTCAAACGCCCATATGGAGGACTGAAAGTGTAAGTAAGCCTCAAATTCATTATTCCTCTTCTTTATACTCGTTGCTCACTATAGAGTAGGAAGGATCTAGGAAACAGTGGGAGCATGGCATGATTTATTTGGAGAAGAACCAAACAGGAGATTTGGTAGAGTTGCCAACTGGGATAAAAGCACTGAGAGACGAATGGATTCCTTAGTTAAAGAATAGAGAGAATGGATATGTGAGATAGAAGGCTAGGTCATATGGTCTTGAGGAAGCTGTAGGACAGTGGTACAGGCTTGACAGGTGGATGACAAAGCATGGCTTTAGTCAGTGTCATTATAACCATTGTGTTTGTCTTACCAAGTGGATGATGGTCATGAGATTATCATGTTACTATATGTGGATGGTATGCTAGCTGAAGGTTTAGACATAAAAGTTTTTTGCTGAGATAAAGGTATGGTTAGTTCAATGGTTTGCCATGAAGGATTTGGGAGCAGTGAAATTCTTTGGCATGAGTAATCCTAGAGACAGGGAAGATCACAAGGTGATGTTGTCACAGGATGATTGTGTGAAGGTAGTGCAGGATGCAGAATGGCAAGCACACCTATGGATGGACAGTTCATAGAACAAGGTCCCCAATCACATGATGAGGTTAAGTACATGTATACTCCCTGAGTTTACCCAGGTAGTGGGTGCTATCAAAAATTTTGTAGTCAATCTAGGAAGGAAGCACTGGAAAGTGGTTCAGTGGGTTCTCAGGTATTTGAGAGGGACCATCAGTAGGGATTCATGCTATGCAGGGTCAAGTACTTCAGATTTGGCAAGTTACTTGAATGACAGGTGTTGCACCATAGGATGTGTGGTGGTTGGTCTTCAAGATTGAGCTTGAAGAGGGATACAAGCTAGAAAATAGATTAGACAAGGTACAGGTACATGTACAGTGCAGCTATTTATCTCCAAGTGGGAGATTGTTAGGTTTTGGAGCTAAAATCTTCACTGATGCAGACATGGAGGAGGTTGTTGAGAGGTTGCTGAGTTGTAGAGCAACCAGCATCGGTCTGATCAATTGACATTGGTCATATCCAATGCAAAACAAACTGACATCAGTTAGGGATTTGCTGATGTCGATCATCTCCAGCCAGACAGGGACTGACGTCAGTTGCCTATGTGGTTTTGGAACTGTTGATTTCACAAATAGTGAGTTAAAGAATCAATTTTTTGCATGTAGGAGGCTAATTTTAGTCTTGAGCTGCAGATCTAATTATTGTAATTGGATGTCTAATTATTGTTTGCATGAGATCTATATAATAGACTCATGGGCTATATTGTAATTTTTTCTAGTTTAGAGTTGAGCTTGGTTAGCTCCTTCTGAGAGTGAAGAGAGTAAGGGTAGCTCCTCCTAGTTCCACAAGGGTGCCGAGTGTGTATGATCAAGTTGGTCTGCAGGTGTGCAAGATTAGGGAGAAGATCCATTGGGGTACTGGTTTGGAGAATCATAAGGACTTGGTGAGGTAAGGACAAGGGTTCTTCACGGTGTAGAGAGATCTACATGGGTAAGTAAGATCATTGATTTGTAGGTGTGTGTGTGTGTGTGTGTGTGTGTGTGTGTGTGTGTGGGGTCAAAGGTGATCTATGGGGTAGCAAGATCAAAGGTGATAGAAACATAATAGGTAGCAATATCAAGAGAGATCTACTTGGAGTACATTGTGTACTTGGAGTGCGTGGAGCACTTGTGGAGTGCGTGGAGCACTTGTGTATTGGCAGTAGTGATTCTGACTGGTGGTACTGGCAGTAGTGATACTAACTGGTTGGATGTGAACACCAACTTTGTGTTTGAGTTGTGTGTTGGGATCATAAGAGAGAGAGTGAGCTCTTGAAGAGATTTACTGTTTATGTCCTAGAGGTGTGGGAGCCCTAGAGGTGTGTAAGAAAGAAGACTGTGGCAATCTTCTTTGTTGTATTTCCTTCTGGAAGAGTATTAATACAATTGGGTATTGTCTCTCATATTCTATGTTATTTCTGAATTCTAGTTACTTGTTACTTCTAGTTAAATTCTACATGTTAAGTTGCTTGTACATGGTAATCAATGGTGCTTCCTAGATCCTAACAGTGGAATCAGAGCATGTTTGTTGTTCTAGATTCCTGACAAAATTTATTTGGGGCATATTATAAAATTATTCATGAGCTACGTGCTTCAAAATTTTTAATACATGTCTACCATCATATTTTTAGCTAAAATGTTTTACAAAAATAGTCTTTCACATATGCTAAAATGGATGCCCATGCCCTGCTCCAAAGCACCCATATTTGCAAATAGTGAAAAGTGGATTTTGAGATTGAATGTTATTGGTGTTATAGTTTGATTTAAATTTAGAATGAACAAGGTCAAATTTATCATTTTTTTAATATTTATTTAATTTTTTTCATTAGTCTTACATTTTAGATAAAATTTGTTTCTTTTGATTCAAAATAAGAAAGGAAAACTAAACATAATGCTTAGATTATACGTAAGAAGAATGACTATATTGTCTAGTTTAAAATTTAAATTTTGATTTTGGAATTTCTAATTTTTAACCTTTTCTAAGAATATTTTTCTATGTCTAAGACAATTTTTTTGAGGGGTAACATTTACCATGTTTTCAAATGAATATTTCTTAATAAGTTTATCTAAATTGTCCCTTTATGATATTTGCATCTCTTGTTAATGGGAAACAATCCTAATAAAAAATACTTATGAATGGATATCAGATCCTAATATGAATTATCATCTTGATTATTCCCAATCTACTCAACCTAAAACAATAATAACCATAGTGGAAAATCACCACATGATGGAAATGTCAATATAAATTACATTAATTTCCCATAAGTTAGCATCTAGAACAAACCTACATTAAATACCCATGAGTCAACATTTAGAATAGGGTGTGAACATCCATCTTAGCATAAAGGAAAGCCTATTTTTGTAATACATTATATCTAAAACTTTATTGGTGGACACGTATGAAATTTTTTTAAGTACACAAGTCATGAACAGTTTGAAAAGACTTCTCAAAAAAATGTGATCTCATGGATTTAAAATGGAAACTATGATGGGGGAAGTCCCATAAATGGATTATGTACCAACAATCCTTGAATGTCACATCCCTTGATATTTGAGACCCGACCTTCATGAGAAACCCCATTTTCTTCCAATATATCAAAGAAAAAATAACACTCAGTACTCAAAATTTAACATAAACAAAATACTATTTTTGTAAGATGTTCTCATTGCAACTATGCTAGCATACATATGTGTAAAATGTGGAAGCACAAATATCATGAATAATTTTACAAAATTGATAAAATAAATGTGATCTCATGGATTGAAAATGGAACCTATGATATGGAAATTCCCATAAATTTATTACATATCAACAACCCTTGAATGCCCCATATCTTAAGATTTGATGCCTAACTTTCCCAAGAAACCCCATTTCCTAATAAAAATGCTCATTGACTAGAATATGCACCACCCCCCCATGATGAAAAAACTAATTTTACTTTAGTCCCATACTCGTAGTTAAAAAATGAGATATAATGAAAAGCAAATAATTGTAAGAGTGGATACCATACTTATAATATCAAGAAACTTAGTTGCATAATAGTGTAACTTCTAGGGAAAGTTTCACTAGCTAGGGTTCTTCATGAATATTTCCTAAAAGAAATGTAACCTAAATGATTTTATAACAAGGATCTAGAGATAAAATAAATTTATAAATAAATATATGTATTTACATATTCAAAACCATTGAAGTGACTTCTAAGTTGTGGGTCGCCTTATTTCCACATATGGTTTGTATTCATACTAAAAAAAAGTACTTATCTTTACAGTGATTGTTATGAACTCCAAATAAAAAACTTTGCCTGAGCATGCCATAAATACTTTAATATGATTGGGCATGTGGAAAATATAATATAGGTTATAGTTTACTTAGCTTGAAAATAATTATAACCATAGTGGAAATGAACCACATGATATAACTATCAATGTAAACTACATTAACAAAAATGATGAAGGAAAAAATTGTAAAATGAGAAACTTGGCCTTGTTTGTTCCAAAGTTGAATATATTTTTATCACCACTAACATTTAACTTCAAAATCCACCTTACACTTATTTGAACACAAGGGATCTTTGGATTAGGTTGTGGACATCCATCTTAGAAAAAGTGGAAGTTTATTTTTCTAGTTCAATTATTAAAACAAATAGTATTTAGAGAAATATAGTCTTGGAAGTTGTATATCCAAGAAATCTCTAGGAATTTATAATTCTTATAAAAAAATAACATATATGACATGGTAGAATGATTCTACTTATCCATTTGTTTATCCCTAAATTTAAAATTTTGGGTTAGGGTTAATAATATAGAAATGAATAAGCACAAGGGTGATAAATATATCTATAGTAGGTCAATTAGTTATAAACTTAGATAAATAATATTTTGAATGTAAATATTGGGATATGCTAAAAATATTAAGTACAACCAATAATTTATATTGAAATAAATGGAAAATAATGGTACATAGCTGAAATGTAGTGTGTATGAAAATCTAATATGGAATAGGTTGGAAAAAGACTGGATTTGGATTCTGGATCAGTTGTCAAAATATAGAAATTTGACCTCTATGACCTCAAAAACTTACATCGACCTAGGATGGTTACATCGACATTTCCATCTGACTTGAACGTAGGTGTCTAGTATGAAATACTTTTTGGATTTATATGTGAACAACTAGAATATTCTAGGTTCTGTGTTACCTTTACTCTGATGTATTTAGATCTAGATCATATATTGTCATTTTTTAAAAATAATTAAAACCCTAGCTCTTCATCATCATAGTGACCTTGGTAAAAATGGGTTACTGGTCTCATGATGTTGATCTAACTTATTGGTTAGATATTTTGTAGGCTAGAAAAGTACCTAGATAGTCATGGAATTAAATCCCCTTCATTTAAAAATGAAGTTCTAGGATGCTTATGCCTATCTACTTATAACTATTCATAGCTTATAGTTTATTCACATCTTATAAAAATCATGTGCAAGTTATCTTATGTGGGGTATTACTTTAATCACAATGTTCATGAACCATAACAAAATGATTTTTTAGCAAGTAGCTATTTTTAGAGAATGTTTAAAAAAGTTTGTGGAGAAATAGAGAATGAAAAAACTAGAATATGTGAGAAGAAAGAAGGTGAAATTCATAATAAGTATTTTTTCGAGCTTATTGAATACGAACAAGTAAATAAACATTCAAGAGATGATAATCCTTTCAAAAAATGATTAGAAATAATAGAATTCATATTCAAATTTAAAGCTAACACAAAGTTTACCATTTTAATCTTCAAAAATGCACCAAATGATCTCTTTAGACACAAAGTTACAAAGAAATCAACTTCTTTCTTATTCACTTTGAACCAATTTCATACAATATAAAAACTTATAAATCTAAACACAAAGTTTTAGATTGATTAAACTCTCTTCCTTCAATTACAGTTGCTTTCTAAAAAGTACCATCCTTTAGCACATATGCCTTCACTTATATTTATACAATTTCAAATGTCAAAATCAATTAGGAGACAACTACTTGAATTCTCATGTGCTGCATTAAAAATTGAAAACCATTAAGAGACGTTCTCCTTAAATTTATCTAGTGTGGCATGTAATGACTAGTGACATGTAACACTTTATTAGTTTCATTGTTTGAATCAAATACAATCTCTTTACATACTAGGCAACATTTGCTCAAGTAATTTATTTTCAAAAAATGACTTCAAGTAATGACATTTAGTCTAGTTACTAGAGTCTTACATTTTACAAAGTAACTTACTTTTACAAGTAACTACTTCGAATGATATTACTTACAAAGTAATTACTTAAAACAAAATTGCTTAAAATACATGTGCAGAGAAAATAGAAGAATTTGCTAAGAAAAGAAGTAATAACAATATTTTCAATTAATTAACTTCAATTTTGCACTTCTCTCTATATTTGATGTGTTGAAACATCATAATTTGGATAACTACATCATCTAATTTGGCATCTGATTGCCTTTCCATTTCCTATCTCAACAGTTCCCTTTCCAACTTCCTATAATATGCTTTCATCTTCTCAATCCTAGGTTCTAGATCCTTGACATCTTGTTGACTTTTTATTAACTCTTTTATAGATTTTGTTGTGAATAGAGTAGAGGCCTTCTCAATTTTATTTTTCTTGAGTTTTTGATGCAATTGTACACTTTTCACTTGACCAAACACTTGTGAGATAGAAGATACAGTCCTACAAAAACTATTTTTATATTTTGAGCATCTTCTTCTAGGGTATTTATTTCTTCAAGAATGGATCCAAAAATGTACATGAAAAAAGATATAATGTGCTCTTCTTATTTTAGAAAAGGTTAAAAAACTGACTCAAGTTTTTGTCTTATGTAACAATCCTAAGTAAGCTTCAGGTATTTAGGAAATATGAGCAGTAGTAAAGCCTTGAAAACTCTAGGAAACTCAGTCTAAGTAATAGAGTATCACAATCTAGGAAGGTCTAAGAAATTTATCAAATTTATTTGAGATTACAACTTAGGGTTTCTCTTAGCTTACAACTTTGAAAAACCCAATGAAGTAAAAGTAAGTTGTCAAAAATCCAAGTAATGCTTCTTGGGAACTCTGGATTGGTCTAGGTAATGCTTTATGGGTTTACAAACCTACTTTACTTAGATTTTTATGAGAATTAAAGTTGTTTCATAATTATAGTTTGAACTAGATGATGTAACTCAGGTTTGCGATGACTACTTACTTATCTCTTGATAAGTAGAGTAACTTGGAGAACCCGAGTTGGCTTGGAAGTGAGCCTAAATATTTAGCTTTTTTTATCTTCTTAGAAATATGAATAAATGGGTTTTATGGAAATGACACAAGAAAACATTTTTAACCTTATAGAGTAATTTGAATAAATTTTGGTGACAAAATAAATTAAAACAAAAACCACAAAAATCTAAGTCTTATTTAGGGGATTGAGTTTTGACAAAGACAACTAACTCACATAAGGAAAAAGATAATTTAAAAAAAGGGTAATCTGACATTTCCAAGTGTGAAATTTTAAGGACACCAATTGGCTCTAAGGACATCTTTATTTTAATCAGAAAGAATGAAATAAAGATGAGATCCCAGTATCTTTGGTTTTGAGTCTTGTCTATTGGGTACGGAGTCATGTAAAACTCAGTCACAAAAAACCATACAACAAACAAATAAGAAAAATAAAACACCAACACAAAAGGAAAAATTGAGGTTTTATTTATAAACATATAGATGTTACCCTACTACCCAATTCTTGTAAAGCTTCAAGTGCTACTCCTCCTTGAATTCACCCTTGCCTGTGTCATAAACTATCATGCCTCTTTGATTATAATGTTTTCTTGCACCATCATCTTGCATTTTATGTGCACTATTTCTTACAATTTTCCCTCTGTCATATGGCCTATAGATGCCCCAATGTAATACTAATGTACTTACACTCTTGCCTTCTTTTGACAAGACTTTAATGCTTAATATAAAGATAAATCTAACTATTTAATTACCTACTTCAATATATTGCCCTAATGTCATGAATGCTTTATCTTTATGCTCTTTATTCTCTATCATTTGACTCTCAACTATTGTAACTTGTTATTCCTCTTTTTCTTCCATCTTATCACCTTACAATGCTTGTTCAAGTGCTACCACTTCTGCCTCTAATTGCTCACTACTTTTATATACAAATTTGCAATCAAATTTTATACCTTTTCCCATCATTTGTATTTCATTTTCCAGGCCTTCTTTGAGGCTTTAAAACTAATCTATTTCTTATTTATCATTACCATCACTCATTTGATTGTAACCAGCTTCTTTCTCTTCACTCACATGCATCTCTTCCATCTTAGAGTGTTATTTTTCTTCTTCTACTTTCTTACTTGGATATTTACTCAATCTATATCTCATCATTTATCTCTTGAGTTTCTTACAAAGAAAACTATATTTCCTTCTTTCATCTCTCATGGTTTATGACATTTTAATCTTAGTTTTCTTGATGTGGTCAATAATGTTAAAAGAAGGGATAGACACAGACATAGTAAGATTAGCCTCAGAAGTTTGAGTAACTGGCTTATGAGGTTGAGAGGAGTATGATACATACCTATCTTATAGAGAAAGAGAAGTGGGTAAAGAACCATCTCTTTTGAGGATGCTAACATCTGGCATAGGGTCTTCTTTCTTTTACCTTATTCCTTGGAAGATTTGTCACCAATTTACTGAGTTTGTGATATTGTAAATTCTATAAAAGAGTGACTATGATTATCTTGAAGCATTTATTCATAGTTACTTTCTAATTTATATTCTAGGTAGTCTATATTAGATTCACCATCAGGATCTACAAAATCATCATCTTCAATAGATCTTTGATCAAAATCATCAGCGATATGATCTTCAACAATATGGTTCCAATTTTGATTATTGAAATTGTGTGCAGGTGCATTCCAGATAGAAGTAGAATGAACACCTTGAGAAATTTGCCTTTTAACTTATAGTAAGTCATTATCTAATTATATAACAAGGGATTAATAGTGGTTGTTGAAGTAGAACCATTAACCTTGGAAGTTGTCTTCTTAATCTTTTCATGCATGATCAGGTCATTTTCAACTTTTATAACAATGTTTTGAGCTATTGTGATATCATTAAGATGTGCTACATGTAACTGATAACTTACCTCTAGTAATTGAGCATTGAAGAAGAATCAATTATAATTATCTCTAGTGGGTTTAGTAGTTTGAGTTATTTTGTAGAGCAATTTGTTGAACCTAACAATGAAGTCTTTCATGTGTTCATGTGATTCTTTTTTGAGCTAAGTTATTTAGGTGAGAAACATGTGTGAGTATTCAAAAAATTTAAACCTTTTATCAAATTTCTCATGCATAGTGGTCTAATTGGTTATGGTGCTAGGAGATAAATAATAAAACCATCCTATAGCTAAATCATGCAAGGTCTTAATGAAGATCCTGACTAAGACATCTTCAGCTCAATGCCAATCACTCCCCATGCTACAAAAAAGTAGCCAAATGCTCATCTATAATTTTTTTTCATCCCATATGAATTTAGGAATCCTTGACCGTTTAGGAAAGTCATGGAGAGGACTCAGATTTAGAGGGCCAATCAATGCCCCCCAAGGGATAGGAAGTTGGTGTGCCATTCTTTCGAGAATAAGAAATTAAGGACTTACAAGTTTGTGATTTTTTGACAAGTGTGAGATTTGATCTTCTCATTTTAGCTTGGGTAGGAAAGCTAAAATTAAACCATTATTGGAGTTCAAAGAAGTCATCAGTTTGGCCTTGAACTCTTCTTGCCCTGATAAAAGGTCAATTTTCTAGATTGTAGCGCTAAAGTTTTTTCTTTTTTTTTTAGAGATTTATTTTAGTAACTGGGTTTATATGAAAATACTTAGGTGGTGGTTAATTAACATGTAGAAGTTTAGGAAAAATAAATCATGTCTCTTAACATGTAGCAACTCAAGATAGATAATGCATTTTATTTTACACAAGCAAAGCTAACTTCATAGAACGATGCATTTCAATTAGACAAGCACACATTTACTTACATGTAACATTGTAAATTATGGTTAGGAAAAGTGGTAGTCTATGCCTATCTCACTCTATCTTATATGGATGATTTAATTTTAGTTCTGGTCTAGTTAAGTCCATGTATCTCTAGTAGATTCACCAAAAATTGTTGGCTAGATATTTTATAGGTTAGCAAAGTACCTAGGCAGTCATGGGATTAAATACCTTCATTTAACAATGAAGATCCAAAATGATTATGTCTATCTACTTATAATTATTCAAAACTTATAGTTTATTAATATCTTATACAAATCATGTGTGAGTTATCTTATGTGGGGTATTACTTTAATCACGAAGTTCATGAACCATAACAGAGTGATTTTGCAACAAGTAAGTAGTTGTTTTCAGAGAATGTGTAATATGTGAGAAGAAAGAAGGTACACTTCATAATAAATAGTTTTACAGAGATTATTAAAACCATACAAGGAAATAAACATTCAAGAGATGATAATACTTTTATCAAATTATTAATAAAGATTTGAAATCATATTCAGATTTAAATATAACACAAAGTTTACCATTTTAATCTTCACAAATACACCAAATGATCTCTTTAGATGCAAAGTTCCACAAAAATCAACTTCTTTCTTATTCACTTTGAACCAATTTTATACAAAATAAAAACTCAAAAATATAAACACAAAGTTTTAGATTGGTTAAACTCTCTTTCTTCAGTTACAATTACTTTCCAAAAATTACCATCCTTTGGCACGTAGGCCTTCACTTATATTTATACAATTTTAGATGTGAAAATAAATTAAGAGACAACTCCTTGAATTCCCATGTGCTAAATTAAAAATTAAAAACCATTAAGAGGCATCCTCCTTGAATTTCACCAGTGTGGCATGTAATAGCTAGTGACATGTAGCATTTTATTGGTTTCACTATTTAAATCAAATGCAATCTCTTTGAATGTTGGGCACGTTTGCTCAAGTAATTTGTTTTCATAAAATGACTTCAAGTAATGACATTCAATGAAGTTTTTTGACTCTTACATTTTACAAAGTAATTTAATTTTACAAGTAACTTCTTTGAATGACATTAATTAAAAAGTAATTACTTAAAATACATTTTCAAAGAAAATAGAAGAATTTACTTAGAAGAGAAGCAATAAAAATCATTCCAATTCATGAACTTCATTTTTGCACTTCTCTCTAAATTTGATGTGATGAAATATCATGAATTGGATATCTACATCATTTGATTTGGCAACGAATTGCCTTTTCATTTTGTATCTCAAAAATTCCATTTCTAAGTCCCTGTAATATGCTTTCACCTTCTCAATCCTAGGTTCTAGCCTCTTGACATCTTGTTGAATTTTTATTAACTCCTTTATATATTATTTTGTGAACATAGTAGAGGCCTTTTAAAAAAAAAAATCTTGAGTTGTTGATGCAATTGCTAGGCCGCATATTTGACCAAACACTTGTGAGATAGAAGATACAATCCTCTAGATCTATTTTTATATTTCGAGCATCTTCTTCTAGGGTCTTTATTTATTTAATCATGGCTCCAAAAATTTACATGAAAAAAGATATAATGTTCTCTTCCTATTTTAGAAAAGGTTGAATAAATAAGTCAAGTTGTTGTCTTATGTAACAATCCTAAGTAAGCTTCAGGTATTTAAGAAATCTAAGTAGTAGTAAAGAATTGAAAACTCTAGGAAACTTAGTCTAAATAATAAGTTATTATAATCCAAGGAAGGTCTGGGCAAGTTATCGAGTTTCTTTGCAATTACAACTTTGGTTTTCTATGAGCTTACAACTTTAGGTTTCTCTGAGCTTATAACTTTAGGTTTCTCTTAGCTTACAACTTTGGGTTTCTCTTAGATTACAACTTAGAGTTTCTTTGAGCTTACAACTTTGAAAAACTTGATGATGTAGAAGTAGTTAGAACTCTAGGTAAGAAATGCTTCTTGGAAAATCTATATTGGTCTAATTAATGCTTTATGGGTTTATGAACCTAATTTACTTAGATTTTTATGAGAAGTAAAGTTGTTTCATAATTATGGTTTAAACTGGATGATGTAACTTGGGTTTTTTATGATTGATTACTTCTATTTTTATAAGTAAAGTAACTTGGAGAACCTGAGTTGGCCTGGAAGTGAGCCCAAATATTTAGCTTTTTTTTATCTTAGAAAGATGAATAAATGGGTTGTATGGAAATGACACAAGTAGAAATTTTATAATCTTTTGGAGAAATATAAATAAATTTTGGTGATGAAATCAATTACATCAAAAACCATAAAAATCTAAGTCTTATTCAGGGGATTGAGTTTTGACAAGGACAACTAACTCACATAAGATAAAAGATAAAAAATTTAAAATGGGGTAACCAAAAATTTCTAAGTGTGAAATTTTAGGGACACCATAACCCCAAAGAACCCTTTATCAGTGAGTGTTTCCTACATAGCCACTAATATGAAGAGGACCTTAGATTTATGTAGTTCTCCCCTAGTGTGTTGACTTATGTGTATATAAGGGTGCAATATGTGGAAAGAAAGTACAATAGTGACATAGCTTGTAACTTAGAAAATAGGACTCATGGCATGTTATTTTAGTACTTTAGACCTGACGATGTGTTATCCCTATGATTGATATGGAAATAAGAGAAAATAGGAAAGTTTTGCTCATTTGAATGCTTGATTGAAAGTTTTTGGTAGGTTTCCTTGTGAGTTTTTAGGTATGTGCTAAGTTTGTCCTAGGTGAGGAATGAATGAGGATTGATCATGTATTTATACCAATCCTTTTACAAGATGTTTCACATCAAATCACTTAGGTCAACATAGGGATACATTTCATTTTTGAATTCGATGACTTTAGGGTACTAGACACTTACATTAAAATAGGACACTTGAGTTAATGTAGGTGTTTGACTAGGATGCAAGTGTTTTGGAAGTATGAAAGAAAGGATAGGTATATAACTTGAAGAGATGGACGATAATCAAGTTTATATCATTCTGAGAATGATATAAGGTTTGGGTCATTAGAATAACATTAGTTGGACTAAGAGATAAGTAATGAGCATAGAGTTACAACATATGTGAGCCTTTTGACATCAATATAAGGTCTAGAACTAAGAGGAATAGAAAATTACATATTTTATAAGTGTACAAGATGTTAGGTTGTGGAGCTAAAAGCTTCAACACTTTGCAAACTGAAGGAACAAAGGTTGCTAAGATCCAGGAGCACCGGCGTCGACAGCAGGACCAACGTCAATCGAGACTAGTGAAGAAGGCCACCGACGACGGCAGGAAGTCGGTCGACATCGACAGAACCAGGCAAGCAGGGACCGGCGTCAGTCGCCTGTGTGTTCCAAAACTGTTCATTGCACAGACAGTTAGTTAAGTGAATGAAGAGTTTGCATGTTAAGACCAGTTAGAGTCTTGTGTTGTGAGGATAATTGTCTAAATTAAGAGTCTAAGTTATTGTTTAAGTTAGGGATCTATTTATAGACCCATTGGCATGTATTGTATATGTATGAGATAGAAAGGAAGAGTTCCTTCTAGTTGTAAGATCATTGAGTTGCAGGTTGTTGCAAGCTCATAGGAGATCTACGTGTAAGTTTGGTCTGTTGAATTGCAAGTTACAGGTTCATGGGAGATCAACTTGAAGTGCTATAGAGTGCTTGGTGTACCGGCAGGGTTATTATTGACTGGTTGGTGAGGTGAACACCAATTCTGTGTGTGAGTTGGTTGTTGGGACCGTTTTTTGTGTAGGAGAGTGTGTGTGAGAAGAATTACTGTACACTTGAGGCGTGGGAAACCTCTGTAAGGTGGAAGAGTGTGGCGGCTCTTTATTGTATTCTTTTCTGTAAAGTGTTAATACAAGATAGTGTATTGTCTCTCATATTCTATGCTATTGGTGAATTCTAGTTACTTGTGTTTCTGGTTATTTCCACATATTTAATTGCTTATATTTGGTAATCATACTGTGCTCTTTCTGAGGAGCAAGATCCTAACAGGTGGAATCAGAATAGTGTGTTTGTTCTTGGATTCCCACACCCCTAACAACTGGTATCAGAGCTTTTGGTTGGGATACTAACAGATTGGTTTAGATCTGGGTAGTGTGTTTTGATTACAGGTTACTCACAGGGTTTCTGTTTGAGTGGGAGTTGAGCAATGGCAGAAGATAGTAAGCTACGAATGGAAAAGTTTAATGGCAAGAACTACCAATTATGGAGGATGCAGATTGAGGACTATCTGTATCAGAAAGATTTATACTTACCGTTGGGTGGGGTTGCTAGCAAACCCTCGAATATGAAGGATGAAGAATGGGAGGTTCTTGATCGGAAGGCTCTGGGATCTATTAGATTGAGTCTTGCATCATCTGTGATTTCCAGCTTATCACAGTGTAAGACAACGGTGGAGTTGATGGAATCTTTAGCAAATTTGTATGAAAAACCCTCAGCTTCTAATAAGGTATTTCTTATGAAGTGTTTATTTAATTTGCAAATGTTAGAAGGTGGATCTATTCATAGCCATCTTAGTGATTTCCATGGTTTGGTAAACCAGTTAAGTTCAGTCAATATTGTATTTGATGATGAAATTAGAGCTCTCTTAATCTTGTGTTCATTACCTGAAAGTTGGGAAGGTTTGGTAATGGCAGTTTCTAATACTTTGTCTCCTTCAAAAGTCTTAAAAGTGGATGATGTTGTGAGTGTGATCTTGAATGAAGAGATACGCAGGAAAAGCACAGGTGAATCATCTGGAGATGCTTTGAGTGTTGAAGGCAAAGGAAGGCCAAGAGAGAAGATAGAGTGCGGGAGATCAAGGTTGAAGGTAGGCAGAAGATCCAAGTCCAGGTATGGCAGAATAACCTGTTGGAAATGTGGAAAGCAAGGGCACTTAAAGAGAGATTGCAGATCGGGTGAAGATCAGCATGAAGGACATGGAGAAGAAGCATATGTTATGGATTACGTTGTACAGGATGCTCTGGTATGTTCTTTGGATAAAGTAGAATCTTAGGTTTTAGATTATGGTGCCTCTTTTCATGCATCCCCACCTAGGGAATTTTTTCATGAGTATGTCCAGGGAGACTTTGGATAAATTTGTGTAGGGGATGGTAAGCCTTGTCAGATTGTTGGCAAAGGTAAAGTGAAGCTGAAATTGCAGACAGGTGACACATGGGTGTTAAAGGAGGTCATGCATGTCCCAGTTCTGAAGTGGAATTTGATTTTTGTTAGAAGTTTGGGTGATGAGGGTTGCACAGTAACTCTCATAGCAGACTCTTGGAAGGTTACCAAGGGTACACTTGTTGTAGCTAGAGGTAAGAAAGTAGGTACGCTTTATCTATCTACTTGTATTACTGATTCTCTTTCTAGGTTATCTACTTTAGCTGTAGATTCAGAGATGTGGCTTAATAGGCTTGGTCACATAGATAAGAAGGAGATGCTTGTTCTTGAGTCAAAGAGTATGCTTTCAGATTTGGAAGGCATGGATCGTGGTTTCTGTATGCAGAAGAAGAAGGTGACATTTCTTGAGGAATTTGATGTTAGTGACAAGAACAGGAAAGCCTTGGTTTTCAAGGAGAAGGTGACGGATAGAGTTCAACACAAGGTGTAGAGGAATTTTGAGCAGAGCAAGGGTGATTTGGACAAGGGTTTGATCCAAAAAGAGCTTGCGAGAAAAAGTCAGGTCTCACTAGAAAAACACAGAGACCGACGTCGGCAGGAAAACCGACGTCAGTGTCCAGATAGGGACCAACATTGGCTATGTGTAGCCCGACATCGGTGACTTGGGGCAGATAATGACTGGCATCGACCAGGGGAAACCGATGTTGGCAAGGTGGCAGTCGCAGGGAACCGACATCGGTCAGCTGCAAATTGAGATGTGACTGGCATCGATCACTGAGATGAATTTTGGGTGGACAACCAGCTGTCATGGAGTCTCAAGTGCCCATATGGAGGACTGAAGGTGTAAGTAAGTTCTTAAATTCGTCATTTCCCTTCTTTACACTACTTTTTGCTCACTTATGGTATAGAACCAAGAAGTTGTTAAAGAATTAGAACAGGTAGATCCAGGAAACAGTGGGAGCTTGGCATGGATGAGGATGTGATTCCTTGGAGGAGAACCAAATAGGTGTTTTGGGTAGAGTTGCCAGCTAGAAGTAAGCACTGAGAGACGAATGGATGTTCAGGATGAAGAAGAGCGGAAATGGATACGTGAGATGGAAGATCAAGGTATATGGTCTTGTATTAGCTGCAGAGCAATGGAGGTTTGATCATTGTGTTTGTCTTTACCAGGTTGGATAATATTAGCTACATTATCCTATTTCTGTATGATGTGCTTGTTGCAGGGTTACATATACAGGTATTGCTGAACTAAAGGTAAAGCTAGTTCAGGTGTGTGTCATGGAGAATCTGGGAACAGTAAGATTCTTTGGCATGAGTGTGTTCTAGAGACATGGAGGTCTTGTTGACTTTGTTTCAGGATGATTGTGTGAGACCAATTATCATGCCGACGGTAGGACAGTTCACAGAACAGGTGTCTTGATTCACATAATGAGGTTGAGTGCATGGTATGTACTAAACCTGAGTTTTCCCAAGCAGTGGGAGTTGTCACAAGTTTGGAGTCAATCTGGGGAAGTAATACTGAAGGGCAGTTCAGTGGGACCAGCAGCAGGTGCACATGCTATGCAAGGTCAAGTTCTTTTTCTACATGGTTGTAGATGCGGATGTGGCAGGTAATTTGGATGACAGGTTTTACACTACAAGATTTGTGGTGGTTGGTCTTCAAGAGTGATCTTGAGGAGGGATACAAAGCCAAGGGAACAAATTAGATGGAGTACAGGTATAGGTACAGTTTGCAGCTGTTTATCTCCAAGTGGGAGATTGTTAGGTTGTGGAGCTAAAAGATTCAACACTTTACAAACTGAAGGAACAAAGGTTTTTGAGATCCAGGAGCACCGGCATCGGTAGCAGGACTGACGTTGGTTGAGACCAATGCAAAAGGCCACCGATGACGGTAGGAAGTCGGCCGATGTCGGCAGAACCAGGCAAGCAGGGACCGGCGTCGGTCGCCTGTGTGTTCCAGAACTATTCGTTGCACAGACAGTTAGTCAAGTGAACAAAGAGTTTGCATGTTAAGACCAGTTGGAGTCTTGGGCTATGAGGATAATTGTCTAAATTAAGAGTCTAAGTTATTGTTTAAGTTAGGGATCTATTTATAGACCCATTGGCATGTATTGTATATGTATGAGATAGAAAGGAAGAGTTCCTTCTAGTTGTAAGATCATTGAGTTGCAGGTTGTTGCAAGCTCATAGGAGATCTACATGTAAGTTTGGTCTGTTGAATTGTAGGTTGCAGGTTCATGGGAGATCAACTTGAAGTACTATAGAGTGCTTGGTGTACCGGCAGGGTTATTACTGACTGGTTGGTGAGGTGAACACCAATTCTGTGTGTGAGTTGGTTGTTGGGACCATTTTTTGAGTAGGAGAGTGTGTGTGAGAAGAATTACTGTACACTTGAGGCGTGGGAAACCTCTGTAAGGTGGAAGAGTGTGGCGGCTCTTTATTGTATTCTTTTCTGTAAAGTGTTAATACAAGATAGTGTATTGTCTCTCATATTCTGTGTTATTGGTGAATTCTAGTTACTTGTGTTTTTGGTTATTTCCGCATATTTAATTGCTTATATTTGGTAATCATACTATGCTCTTTCTAAGGAGCAAGATCCTAACAGGTGGAATTAGAATAGTGTGTTTGTTCTTGGATTCCCACACCCCTAACACAAGACTAAGGTTATATATAATTTATAAATAGTGTCTACATTCCCCCCTTTAATTTAGTAATTAAATTACTAGTTTAAATGAAAATGAATGTGTACTTAGGTGTGTCTAACACACCTTACCTTTGCATGAGCCCAACTTGAGTGATTTTTTGGTGACTAAACTACAACTAAGAGCATGTTACAATGTATAATTAGTGCATAAAATATTAAATTGAAAGCATTGAAATGATTAAAATTGAAAGAACACAATTTTAGGAGTACACATGTGTATCAATACAACTACCTTGCCTTTTGGCAACTTGATTTGAAAAAATGTATCATTATGAACCATTAGAGTTGAGATCAAGACAAATATAAATATGTAAATTTCATAAATATATAAATATTTAAGTATAAAACTTTCCCCTAACCTTGGATAAAAGGTGAGTTGTCACTAGCAATTGAAATTAGCTCAGCTGTGAAACTCAATCATACTTTTAACTTGGTAAACATGAGTGAACCAAGTCAACTTAAACTATAAATATAGTGAGTTTAGATGATGTATTCAATTCAAACCAATAAATTTTGAAATATTAATTGATTTAAACACCTAAACCATACCAAAACTGAACCAACTACTACAGTAGATTGGCTCAATAACAATCCATAATCATCAAACCTTGTGAGCTAAAGTCCATAGCAGTGTTTCAAATATGAAATATGATTTTATTTTGTAATTCAGGTATTTATTACATAGAGTATTCACCTTATATGTTTATCATATTTAAACATGGGTTTAAAATTTGTACTAATGTACATAATTCTACCAAATATGTGTATCTGAATCATATAACTATGCATTTTGGTCAATTTGTAAATTTTGTAAGCATGGAGAGCATGTTTCCATAATATTACCCCAATATAACATAAGAATTAAAACTTGTGTAAGTGTGGGTAACATGTTTATAAAACATTCCCCCACTTTATATCTAAAATTGTGACAAATGTGGAGAACATGTTTCCAAAATATGCCCCCACTGTAATCTGAATTTGTGAAGAATGTGGAAAACCTGCCTCTATGGTATGCACCCACTAATATTCCCCCCATTTTGAGGTGGGTTTAAGTATAAAATAGTATTTAACTTACCTTAAAATGGTAATATAACCATATAAATTATGAATGTATCTTGTAGCATATAGGAGAAATATGTCTAGGTAGATATATCATTGACATGCAAAAAAATTGATCACATCAAGGCCTAAGATACATGATATAGATCATGGAAATGTATAACTTGCGTAACATTAGAATATAAATAATCAATCAATCACACACACAATAAAACTCTATAGAAAATTAAAATATAATTATCCAAGGGGACTATAAAAAGGGTGCATGTTCAAATGCCACATAATTAAAGGGACATGACTTAGTCAAACATCCATAAAAGTAATCATGACATATTAAAATTCCCATACAAAAAGAAATGATGTATTAAATTTTTAAAGAGGTAAACAAAGGCACAAGGGCTACAAATAATGTATCATATTCAAATTCTCAAACAATAAAGATAATATTAAGGCAAAAAACCTAAATGGAGTACATAAATGAAAGCATAACAACCAACTTAAACATAACATTCTAGCCCATGGATCATATTTGTTAGAAAAAAATGTTAAGTACATATCATATAAGGTATAATTAAAAATATATAATCATAAATAAATTCATATGTAATTACATAATATTAAATATGATAATGTAAAGTGATCATATAATAATATAACATAGATGTATCCTAATCAAATAAGCGGATGCCCCCAATGTCCACATGACATGAGTAGAGGGAAGGCACAAAATCTAAAAGTGCATAGATCATGTATCTATGTATGACTTTATCACACTAAAAATATGTTTGAAACATAAATGTATATAGATATAAATGATATGATATCCACTAACATGGAACTAAATATATAGATGCCAAAGAGCCAATAAAACATGTAAATACTACAAATATTTTTGGACTTTTTTTTCCTAATTTTTTGGTATGTTTGGAATATGTGGAGGAGGTTAATCAAAGACATCATCAAAAGGTATAGGATCACATGATAAGTTTTTCAATCATTGATTATAGAAACACGTTTCTACTTCCTCAATGTTTTTGTGTAGTAGATTTTTAGAATCTAATTATATGGGAGGAATATATTACCCATCATGTTGTATGAAAATATCCCTAACCATAATAAGAAAGGTGATGCACATGTTTTTAATATTTAATTTTTCATTCTAGTCATCTAGAAAATGTTGTCCAAGTTTTAATTTTATATGGGTCTCTTGATCTAATATCCATAAGATTGTAGGGACCACATGTGGACCACATGCAATAGGTAAATGGATGTATCCTCATATCTTGGCATCAATGGAGAGTATATTAGTTCATTTATAGTATGTCTGAGCTTTTGGAGAAATGTGGTGTTACAAGTTATATCATAATTTTTCATATCAAACTGGAGATGTTGGCAATACACCCCATCAATGTTAGTAATAATAACTAGATCTTCATGTTTTGGCCACTTTTATAGATGGCTCTCTTTTGGAAGATTAGAATTATTTGGTCTTTTCCATGTTTCATATATAATTTGTATGCATCATTCATTATTATAGTTTTGAATTTGGTTCGTCAATGACTCACATTGATTTGTATGATGACCAAGGATTTAATGATAATGAAAAAATGGTAACACTTCTTTAGGTACAAGTTTGTTACCTGATTTGTGACTATTAAGACATAAGGATATCATGCAATGCTCAAGTAACATATGAAATATTTTATCCAAAGTGTCTTGGTTTGCCATAATTTTTAGAGTCTATTGTGGATACTTATGAGAGGCCTCCACATTATTTACATGATGTATCTACATTTTCCCCTTGTAAGGTTGACTCAATGTGTGTAAGCAAGAGGGATATATATAATAATTAGAATTTACATGATCATTCACTATTTTTTCTTTTCCCTTATCTTGATTTGGTTTTATATCCTCTGAAGGTGGGTTTAGATTATATGTACCAAGACCTACATGTTCAAATAGATTATGCAAAATATTCTTAAGTGGATCAAAATTTAGTTTTCACAATTTTTCATTTGTCATACCATAGGCAGCCTCATTATCACTATCATAGTAATTTGAAACATGGATATCTTGTTACTTAATATTGACCAATAAAGGAAGTTCAAATTTTGGATTTTATTTCTATTTTGGTATTATTGGTTCCTTTGGTAGTGGTTCTTGTTATGTACATCCATGTGTACCTCAATGTTTAGTGTATGATTTGCATCTAAAGATAATTGATTGATTGGACTTGACTCACACATTTCATAAGTTTGGATATTTTTAAGATGAATACATTGTGTAGGTTTTGCCAATATAGAAATGTCATTTGTATCAGAATGTATCATTTTGAAGAATTTGAAAGGCTTATCATTAGCAAGCATTATCAATAAAGTCCCATCATGTGTAAATTTTACACATCAATGTGTTGTAGATGGGACATTATCCATTATATGTATCCAAGGTATATCTAAAAGTAAATTATAATGTAATTATTGAGATATTACTTGAAAAGTATTTGGAACTATTTTTGGCCCCAATCTCACATCTAATGTGATTTGGTCAACCAGAAGACTATGTGAATTATCAAACCCTTTGATATGCATAATTGAATTTTAAACAAGGTTGGTTCTAATACCAATAATATTTATTAAATTCATGCTACAAAATTTTAGGATTTATCCATTATCAATGAGAACTTTTGATTCCCTTATTATGCATAGTCACTTTTATGAATAAAGGCAAATATTGTTCAATAACATCTTTGTATGATAAATGTGATGGATCAAAAGTAATAAATTTTGTATTATTTTTGAGATATTGCATAATATCCATAAATTAAGTTGGTTCAATATCACTTGGAACTTGAGTATCATGTTTGCTTCATATATGATATCCTTATAGATAATGGATTGCTTTAGAAGTTTTAGGATTGAGATCTTAGCATGCATGTATCTTAATTGGTCAACAAGGTCATATCCTTTATATTTTCTCAAAAGTTTTGGCTTAATATGCACCTATTATATATTAACATATGGTGAATTAGATTGGACATATTTACTTTTTTGATTAGTGAAAACATGGACCATGGTATCCAATATAAGCCATGGGTAAATAATGGGTATAGGACGGTAGTTTTCACTTGAATAATATCTAGGTGGAAAAGTGGTTGAGAGCATGCACATTGGCATTGAGATATTGACTCTAAAGTATTACAAAAATAATTATGAAGACATATTAATTATTTTTTTTGCTTTAAAACCCTATCATTATATTGTTCAATTCTCTTATTTCATTGGATTACATCATTCAATAACTTATTACAAAAGTAAATTACAAATTTTAACATAAAATAATCTACACATGCATCCATATTAAACACATTGATAAAAAAGTAATTTTGATTTAAAAATTATAAATATTTTACAAACAAATAAATAAAAAATTAGGAATAGAAAAAATAAGAAACCTAGATCAACCTAGGGTTTAGAGACCAAAGGTCAGGTTCACCGAATGTTTACACCTAAATTTAAAAGTAGGGGTTAGGCTTAAGAATATATAAATGAATAAGCACAAGGGTGATAAATAGATATATATCAGGCCAATTAATTACAAACTTAGATAAACAATATTCTGAATTTAAATACTGAGATATGCTTAAAATAGTAATTACAACCAAGAATTGATATTACAATAAATGGAAAATAATGGTACTTAGATGGATTATAGTGTGTATACAGATCTAGTGTAGAAAACGTTAGAAATATACAATATCTAGATCCTAGATCAATCATTAGATTCTATAAATTTGACCTCAAACACTTGCACAAACCTGGGATGGTTACATTGATGCTTTTATCTGACTTTGATGTAGGTGCCCAATATAAAATACCTATTAGAACTAGATGTGACCACCTAAAATGTTTTAGGTTTCATGTCTCCTTTGCTCTAGTACATTCAGATCTAGCTCATGGACTATTACTCTTGTTAAATCATCAAAACCCTATCTCCTCATCTTCATAATGACCTTAGAAAAAATAGGTTATTGAGATCGTAGTGTCAAGCTAACCCCAAATACCCCTCTATTATTGGTTGTTTCTTACATATCCACTACTATGAAGAGGGATTCAAATAGATGTAGTTATCCCCTAATGTGTCTCTTGGGTGTGAAAAAGAGTGGAATATGTGGAAAGCAAGTATAATAATGACCTAGCTTCTAACTTGGAAAATAAGACTCATGACATGTTCCTTAAGTAGTTTAGACCTGTATAAATGTTTTTTCTATGATTGATATGGAAATAGGAGAAAATAGGGAAGATTTGATCACTTGAATGCTTGATTAAATTATTTTTGTAAGTTGCCTTGTGATTTGTTAAGTTTATGTTAGGTTTATCCTAGGTGAGGAATGAATGAGGATTGATCATGTATTTATACCAATCATTTCAAGAAATATCTCAAATTAAATCACTTAGTCTAACCATAGGGATATGTTTCATTTATAAATTTGATGACTTCAGGGCACTGGACACTTGTAATGGAATATGAAACTTGTGTCAACATAGGCATCTAACTAAGATGCAAGTGTCTAAGAAGTAGGAAAGTAGGTACATGACTAGAACTTATAGAGACATATGATAAGTAGGTTTATAACATTATGAACATGATAGAAGGCTTGGGTCATCATTATAACATTGGTTAGACTAAAATATAAGTAATGAGCATAGACATATAATAGATGTGAGCCTTTTGGTAGTGGGAAAAGTTCTATAATTAAGAGGAACAAAAATGGTCCATATTTTCCAATTGTAAAATATTTAGGTATTATATAATTTATAAATAGTATCTACACCATTTTAGATTCACATAAAAACTTCATTCCATCATGTTACATGTTTGACTTGAATCACTATGAAATTTCCATTTCTTTTTGGGAACAAATTTATCTTTACCATAAATATTATCATACTTAACATTTAAACTTTCATATCCATATTAAATTAGTTAGGTTTTCCATTATAAGGTAAATTATTTCTAATTATAAATATAATTTTGATAACTTATACATTTCCCCTTAGATTTCATATTATTATAAGTCATAGAGACATTTACCATCATTGTTTAGTGAATACATTCTAAGACACTAATGGTAAATGAAAGTATTTAATTTATATAAATGATTGAATCTAAACTAATTCAATTTAAATGAATTTATGTGACAATAACCATTCAATTCTTATTGGATCAATACTAACCAAGATAATGTCTTTATCAAAATAATTTAGCTAGAATAGTGTATAAAATTATTAAAGGTAACTTACACATTAAGGTTGTTAATATAAATTGAAATCCTTATACAAGATATCCTCTTTTAAATTTGATGATCCAGTTGGTATGAAAAATACTATATGGATTAAAAAATAGTCATTATTCCATATATCATATGTTGAGATACAATAACAATAGAGCATTACTCTCAATTATATGGACTATATAAGTTTTATTATCTTTTAATGATAGACATTAGTGGTAAAAATGAAAATTATATTCATATAAGGAAAAATATAAATGATTACAACAACTTAATGATTCAGTCTACTAGTAAAATAAGCTTCATTTTTTTAATTCAAAGTGAGACTTCAAATAAAATGTTCTAGCTATTACAAAGTAACTTTCTCTGCCACCTCTTAGGTTTCTAACTAAGTTGTACAAGACAAACCCTTAGAAATATCAAACTTCCTATAAGGTGTATATAATTTGTGATCTTACACCAATGTAAATTATATTCTAGTAATCCTTTCTCAAGTCACAATATCCATTTAGAATAAACATAGAAAAATTAATTCATTAAATTGCAAGCTATCATGTTCTATGTTATAATTCAAATAAATTTTGGTCCCACATTAACATAAATCACAAAATTTAAATCATATCCTTATTTTTTATGCTAATTTAGATATTTTAGTGAAATTAATCTAACTATATAGAACTTAGAAATATAATTCATGTTATAAGATATGGAATTCAAGTATACATCTAAATATAAATGATTTATAATAACTTATTATTATTATATTATGGAATTTTTAAATATGAAAGTAATAAAGAGATCATAATACTTATTTTTTTTTTTGATTTTTTTATTAAAAATGTGTTCTAGAAGTGTACATTATGGATAATCATGCCTATGATTCTCTTAGTTCAGGAACTAATCTACTACCTACACAGGGTCAATTCTGTAGGATTGGATTAGTATTATAGGTTGATATTAACCTTATTTTCATAATTTACCTATGTATAATTATGGAATAGTGACTATAAATTCACATATGGTTGTCTTTAGTTACTATGCTTATATGATCCCAAACCCTAATCACAAGTGTAAATCTAAAAATCAGCCTCTTTTGCCTTGAAACCCTAAGTGTGTTTATTAGTGTTATATACCTAAAAAATGGGGGAATTTTATTGGGATAATCTATCCCTAATCAACCTCGTATGATAATTGGTTGTTTCTTATGTATCCAATAATCCAAGGAGGGGAATCAGGCCACATGTGGTTCTCCCACCTAGTGTGATTATGTAATTATGTTCTTTTTCTATATGCATGCAACTTATGATTGAATTTGGTACTTGAAAATTATTGATTTGACATATATTTTGAATTATTTAGACTCCAATTGTGACTTTTTCCAGTTTTAGGTGTGAAAATTGGGAATAATAGGGTAAATTTGCTTAGTGTGTAATAGTGGATAGGTGATTTCCAAATAGAAACCATATGGATTTTGAATGAGGCCTTATTTTTTTTATATAGGGATTCAATTCAATAATTACCCACACCACCAAAATTATAATTTCATAGGTTTAACCTAAGGATGGATATGATTTTTTAAATAGTATTTTTAGGGAGCAAGATGATTCTAGCTAATACTAATTGTTATCAACTAGTAATAATGACTATACCTATCAAAATTAGACCATGTACAAGTGGACTTATCTTGGAGTCTAATGATGTTTTCACAATATATTTATCAAGTTTGATATAGACAATGAGGCTATTTTAGATGTATGATAGCATAACAAAAAGGTTGAATCATAAAACAACATGCAAGTGTGAGAGGATGGTTAATTAGGACCTTGTTTGGGTGCTCAAATCATGGATGGAAATTATATTTCTAGTTTATCTTTTTCACGTACTAAAGAATAATTTTAGTATTTACATGTATCTTAGTTAATATTTTCAACTCATAATTCACTCTACGTCATAGTTCCACTTCACAATTTTATCCAATCAAAGTCTCCATTTTTATGCAAAGTGTACCTAATGGAATTACTACACATTATTATAATATCACTTAATTCCATATAAAAAATAGAAACAAACTTAAAAAAATTATTACCTCAATTTAAAATTTTGTCTTATGCTAAAACACAAAAATAAATTAGAGTATGATTTTACCAATTATATATACAACCGATAAAAAAATTCATAGCATACCACTTAAAAATTTCCATTCAGAATATTAAGAAACTAATGCACTAAGAGATTAACCTTCACCATATAGTGAATTATAAATTATTTTATACATTCTCCTATACATCAAAATAATTAACAACTCTAACATATAATTGACTAATACTAACCTAAATTACATTCTCAAGTAAGGAAAAGTTACTTAAACCCATTTAATAGTATTTAGTATACAAACTAAACCAAACTAGAGACCATATTCGTCAAATTTATCTTACTTAAGACATCCTAATTTGTATTAAAACAAATTGGGATGATCAAATCTAGGATCAATCTACCATCAAACAAACATCTCCATAAAACCAATGGTCATTTTGTTTTTGAATCATCTAAAGCTTATATAACACTAATTAGGGGTAATGTGCTAAGTGAGTTATATGAAAACATATCATGAACCATTTAAACTATAAAAATAGGTTTTGAAGCATGTATTGGGAACAATGAACCAAAACTTGGTTATTTTGTAATTATGATTCAACCAAATCTATAAACTTGTAAATCTTCGTATGATCCTCTATAATCCAAAAATTATTTAAAAATATTAACCATACAAACCATATCTAATATCATCCACAAACAAAAGTGTTGGTAACACTACCAAAAATCCTAAATGTAGTTATAAAACCATTTTAAACCTAAACCCAAAAAAAAGATAAAATTTCATTATATGAACATAAATTATACCCAAAAACATCATATTAATTAATTGAATATGATGAAGAGAACCATCCAAAACCAATCATCAAAATCTAACCATGAAAAAATTAAAATCAGATAAGAACATGTGGTTTAAAAATTGAATAAAGCAAAATTTATCTATACTAAAATATCAATCATCAAGTATCGATTTGAAAACTGTAAAAATTGAACTAATAAAATCCAACCAAGAAAACTAGGATATTTGACTACTATGTAGACAAAAAAACATCAATGAATAAAAAATATAATACTCAAAGTAGTTTCTTAATTTTTTACACTAGAATATATGCATGAGACTAGTTTGATAAACATTGAACAAGTATAATAATGTGTAGGTGAGACGTGAAAAATAGTTCTTCATAGCTAAAAATGCATAAAAAAGTATCAAGTGTTTTGCTTCCTTTTTAAATATCCTTATAGAATACATAGTTTCATATGGTACTAGGTGGTGTAAGAATAACTAAGGAATAATGTGGATAATCAAGAATTAATTAAAATTATACACAAGGAGATGGAATCAAATGAATATTTTATAAGTATCTAAAATATGGATAGGTGGATCCAACAAGGAAATAATTGGAATAGGAAGAGGTTATAGGAATATAATAAATATGGGAGCTTTAGAATATAAAATGAATTTACATCTTATCATAAATCAAATCCTATTTTTATAATACATTGTAGTTATAATTGTACTAATAGATGTATGTAAATGTGGAAGCACATAACTCATGAAAAATTTGAAAATATGATTCAAATAAATGTGATCTCATGGACTACAATAGATAAGGGTATGTTGAACTTAAAGTGTTCTTTTACAAATTTAACCATCATGTAAGTCCATGTAAGAATTACATCTATTTCATCCTACAATCATTTAGGATTCAATGAAACATCACATTTCAGTCATGAACTATTTAACAAAATGTTTCAATGAATTTCTATTCCTGAGACTATCTTATATGCTCACATTTTGGCTTTTTATACATCCTCTATATATACAATATTCCACAACCCATTCCAATAATATCCCACTTTATATATATCCTTTATATACATAATATGCCTCTATATATAAAATATGCCACAATATTTGTTATTAATATCCAACTTTATATCTATCCTCTATATATACATGCCATCAATATCCCTACTTGAACCAAAACATGAGCATACAAGATGGTCCTAGGTGCCAAAATTCACTGAAATACTTGTCGAATTGTTCACATTCCTTCTACAATCTTTCACATGTTGTATGTGTGGGTATACCAACATCATTTATTATTTTAATAATTCATAATAAACACACTCAATACTCACAATATGCACCACTAAGTGACTTATAACCTATGGTTCACCTTGTTTCCTCACAAGGTTTGTATTCCTACTAAAATAATTTACTTACTTTCAACATCAATTGTTATGAACTCCAAATAAAAATTTCCACCATATATAGTATGAGTGTTAGTTTTAGGTCATGATTATATGGGAGAAGGGTCAAAGTAGAGATCAAGAGTAAGGTATTAAGGCCAAACTAAACATTTATTGTAATTACCAAGTGAATATATAGTTTTGATAAAGGCTATTGTAGGTTTAAAACCTATTGACCAATTAAAAGATAATTACTTCTTGTTCACTTGAACATGCCATAAAGACTTGAATGTGATTGAGAATGTGGAAAATATAATAGATTTTACAATATACTTAGCTTGAAAATGTAACAATATGTTCACTTTTCCTTTCTTATTTTGAACCAAATGCAAAAAAAAATCTCTAAAATAATTACCTGATAAAAATGATGAAGGAAAAAATTTTAAAATGAGAATTTTGACCTTGTTCATTCCAAAGTTAAATCTAAATGTATCACCACTAACATTCAATAAAATTTTATTTCATACCTATTTAAAATGCACAAAATAAACATATACAATCTTAAAATAAAGATTACCCAAAATGATGGTATTCAATCTAAGATGCTATTACTATTTAAATAGTCCAATCCCTACCAAATATACTAATTCAAGATGCATGGAATAATCATATACAACCTTAAGATAAATACCACAAAAGAAACAAGGTGAGAAGTAATTACTTTTTTGGAGTTCTTCAAAAGCCACTCCTAGGGTTTTTATATTGGTTCTTTAGGGATTGTTCTAATAGGTAACTAGGGTTTTCAATAACACTTCAATTTCAGGGTTTCTAAGTGAGTACCTAGATATACTCTAAAGCTTATTTTTATCCGATGTTTCAATTATAAAGTTTAATTTTCAAATTCAAAAATAAAGACCACATGTTTTGGCATTCCAAAAAAAAACATTTTAAAAGCCAAATAAAAAACTATTCTTTTATTTTTCCTCTTTTTCTTCCCAAGAGGTCAAAGGTCAAAACATAACATACATGTCACTATCATTTCTATATTTTTCCTCTTTTTCATCCCCACTTCCACAATTTGAGTGTTTTTATCATCATAAATGTTTTTCGTCTTATTCCTCTTTATTTTTTCAACCTCAATGTTTTTCGTTGCTTTGCATCTTCCCCTTCCCTTCCATCTATATTTTTTCATGATTTCTTCTTCCAAATTTCTCAAAACTTTATCTCTAATTTTATATGTTTTTTTAAAAATAATGAAGTACTTCTTCACTTTATTTTTTTAAATTAATTTTAGGTTAGCCCTATTTTTTATTTTTTAAATATATATTTTAGATTTTTGTTTTATTTACAATATTAATTTTTAATATAAAATTTAATTTTATGTTAGTTTTTATTTTTAAATTAGGTTAATTATTTTAATATAAAAATTTAATTAATTATATACTTTTATATAAAAATTACTTTATATGTTATTCATGTGTGTTTTAATACACATTGTAAATATTAACTAGGTCATATTATATAACTTGATTTTCATTCCTTATATATTATATCTTACTAATATAGATATTGTAAAAAAATCAAATACAATATGCCAATTTTCTATTGACTAGTGAAAAATGACATCAATTTAACGACACTACTATGTCATGCTAAAAAAACTCTATCATATGGCCGAGATATTACTATTTTTATTTAACTATACAAAAAAATATTAAATGCTTGTCAACTTAGCTTAAAATTTAAGGTGTAGTACTTAGTTCTAATATCAATTTATTTCCAAGATAGGGGCACTAAAATGAGTAATCCATTGGGGTTTTTAGGGGTATAGGTGATAAGTATTGACTCATTTCACTAGATGGATAAGACTTAGTGTTCTCATTCAAAATCCTAAAAGTGGTCTTTGGATGTATGTGTATGTTTTGGAATAGTTGAGTGCTTAGACTCTATTATTTTTCAAGGGTAAGATGTAAAATTGTGTTATGTAATTTTATTTGTATTCATTTATCTAAATTATATAAACCCCATTTGTATTTATCCAAACTTTTCTTATTTACATGCAATAAGATATACTATGAGGTCTTTTGGAATCAGGGGAAATGAGAAGATAAATTGCTATATTATTATGAGAGAAGAAAAAATTATGCACCTTTTGCAATGTGGATTGAAATTAAAGGAATATCAATTGATTTGAAAAAAAATTTAGTGATATTAGTTGTTTTACTTTGGGAATTTATGAGCACATTGACTTGAGGATCAAATGCCCTAAAGGTATCAAAACTTTTATTTTCATGAAATACATACTTAACCCTAAACACTAAATCCTAAACCTTAAACCTTTGTCTAATACTATTGGTTTTTCCTATTTAAAAAAGGTGGCATGCTGGCCTACCCTAATATATGGCCATATTCATATTCTTCAGGCTTATTTATATCATTTGTCATTACATACAACCATTAATCTATTTTTTTTTAGAAGTTGAAGATAAGCCTTGTTTAATGCCTTAAATATCATTTAAGTGTGATTATTTTGAGTTTCTCATTATTATCCTTCACAATATGAAAATAAGGACATCATATTTGGTTGAATGGCCAACACTTCCCTTCTTTAGATTTACCTCATATTATAAGTTATTTTTTTGTTATATTTTATTTTAGTGTGTGTGGGATTCAGGGGCTTATCAAGTTATTTGATATTTTTAACCCAAAGATAATGTGCATTACTAACCATTAATCAAGTCTTGTTAATTATTTATTTTCTCAATATTTTATTTGACTATCTAGATTCTATTATGTATTTTTTGTAAGGTTATTCCTCTAAAAAAACTTTAGTGATAATAATAATTTTTATTTGGAATTCAAAAACACATTGATTTAAGGATCAAATGAATTGAAGTTATCTAACTTTTATTTTCTTACAAGTTTTACTTAACCCTAAACCCTAAATCATGGTCCAATACTATTCATTTTTCTTATTATAAAAGGTGGCATTCTGACATGCCCAAATAAAGACTTACTCATATTCATGTTCTTTGGGAATATCTATATCATTATTAATTTTATATAGTCATTAATTTGAAGATAAGGCTTGTTCAATGCCTTAAATAAAAATATATGCCCTGATCCTCTGAATGGATCATTATTAGCCTTCACAATAAGGACATCATATTTAGTTGAATGTTTGAACCTACCCTCCTTCAGTGTTACCTCATATTTTAGGTTATGTGTTTTGTTCTATTTTATTTTGGGGTGTTTAGGACTTAGGGGATTATCAATTTATTTTATATTTTAAATTTGAAAACAATGTTCATTCTAACCTCTAATAGAAGCCTGATAATTCTTTGTTTTATCAATCTTTTGTGTGACTATCTATATTATATTATGTATTTGTTGTAAGGCTATTGCTTTGAATAAACTTTAGTGATACCAAATGTTTTGGTTTTAGAATATTCAAGCACATTTATTTGGGGATCAAACAAGTTGAAGCTATATAAACTTTTATTTTCACATAAGTTATACTTAACACTAAACCATGTCCAGGACTATTGGTTTTCCCTATTAAAAAAGGTGACATGTCCTAACAAAGACTTGGTCATATTCATGTTAGTCAAGACTATCTATATATAGGTTGTCATTATATATAGTCATTAATCCAAGATTATTTTTATATGATTTGAAGAAAGGGATTTTTTAATGCCTTAAATAAAATTAATGCCATGATACTTTTCTCATTATTATCTTTCACTATATGAAAATAAGGAAATCATATTTGGTTAAATGGCCAATCTTGCCTTCATTTGGATTTACCTCATAATATAGGTTATTTTTTTATATATTTTATTTTTGAGTATGTGGGACTCAAGGGATTATCCATTTATTTGATATTTTAAACTTGAAGATGATGTACATTACTAATTATGAAAGTTATATAGTGTGGGTGATAATATTACTTGATTATTCTAAGGAATAAACTTATGTGGATTTTATATATATATATATATATATATATATATATATATAATTTTAAAATAAATTTATCATCTTCATAGGGTGAATATATAAAACTATGATTACATTGACCCTACCATTGATGACCTGTTAAGATGGAGAAGTGTGAGTGAGTCAGATTCTAATATTGCTTTAGAGTAATGGGTGATGGTATAAGATGACTTGTTAGGAAAACATTGTGTCACATTCATACATAAGGCAAGGAATGTAGTGATAATAAGATGAATATTTATATATTGGAACGTAATAAGGTTTCAATACCTCATTTTAATAAGGTTCCTTGCCAAAATTGTAAAATATTTACAATAAAACTAATACTATGTCACACACAAAATAATTAGGACTAGTAAAATAAAGATGCCTTTCAAAATTATAATTAGAAATTAGATACACTAGATCATTTTTAGACACTCAAATTTGGTCATGAATACTTGATAATGTCATTTTTGACCCACATTTACTTTAATTGACTTTATCACTTAAATTGGTCCTATTTTACCACCTCACTTTATCCTAAGTACCTGCATTGGCTCATCCTTTCTAATTTGTTGTTTTACACCTATAAAAATATTCTTAATTACTAAAAACATCTAAATATATTTGTGGACATTTAAAATTATCAAGATGAAATGTTACCCTTCCAGGTTAGAAGTGACCCATTGAAAATGAACCTCATTTTTTATGAGTTGATATTTACCTTTGTCTAACAATGCCTCTTTTTAAAAAGTTAAAAACCCTTCCTTATAGGTTGGTTCATTCTTTAGGATATGTAGCATGAGGTTTTACCCATTTGGATAGATTTAAATATACATCTAATCCACTTATTCTACCACTTTTAAATCACTTGTAAATTCATTATTTGGGCACATTTATACTATTTCACATTGGGCAAATCTTTCATATTCTTTCCAAAGACTAATAATAGTATATTTTCTATTTTATCTTCTCTTTTTAAGTCATCAACTTAAAAAATCAATTGAAAAAAAACTTTTACTCTCACTAACTTGGTTTGTTTGATATATATATCATATTCTTTCACCTTATCAATCCATTTGCCTCTATTCGATCTAAGTTCTTATTGAGTTAAAATTGATTTAACAACTAGATATGGTGTCATCACAATTGTGTGGGATTTTAATATATTAAACTTGAAATTTTTTAAAACTTTGACTATAGAATATGCATGTTTTTAGATCAAGTAACGTTTGATATCATGTTATTTTAGTCCACAACTCATGAAAATAATCAAAGACTCGATGCCTTCTTCATTTTTCTATACCAAGATGGTTGATAATTTATAATTGGAAGAATAACATGCAATGGAATATTTTTGAAAACCTATACAAGTTAAAATAAGTGCATTGATAATAGAATTCGTGATCTCATTGAAATATTTATTCCCATCACCATCTCATTTGAAAGAATTTTTTCCCACATCATCTTAATAATATGTTTGGTTAGCTCAGTAAAATCAGGAACAAATCTTTTAAGAAAGTCTATCTTTCCTAAGAATTAGTATGTGCTAGGTTTGATAGTGATAGGAGATAATTTTTGGATTAATTTTACCCTTTATGAATCAATTATGGTACCTTATTAAGATACCACATCCCAAGAGTTTACCTTTGGTCACTATAAATATAGACTTATTTGGATTCAGAGATATGTCATGGACCTGACATCTTTCACAGTCCAATTTCAAATGTTCATAGTTATCTTATCTTTTCTTCAAGAATAATATGAATTCATTGAGAAAGATCACTAAGATTTTATTCTTTATATCTTTGAAGGCTAGGTCCATTGTTATTTGGAATTTATCTCCTATGTTGATAGACTAAATGGAATTATTTTATATGAATGCATTCCATAAGGGATGGTGAATGTCATCTTGTATTGATATTCCAGAGTAACTTCAAATTAGTTATATATAAATAAACCATCTATTATGGAAATCATTTTAGAGATCTGATCCATGATTGGTAGAGGGTAATTATCTTTGAGTGAGGCTTGACTAAGATTATTAAAATCCATGAAAATCCTAACTTCTCCATTATTATTTATGATAGGCATGATGTTGGTCACACATGTATAATTATGGATAGGAAAGATGACTATTAAAACCAGTATTTTATTTATTTTTTCATAGATGGTCCCTTCAATCTTAGGACTATAATGTCTCAACTATTTCCTGAATGGATTGATGCCTAGATTTTAAGTAATATTATGCTACACGCACTTAAGTTTGAAAGACTTTTTATCATCAAATATCTAGGTGAAAATGTCTATATATAATTTAAAAATAGATATAAACCTTATGCATTATTTGTTGGGACAATATTTCCTAATTTTCACATATCATAGCTTCTCTTCCATACCAATATTTACTTTTTCATATTCATGTGACCCTCAAAGAGCCTCTTGGGTTTTCATTTTATGTACATGTCCATCTTATCAAATATTTATTTGAGAGATACCAAACCTTTAGGAAGATGATTTTTACAGCCAATATTTTATTTATTTTTTCATAGATGGTCCCTTCAATCTTAGGACTGTAATGTCTCAACTATTTCCTGAATGGATTGATGCTTGGATTTTTAGTAATATTGTGCTACATACTCTTAAGTTTGAAAGAATTTTTATCAAAAAATATCTAGGTGAAAATGTCTCTATATAATTAAAAATATATATAAACTTTATGCATTATTTGTTGAAAGAACATTTCCCAATGTTCACATATCATAGCTTCTCTTCCATACCAATATTTACTTTTTCAGATTCATGTGACCCTTAAAGATCCTCTTGGGTTTTCATTTTATGTACATGCCCTTATTATCAAACACTTATTTCAGAGATACCAAACCTTTAGGAAGATGATTATTACAACTAGTATTTCATTTATTTTTTCATAGATGGTCCCTTCAATCTTAGGACTGAAATGTCTCAACTATTTCTTGAATGGATTGATGCCTGGATTTCAAGTAATATTATGCTACATACTCTTAAGTTTGAATTAATTTTTATCAACAAATATCTAGGTGAAAATGTCTCTATATAATTTAAAAATAGATATAAACCTTATGCATTATTTTTTTGAACAACACTTCCCAATGTTCACATATCATAGCTTCTCTTCCATACCAATATTTACTTTTTCATATTCATGTGACCCTTGAAGATCCTCTTGGGTTTTCATTTTATGTACATGTCCTTATTATCAAATATTTATTTGAGAGATACCAAACCTTTAAGAATCTTATTTCCCCTTAGCTGAATGATTTTACCATTTGATTGATTAGATTTAGTATTAGATGGTTCTATGATTTATAGGTCCTTTTTCCTATGGTATGGAAGATTACTTATATGATATTGGGCTTCCCTCAAAACACAAATTTATGAAATCTCTTTTTTTTAATAAATTAATTATTTGTTTATGACTGTTGAAAATTTTATAATGTTCTAAGTTATCTAGAACAATCAAGTGGTATACTATTTCAATGTTATACTTATATTTTTCAAACTCTAGATGAGGAGTCAACAAAGATGTAAATAAAGCTAAGGCATCATATTTGTAATTTTCTACTCTTGAAACATCATTTATGGATAAATATTGAAAAACTTCAATGTAGTCCTTGACCCTATGTATATAATTCTTTAGCATATTGATCTTTACTTCATATTGACTACCTATCTATTTTGTAATTAGTTCAACATCTCCTTGGGATTTGATATTTTGAATATCCATTTCCTCTAATACTTAAAATACTAGAAGTAAAGAATCATATTTGGTTGTATTATTAGTATATTCAATTTGGATTTTATATGAAAAAGGAAATAACTTATTTTGAGGAGAGATCAAAACCACTCCATTACTTGACCTTATAATTGAATAACTTTCATCTAATTATAATGTCCAAACATCATTTATATCACCTTTAATGAGTTCAAAAAGTTCTAGGTATTTCTCATTCATCATCATGTAGGTACCGGGGCCTATTTATTCATATAGAATATCTATTCTAAGATCAATTGATTTTGCACCAAATGTTTAGCTTTAGGTTCTGCCATTAGTTTCTTATTGAATCATTTTATAGTAATGATGTCCTATGACCAATCTAATTATATATTACCTTTAGGATATTTTCATAAGGTCCTAATTAGAAAAATTCCATAGCTTAGTGGTATATCTACATCTAAAATAGTCATCTTGACTCTCTTTTGAGGGAATGTGGTTAAGGATACCTATGCATATTTTATTTATCTAATCAAAGGAAATTGTTTTGTTTCTATGTTGAAATAGAAGCCATTTTTTTTGGTGCATGCTAGTAATAATGAATGTATTAATTTGGATAGAATCACAATATCCAAAGCTCATAAATAAATTGTATAATCATTTAACCAAAATCACCTAATAAAGAGCTAAACATAGAATGGCCAAGGTCTTTCACTTCTTTGGGTATAAATAGATATAATATTCTAAAAATTAGAATCAGCCAATATGAAGTGAGCTCCATGAAGAGGTTCATTAGAACCTTCTCCTTTAATAAATTTGATTGATATATCTAGTTGGTCAGGATTTGACTTGAGGTATTTAGTTTGGGAGATCTAGACCTTGGTTTTATCTATGTGATCAATGATATCAAAGGAAGATGAAAATGTAGGATTCAATTAATCATTAGTGGAGACATTAGGGGAAATAAATAACATCCCATTTTTTCATGTTGTTTATTCTTTATTTGATTTATAAAAGGAGTACCTTTATTGAGAATAAGTTCTGGTTTTAGGAGCTTATTTGTCCTTTTACTTCTCAAAATATTTATTCTTAATCATTTCTTTCAACTTCTCATTCTAAGCTTTGGTAAATATGTCATATGAATGACTATTCATATCCTCTACTCTATTTTCATACTTATCACAATCATATTCATATTCAAGATATCTCATAGTGGATTTTCCATTGGGTTCTTAAATTTTAGGATTACATGTGCCCAAAACACCTTCTTCTAGTGGTTCAAAATTACACCATCCTTACCATTTTTGGGAAATTAAAACCATCATGATCTTTAGTATCATGAAAGATACATGAAAAATGAATTTGCATAAGATTTAATTAGATAATAAGTTGAGGAGTTGGAGTAGGGACTCTAAGATGGATATTTCCATGATATGGTATACGTTTATTTCTAGGAACATATTTGTATGGAGTAGCATGGTGAGCCTAAGGGGTTTTTTTCCTCAAATCCAATACATCATTTTATAATTTTTGAATCAAAGGATTAGTTGAAGTTTGTTCTTTGATTTTTAATGAGTCATTTTTTAATTTTTTGGCCATGATCATATTGTCTTCTATTTCTTAACTTAATTTTGTGTTATTTCCATAGTTTTTGGGTGATTTATTTGTATGAATAAACTTAGTTTAGGTACTTGTGAATTTAATAAAAATCACTTATAATTATCTAAGGTAGGTATGGTAATCGTTAGAATCTTGTGTATCAAATTATTGAATCAATATATGAATTATCTCATAGGTTCATGAAGTTCTTTCTTTATCTGAGACATTTGAGGCAAGAGGGATTGTTTGTCTTGAGATGGTTTAAACCTTTCTTTGAATTTGGTTTTCATTATTTTCTAATTTGGAATATAATACATTGATAGATGGTGAACCCACTTAGCTTTTCCTTCAACCAAAGTTTCCATAAATAATATGACTAATACATCCTCATATTCCACACCCAAAATACCAAAAGTAGAAAATAATTTTTGTATGTTATCATAATGATGTTGTTAACCATCATTGGTAAACTTAGGAAAAATATTCCTCAAACCCTTTGGTAACTCATGAAGTTGAACATAGAGGGCCAATGGCCCAATATGAGGACCCCATGATATAGATACAACTACCATGTTTCATTTTTATTTTACCTTGGAGCCAAGACATTAGGTAATGACAATAATATGCTTAAAGGTTTTACCTTTCTTATTCTCTATATATAAATTCTTAAATTTGATTTTTATTGCAAGTCAAGGAATGGGTCAAAAACACCTTTATTTATAAAAGGCATTGCATATTTATTTCCAACCATGATGATAAATAATTTTGTCATAATCAATAAGAGAGGGTCTTATTATACCATTTTTTAATTGATATAAAAATAACACTTGTACACTAAGTGATAGAGTGAGTGGGTATCACATAAACATTAATTTGTTCCCCAGAGTGGGCACCAAAATTTGTTAGTAAAATGTTTAGAACTTTGACTAATCTAGTATTTTACAATAGTGAAGGAGATAAAAACTCCCTCCTCTATTTGGAGAGGAGGTTCCCTTGATTGAATATAGGAAAAAATGGAAATAATACTATTCACAATATTTATATGTTGAATGGATTATTGGGTCTTACTACTTTCAACCAAAAATAAAATATGAAAGAAAGGAAGATAAAGGGTCATACATGAATGATAAAATTTAGATTCCATACTATTCATGACAAGAAGGATTTATAAAAATCAATATGTTTGTTTGAGAATAACATAGGTACTGATTGAATTAAGAGATATGTATTAACATAGGAAAAAATTACATCTATAAATAAAATGATAGACATAAAGTTATGGAATTTCCTTTGTGTTGTTTATTTGAAGAATGGACAGAGCATCAAACATACCCTATGTGATTTTTATTTATCCTATTTATAGAGATAAGATGGAATGGGCTAACCATTCATATTCTTCATGTGACTTTTGGTATTAAAAATAATATTAGTTTTCAATTCCTTATTCTCACATGATATACTCTATCAGGTTTACAAATTTCATCAGGGAATTATAGTAGGTTAAATGTTTGAAATTTTTCATTTTTTACATACCATGTAGACCCCATTAGGCATGTCAGGTCCATTAGGTAATTTGTGTACCCATTCTAATTTGTATCCTTTTTCATTTCATTAGGTCCATCAGTGTTGGATGGCATTTGTGGTACCAAGAAAGATTAAATTTTTTCTCTATTGGGTTGATCAGTCACTTTAGGTACCCACAATATACATGAAACTATGACCCTATTGTGTCTATCAACATCTTTTTACACCTCGAGCACCATTTTTAATTTTTCAAACCCTGTCAGTGTCATTGGGTGAATCAAGATCTTTAGATACTTTAAGTATCTACATAATGAAGACCCCATCTAGATTGTTAGGATTCATCAACACCTTAAGAACCGCATAGACCCCATCAATGCCATAAATAATATTGGGAACTTTAAACACCTACATTACTTGTGGAACTAAACCCTATTAGGCTTATTGGTGACTTGTGGTTCCTTAGGAACTAAGACCCCATTGGGCCTAATGGTGTTTCTTGGCACCTAGATAACCATAAACCAAATTAGTTTTTTCCTCTGAAAATAACCTAAGTTTTGAGATATAAAAACAAATTTTTACATTGAGTTTTTATAATCAAAAGTGAACACATTAACTTGGTTTGTTCATTAGTGAAAAAAATTGGAAAAGAATGGAGAATTCAAATTTTTATGACAACACCTCTCCATGGTTAGGAGGGATCCAAACTATGGTGAGGGAAAATTTTGTCCTCACTATGATTGGGAGGACTCACACTTATGGATAAAAAAATAATCCCTCTCAATGAAGAGGCTAAAATAATTATCCTCTTCATTGTAGAGATACCTCCCAACCATGGGAGAGGAAAACATTTCCCTCACCAGGGTTGGAGGCTAATCATTTTTGGCCTCCCCATGATCTAGAGCCTTCCTGACCATCGTAAGGGAAAAACATTTCCTCCCTCATGGCTGGGAAGTCTCCCAAACATGGGGAGGATAAATTTTATTTATCACATAAGATTATAAATTAATATAAATTATTTTAATTGAGTTTAATATTATTACTATTTAAAAGTGTCACAAAATTGTAATTATGAATAAATTTGATTAATGTTCAAAGTGTCTTATAAATATGAATACTTATAATTTTGGTTATTTAGTATTTAATTAAAATATAATTTGATTTCATGATGTTTGATTAGAGATGGGATTTTCATGTGGACAAAAGGGAGATATTTTAAAAGATAGAAAAGTTAGAGAAGGAACAATAATGTTTGGTTTAAGAAAATAAATGGTGTTTGTTGAAGTTACAAGTGTCTAAGAAGAAGTTTATATAAAATCTAAAAATTATGTTACACATATATTGAAAATCTATTTTGGTTCAAATATAGTTTAGAAAGAATGTGATATGAGACTTTTTCATGGAAACAAATCTCAATCATTTAAATGTGTAAAAGTGGATGAGTATTTTTCTACTCATTTTTGCTATTTATATTCAGAAGAAATAAGAAACTAAAGATAATGGTCAGGGGTTTATACGTACTTGGATGAAGCTGCGCATCATATCCAAACGTTGAAGGAGCTCCTCTTTGGTTGTGGAGGATGACACCTGTAGATAAGGAAAACTTAACAAAGAAAAATGTTAGAGATAGATATGGTGGACTGCCAAGCCATATGCTCGGTCCCAGAAGTGCAAAGGCTTCCTAGAGGGATGACAGTCCACTAGTTGATAAAAAGAATGTCGTAATGGAAAGAAATAATGAAAGACTTAAAGAAGGAGAAATAGGTAATGCGTACATGAATCCTGCAATTAGTCTTCCATAGTCGTTGAAGTCGGTAGTCCTGTCAATGTTAGTTTTTAAAGTTGCTGACATCGATTATTCTATTGATGTCGGTAGGGGCAATGGGCTTTGGACGGGTTTCTGGTTGATGTCTTTGGTTGACAGAGGAGTCTGGTAATTTGGAGGTTCGTGTAGGGTGGCAGGGAGGTCAATAGAGTCTTAAGGTGGCCAATGGTAGATGTTATGTGTGAGATGAGGGTCAGGATAAGAAGAAGGATTTTCAGCCTCTCCAGGAAGAAATTCGGGTTTGGTCTCAACAGTACTTACTTAAAAATAGGAAATTGATTGATTACCAATCTATTCTAAAGATACTGAAATGAAAGGCAGAAGAAGAATACGTAGCTTTGATTGATGAAGAACCAAGGATGTTTAGAATGCTTTTTCCTGATGCGGCTAATGTAGAAGACTTCGTACAACCTTCCAATCCAATGTTTGGAGAGAATTTTGTAGAGTTTCTTAGCCTGGAGAGTGATGATAGAATGTCGATGCCTCATCCTAAAGCCTGCCTTTGATATGCAAGGAGTCGAGGAGCAAGAGAATTCATATCCTAGGGGCAAGAGAATTCACATTCGGCCTGTAGTTGAGGTTAGAATTTAATTTTAAGCAACCAACGTCAGTGATACCACTGGTGTCAGTCGACTGTTAACTGATGTCAGCGGCTAGAGAATGGGGAAAAAGGCTATTTTTAGCCTTTTGCCTGTTCTTCCATCTGCCAAGTTTGGTTGTCATTATTAAACGGTCCAAAGGTAGGTTTAATAGGTGTGAGAATTAGTGGGAGAGTTAAAATTAGGTCTTAGGTAATTATGATTAGTCATAGGGTGATAAATGGCCTAAGAGCTAGGAATCCAAGGTGAGGTGTCTAAGGGGGATTATTAATTTAAAATAAGTATTTTAAATTAATAAAGTATAGGTTAGGCATGTTGAAGTTAGAAAGGGACCAAGGGGGGTTGACACTATTTTGGTGTCTACATTTACCCCTTTTTGTCTTGTTGGTTATTCTTGACGAACTGCAAGACAAAAATAGGAGTAAGTTGCCCCAAGTATGGGATAAGGTCATTTTTGTCTTGTTGGTTGTTCTGATGAACTGCAAGACAAAAATAGGAGTAAGTTGCCCCAGGTAAGGGATGAGGTATTCCCCCTCAAAGTGGGAGTCACGGGAAGAGAACCCAAAAATGGGTGCTAATTTGACAGATAGTAGATGGGTATGGTGAAGTTGGAGTGTGAATGCTTCAATAGTTGAGATTGCATGCATACCACTTCATGTGATAGGTAGGTCAAATTGTTGCAGTCGAGGTTGAGGAGTGCTAAAATTGAAGTAATCGGTCCCCAGCATTTAGTCATAGCTGATTGGGTTAAATGATCAAAGCTGTAGCTCCAATGGTCATCGTGTTCCAAGTATCCCAAGCTCAGGAAGTGCTCCTAGAAAACACGAAAAAGTCACAAATATTGAGGATCAACTGGAGCATGATTTGAAAATACATGTGAGGGTCAGAGTGTGGGTTGCGTATAATTTTCTCACTATTCGTGAGGTAGCATAGATGCAATCAAAACAACCAAGGCAAAGTTGTCTCAAAAATGGTTGTGGTCTGAGGAGATAGTCACGATCTCCAAAGTTGTTGGTCAAGTTGGGTTAAGTCATGGTATGATCTCAAGTGGCATGTGTTATGGTTAGGGAGATGTATGTGATCTCCAATGTGCCCCATGAGAAGTTTAGGTGACTTCCATAGTGTCAGGGTTGGTTGTTTGGTCATGATTTTGGGTTGGTATAGATAGTTGGTCCCTTAGATGGACGTATAAAGGAATGGCTGAGCTAACCTTAAAAGACCCCATGTCAACTGAGTGCTGCCTACATAGCCCCTATTTGAAGGGCCTTAGGCCAATGTAGTTCTCCCCAAAAGGGAGGAAGGGTCAAAGATATTGATAGGTTGGTTTGGTCATGTTAATGGTTTAACACTTTGTAGACACCGAAATCGTGTCTACCCCTTGGTCCTTTCTCCCCCTCTTAGTCCCCTTTGGTCCACTTAACCACTCATAACCCATGTTTTATTAATTTGAAATAAATATCCTATTTTAAATTAATAAAATCCATTTTCCCTCTCTCCCTTGCCACCTCACCACCCTTGGATACCCTTCTTGGATTCCCTTCATTCTCCACATGTCCAATATTAATGCTTAAACTCCCATTCCAACTTCTCCCCTTTAACCTCTCGCGTCCATGTAGCCACCTTTGATCATTTCTTCCTCGAACTTGCTGACTCGATAGTTGGGAAAATAGACGAAAGGATATTTTTAGCCTTTTTCCTGCCTTCCATCCACCGACGTCGGTCAACTGTCGACCGACGTCAGCGATATTGCCAATGTCGGTAGCCTTCATAGCAATTTTTTGCATCCATTATCCTCCTTCACCTCTCTCTCGCATTAGACTCTTGAATCCTTCAATCCGTTAATCTTAGGCTCCTCTCTCTTCCACTGCTAACTTTTTGGCTGTAGGTACACATCAAGCAACACTCTCCAGGGACTCTACATCAGTTTTCTACATCAACAACAGGGACTCTACCTTCGTCAGTAGCACCAACAATAGGGACACCAGTCTGTAACACTCCTTCAAGCCAGTCACAGATAATTATTTTGTTTGTGCTTTCATTGTGTTTTCTAGTTATCTGCTTCTAAGTTATGAACTAGATTCAGCACTCCCTATCCCCAGACCAGACCAGACCCGAATCCTCATCTCCCTATCTCCCTATTGGCCTCCTCTACCCTTCTGTCCCTTTTTGACATTCTGTCCATTATCCCAGACCTTTGCACAGACTCTCAGACCATTAACCAAAACCAGACTCTCGGACCCAGACCCCCAGACCATTCAACCAAGACCAAAACTCTGTCTCAGACCCGTCTATAGACTAAAACTCGTCCAGACCTCATCCACAGACTACTACCCCGACCGATGCTGGTCACTTCCCCCACTGATGTCGGTAGACTAACTGATGTCGGCATCCTTGACAACCGATGCCGGTAGGACCACCGACACCGGTGACTGTGACCAGGCTGACAACATCTTTTAGGTAAGCTTTTGCTTCCATTTCCTTTTCAGTCTTTTATCATTGCAGTCTTTTATTATTCTATTATTTATCAGACATCCTTTTATCAATCAGTGGGTTGACATCCCTCAAGCTTTTGCTTTTGTAATCAAGCTTTCGCTTGGCAGCCCACCGTCTCCTCATCTAACGCCTTCTTTGTCTTAGTCTCTTTCTTTTGCAGGTGACATCCTCCACAACCAAAGAGGAGTTCTCACGATCATCTGGATTATGGTGCACATGACTATATCCAGGTATATACAAGCCTTGACCATTCTCCTAGTTTCTTAATTCTCTCTTTGAATGTAAAAGCAAAAAAATCATAGAAACACACTTCCCATATGTCTGAGGGTACATGCTTGAAAGGATGAGGGGTATGATGATGTTACAACCTTTTCCATATTGTGTGATGGTGTATTCTGTAACATTGGTTATGTGGTTTTTCATTCCTAGCAAGTTTCCATATTAGTGATGGATGTATGCTAAAAATGAAATGAGTATGTTTATGCTTCAGCAAGTAATGGTTTATGCTTGACATAATTTTTGTGGTCAATAGTTTCCATGTTTATTGGTTTCCATAGAAACTAGTGTGAATAGGCTATGATAATGTTAGTGGTCTGAAAAAGGTTTGGTTGGTTTGGTTTGGTTTAGAAAATTATTTGGTTGGATTTGGATTGGTTGTATGTGACCAAAGTGTGTAAGAAGTGAAAGGCGCATTGCTCTTTCATTGATAAGGACCATAATGATAGCATAGATAGGGTTATTACAAACAAAAACCCCATTCATGCATTACATCATTGACCATTATTTGTGTTAGAAAAGTATTCAAATCACTTGATGTTAAGTGAGCTCAAAATCCCTTGGGTATGTTGGGGTAATAGGTTTGATTATGTGAGGTGTGAGGATAGCGTAACCCTTTTTTTTAGCAAGGATAACTTTACCCCTTTTATAGGTGACCCTGAGAATGACTATAGGCAAGTCCATGACTTTATATATATATATTTTTTGGTAGACTGATCAATGCGAGAAGTCTATGTGGGGATGTTATTTTGTTTTGTGGTCATATGTGAAGTTGATTGATGTGGGAAGCTTGAGAGAGAGTAGCAAGATTTGGGCATAGCCATCCTTCGAGGGATTGGTCTATATTTTTCTTTGTATGGTTGAATGTCTTTGAATAGCTATCCTTCAAGGGAGCAGTCTATCAATTCCAGCAATGATGTAGCTGTCCTTCGAGGGAGCAGTCTACATTTATAGTTTTATGGCCTTTGAATAGGCATCCTAGTTATATATATATATATATATTTAATTTTTGACTAAACTTTTGGTCATGGAATTGACTATAGAGGTTTGGGGGTTTTCCTTTTATTAGGACAAAGCATTCATGCTTTACCAAAGGGTTGACTAATATTTGTAGGGAAAAAGGGTTGAAAGGAATAGGAATGACGATGACAGGGGTTGCTCAAGGGACAAGCTCAAGTTAAACATCAAGTGAATGATTACTTGATTAATAGTAGAATGGTTGTAGATGCAAGGCATTAAGGGGCTCAGGTTCTGGCTAGCCTTCAAGAGAAGACAAATGATAAGTCCCTGATCCATACTTGTGTGTTATGATATAAGGTTTGAGCCAATTAGGAGCAAACTTGCCTCGTTTACTTCTTTCCATATTGGTCACGTGTTGGTTTTTTTTGAGGACAAGATCTCTGATTTTGAAATCTCATTCTCTCAGACTTTTTTTATAGGCACGTTGAATGCGATTTTGGTAGATATGGAGATGGTTGAGGGCAGCAAGGCGATGTTTGTCAAGTAACTCAAGTTGAGCCAACTAATCTTGATGAAATTCATCATTAGAAAGTATGCCGTGAAAAGAGATGCATAGAGAAGGTATCTGTACTTCAAGAGGCAAGACAGCCTCAGTTCCATACACTAGAGAGAAAGGTGTAGCACCCATAGGGGTTTGAATGCTAGTGTGGTAGGCGCATAAAGCAAAGGGAATGTAGATGTACCAATCCCTTCCAGTGTCGTTGACCATCTTCATTAGAATTTTGGTTAAGATTTTGTTGGAAGCCTTAGCCTGCCCATTTGCTTATGGGTAGTAAGGTGAGGAGAAGCTAAGCTTGATGCCAAATGATTCACAAAGTTTCTAGATAGTTTTGTTTTTGAACGATTTGCCGTTATCGGTGATGATTTTGTGAGGTACACCGAAATGACAGATGATGTGTTGGTTGATGAAGTTGATGATTTTATCAGCTTTAGTGGAGATGAGGGGAATCACTTCCACCCATTTAGTGAAGTATTTGATTGCGGTGATAATGGACTGATGTCATAGAGATGAATGGGAGTTAATCTCACTGATTAGGTCTAAGGCCCATTGTGAAAAGGGCCAGAAGTCCTTAGCAACTTGTAGAGCATGGCTAGGGATGTGAAGTGAGTTACCGTGTTATTGGCATTTGATACAATGCTGAACATAGTCGCTACAGTCTTGGTGAAGAGTGGGCCAATAATATCCCAGGTGAAGGATGCATTTTGCAACCGAGTTACCACTGAAGTGTCCACCACAAATCTCGTCATGGACTTGTTTGATGGCATGAGATGTTTCAGTGGAATTTAGACATCGAAGAAGGAGGCCATCGAAACCTCTTTTGTAGAGAAGACCCCCTAGCATGGTATATCAAGCAGTACTCTTGATAAAATCCCGTCGTGCATTGCTAGAGAGATCAAGAGGAATGATAGAAAAATTTAAGTAGTTAACAAGTTGTTTATACCAAACATCATGTGGACTAGAGTCGATATTGCCGACAAAGTTGATGTCAGTGGAAATATATGAAGGTAATGCCAAATGGTGTACCATAACATAAATTATTGAGGAGGAAAATGATGATGGTATGCATGAGGCAAGAGAGGCCATAGTGTCGCCAAACTTATTTGTAGATTGAGGAATAGTTTGCAAGAGGTAATGGTCAAAAGATTCTAGCAGAGTGTCATCACGGTGTTTGTACCTTTGCAAAACTTCATTTTTACAAAGATATGAACTGTTGATCTAATTGATGACTAGTTGTGAGTCACCAAAGATGTTGATTGTCTTGACGCCTAGGAAAAGGGTGGTTTGAAGTCCCAAAATTAAGGCTTCATATTCAACCATGTTGTTGGTACATTCAAAGTCAAGTTTGAAAGATAGGGGCATGGGCTCACCCTCATGAGGGATGAGAATGACCCCCACACCCCCACCATGTTGACATTTAGACCCGTCAAAGAACATTGTCATTTGATATAAGATATCATCGATGGAAAGTGTGGCAATTGATTTGTCAGGGAATTCACAATGGGAAGGTTGGTTGTCAGGTAGAGGGGCATCTGCTAGTTGGTCAGAAATTTTTTGCCCCTTTATGGACTTTTGTTGAATGAATTCTAGATCAAATTTAGCAAGAAGCATGAGCCAACGAGCCATATGTTGGTTTTGGTATGGCTTAGAATGCATGTATTTGAGGGGGTCAATGTGGGTGATGACATAAGTTTTGTGATTGAGAAGATAATGATAGAGTTTGGTAATGGCAAAGACTAATGCCAAACAAAGTTTTTTGGTATGAGTATACCGAGTTTCATAATCAACGAGCATTTGGCTTATATAATAAATTGCTTGCTCACGATGTTGTTCGTCTCGGTGTGCGATCATGGCATCTAAAGAATGATTCATTGCTGAAATGTAAAGATAGAAAGGTTGGTCATCTTTAGGTGGAATAAGGACTGGTGGAGAGACAAGATAACATTTAAGAGCCTCAAAAGCCTCTTGGAAATCATTATCCCAATTAAAGGAGATGTCCTTCTTGAGGAGGTGATGAAAGGGTTGACATCGATCGAAAAGCTGCGAGATGAAGTGACAAATAAATTAGAGCTTCCCTTGCAGGCTACAGAGTTGCTTTAGATTGGAAGGTGGTGGCATCTTGAGTATAGATCGAATCTTAGTGGGATCAATCTCAATGCCACTAAAAGAAATGATGAAGCCCAAAAGCTTCCCTGAGAGAACCCCAAAGATACATTTCTTAGGGTTAAGGTGAACATTGTATTGGAGGAGGCGAGTGAATATGATTTTGAGAATGGTTAAATGGTCACGATGAAGTTTAGATTTGCCTAGTAGGTCATCCACATAGTTCTCCATGATTTTATGGAGGAGATCATGAAAGATGTAAGTCATGGCACGTTGATATGTGGCACCTATGTTTTTTAGGCCAAAAGGCATGACCCTATAGCAAAAAGTCCCCCATGGGGTGATGAAGGTAGTTTTGTGCTGATCTTTTGGCACAATTAGGATTTGGTTATATCCTGAAAACCCATCCATGAGTGATAACATCTCATGACCGGCCGGCCGTAAGATCAACAAGTTGGTCAATGTTGGGTAGAGGAAAATCATCTTTTGGGCAAGCCAGGTTAAGGTCACGATAGTCAGTATAGATTCAGATCCCCCTAGTTGCTTTGGTGATAGGGACGATATTTGACACCCATTGTGGATAATCAATGGGTCGGATAAAGGAGACAGAGAGAAGATGTTAAAGCTCCTCTTTGACAAGGAGTGTAATGCGAGGATGGATCTTACGAAGCTTTTGCCTGACAGGCTTAGCCTCTGGGTTTGTGATGATGTTATGGATGATGATGTTAGGGTCAATGCTAGGCATATCACTGTAGGTCCAAGCAAAGGCTTTGCTATGGTCTAAAAGGAATTTGGTATAGTTAATTTGTTCCTGGGCATCCAAGGATTGACCAATCTTTAAAACATGAGGGGCATCAGAAGATGGAAGGTTAATGTCAATGGTTGATTCATTTAACATAACCTGCATTTTTAAAGGAAGTGATCATTGGATGAAAGAGTCATCTGCACCCATGTAGGTGAGAATGGCATCATCTTCTATGCATTAGATAGTGTTGATGGTAGAAAATTCATTATCTATCATGTTTGGATAAATGAGAGGGAGAGACCTGGATACCCCACCTAGTTGATAGGTTAGGGGTTCCAAGCGAATGGCGTTTATGGAAAAAAAAACTAGGAGGGATGGAAACTATTGACTCCATAGGTGAAGATGGGGGAATAGGCGAGTTTAGAGGTGATTGGTCTATGATAGGTTTAGGGCAAGGGTTTTTAGAAGTTTTAGTAGGTTCTTCAAAACCCAGGCCATGTTGCTTCTTGGCATTCTTTATGGCCTCATCATTTGGTGGTTCGACGGGCTGGTGGGAGCCTTGTTCATAGTGCCCAAAGCCAAAGCCCTTCCACACACACCTATAAAGATAGGTATGAGCAAAGTTTGGGCTGTCAAGAAAAGATAAGTTAGATGTAAATAGTTGGGGTGATGAAAGAGGATTCCCATCAGTGGGAGCTCGATCTAGACCTCCATAGATGAGATTTGTTTGAAGATTGGGAGGACCATAAGGGACGACCATTTCAATACGATGGTCATAGCTAAGATTGTGATGAAGTTGTCCATACTCTTGAGGAGTCTAGAACATGTCCAAGGTGAGTAAACGATACTCCCCAAGTGAAAGACGTTGGAAGGTATCTTCCATGGGGTCTTTTGTTGTCACTTGAGGAGGTGGTGTAGGTGTAACTGCCATTTGCATACTTGTTGAAGCTTTCACAGGTGGAGGCAGTGTTTGGGTCGATGTCTTGAAAGGAATGAGAACATCATTGGGTTGATAAGTTGTGTTGCATGTCTTCAAAGGGGAGGGGTCTGCGGGAATGACATGGACTTGACCGTCGTGTTCAAATTTGACACAACGGTGTAATGTAGAAGGAACACAGGCCATGGCACAGATCCAAGGCCATCTTAATAACATGTTGTATTGGAACTCTCCCTTGATGATGTAGAAGATCTCTAGGATTGTTCATGGGCCAACACAAATATGTAAGATGATGGTGCTAATGGTAGTAGCAGTGGTGTCATTAAAAGATTGAATAATTGCATCGGTCTTTGACATACAATTCTTTGGGAGGGCTAATTGGTCATAGGCATGGGTGGAAATGATATTGATGCTGCCCCCCCCATCAATCATAACTCGCTTAATGTGAGTTCAATCAACGTAGGCTGTGATGAAGAGGGTAGCATCCTGATCTTCCAAGTTGGAGGTAGGAATTTTAGAATCACTAAAGGTAATAGAGGCGATAGTGAGTAATGATTGGACTAAGGTAGCTAGTGGTTGGGGGTCCTCAGGTTGGACCTCCACTACATGTAAAGCTTTGATTAAAGCTTGATGATGTTGTGGAGAGCTTTGAATGAGGTCATATAAGGACATCTTTACCAAAGTTTGGTGAAGTTGTTTCACCATAGAATCACGGATTACCTCCAAAGAAGTGGGTTGGGATGTAACTAAGATAGAAATCTTGGGTTTGGGTGGTTGAGTAGGTTTGACAAATGGGTAGGTCCAAGGAATAGCAACTTTCTCTTTTGCTTTATCCTTTAAAGTTTTTGACCTAGTAGCCACATTGATGGTGTTAATCTCGAATAAAGGGGGCGAAGGAGGTAAAGGGACCATAGTCTGATGATGGGAGCCCGATGAAGGTGGAGAGGTTGGGGAGACATTAGACGGTGTTGGAGATTTGTTGACAGTATCCTCAATAAGAAGGGTGTCTTTCTCGAAGTATTGGTGAATAACAACCTTGAGGGCACAATAATTCTCGATATCATGTCCCAGTGAGTGATGATATAGGCAAATTTTAGTGTCATCGAACCAAGACAGTTTTGGTCCGAGAGGTTGAAATGGTTTAATAGGTGGGAGAGTGATGTTAGAAGTTTGTAAAAGTTGGCATAGTATCAAATCATATGAACCCACTAATGGGTCCATGCTCGTTGATGCACTAAGTGTTGATGACTTTTGTTTGGGAGTTGTTGAGGGAGATTTTCGTACCACCTTTTGGGTTGGTAGTGTGGCCACTCACGTAGATGACACTTTCTTTGTGAGGGGTGCCAAATTTTTTAGAGGAGGTATGTTTTTGGTAGGTAAATGGAGTAATGGGGGCAACTTGTTTTTTTTAGGTGTTGGACTAGGGAGCACTCCTATTAAGGTAAAAGGACGTGGGCCCAAAATAGAGGGCAATGATGATGGTGGAGGAGGAGTTCTCTGATGTGTTTTAGCAGCCTTCTATAGTTTTTTTTGAGGACCACTATTGTGTGAGGTGAGATTCAAATCTACCTTCACTTGTGGGTGAGTGAGGTTAGATATGGGGCAAACACCAAGGGATTTAACCGATTTTGATATGGTGGAACTTTGTGAGGATTTAGGTTCAGATGTGGATGGTTGAGCTTCTGAAGATTTGGAAGTAGAAGCCTGGTCCTCGTTAGTGACTTTGGGAGACTTTGTTGAAGGAGGGTCGTTAGTACGAGATGAGATGGGATGTGTAAGATAAGGAGATTTGAGTCACTCCCATAGTGCCTCATGTTCTAAGTTCCTCGAATGGAGAAATCCTAAGTTTTCAGCCAGTTGAGAGAATGGTTTAGAAGTCATTGCATGAGGCTTTATAATTGGTTTTTTAGAATATTTGGGTGGTCACGAGAGTGGGAATGTGTTAGATGTGGCAATCTCTAGCCAAAGGCATGAGAGAGCCATTACTAGATCATCTTTGGTCGAAGTAGGTGAAGATACAAGTTCCTCTCTTGGTGGAGAAAGAATTGGAGAATGTGACTCCTCAAGAGGATAGAGGGTAGGGATGATTATACCTTCTACTTGCGGTTGAAGAGTAGGAAATGTATGGTCCTCCATTGGTAGTAGGAAGGATGAAGGTGGGGCTAGTGATGTTGGTATGGTTAAAGCATCCTCCAATATAAGAGGGGTAGATGGAGGACTATTAGGAGAAGAAGGTTCTTCCACCTATGGAAGAGAAATAGGAGAGGAAGGCTCTTCTACTTGTGATAGACAAATAGGAGAAGAAGGCTCTTCTACATATGATGGACAAATAGGTTGACTAACCTCTTCAGACTATGGGAGAGGTTGGTTAGGCATAAAAGGAGAGACCGTGTTGATCATGCATATATTACGCTCTTGGGAGTCATCGACCATGGTCTAAATGTTATTTTGACTAGGGGGATGGTTAGGGAAAGGTTGTCTAAAGATGTCCATGTTTTGGTTAGGTGGCGGGTTTGGGTTATCCAAGACAAGATCACCTTTATCTAACATGTCCTGAATGATATTCTTGAGGGTTTTACAATTGTCTGTGTCATGGCCTTTGACATGGTGATAATTACAGAAGTCATTCTCCCTATACCATGTAGGGATGGCACGCGAGGGATCAAATTGAGGTGGTGGTTGAATTTGAGGGAGATTGAGGAATCCTTGTTTGACTAGTTTATCCAACACAGACGTGCATGATTCTCCTATTGGAGTATATTGACATTGTACGTATCATTGTTGGAATTGTCATGTGATGTATTATGATGTTGAAGGTTGAGGTTAGTTGGTTGTTGTTGAAGATGATGGTTTAACGACCACATCATTTGCCACTCCTTTGGACTTGGAGTGGGAAGAAGAAGACGGTTTGGAAGAAAAAGGATCATTGGATTTTGGATTGTTATTTTTACTACGTATTTTGACTTTATCTTCTTCGACAGCATGGAGTTTAATCTTCCTAGCCATGGTGAAAGCTTCATCAAATGTGTGGAATGTTTGGACCCATAAAGTAGATGAGATGTGTTTGGCACATGCTTGTGAAAAGAGCTCAATGAGCTTAGATTAAGGTAAAGAAAAGGAGAGTTGGTTGATTAAACCTCTCCATCGAGCAACAAAATTAGCTATTGATTCATCGTCGAATTGTCTAATAGAGTATAGGTCTATGATAGAGACCTTTTTAGTGATGTTGATTGAGAAGTGGTCAAGAAATAGTTGAGCGAGTTGGGTGAATGAAAAGAGAGAATGACTGATAATAGAACTATACCAATCGAGGGTAGCACCAAAAAGAGACATGGGAAATGTGCATAGTAATAACGCATCATCATGTGTTATAAGGTAACAAGAGTGTCTAAATGCTTGTAGATGTTGCTGTGGGTCCTCTTTATTTTGAAAGCAAGTAAACTTGGGAAGTTCCCACTAACTAGGATATGGTCAAATTGGGACTGAAGGATGAATAGGTTCATTATAGATTTGTTCATATGAGAGAACATTTCTTGAACCCAAAATAGATGTCTCAAGATTAGACACCTTATCCATCAACATCTTGATTAAATCAATTGATGGATTTGTAGGTGGGGCACCCCCTAGGTTGTAAGGCATTTGGAAGGTGTTAGGTGGAGCGTATGACATAGTTGGTTGCGCTTGTATAGGTGCAACATGTTGGTAACTAGTCATAGGGACTAATATTGAACTCAAGGGTGGTTGTGTCATGAAGCTAGAGGGCACAACTTGAATTGATGTCATCAAAGGTGGTTAGATGGTGGCAACACTAGCCAAAGGATAAGTAGTCACTCTTGTATTTATGGGTGCAAGAGTAGGTGGGATGGAGACAATTAAGTTCTGGAATGGTGTAGGACTTTATTGAATGGTTTGTGGTTGAGAGGGTACAAAAACCCCAATGGAGGTAGGTCTAGAAACAAAAGGAGAGTCAACACTTTGAATATTGGTCATGGTCAGGTTGTTAGTTGAGGCAATGGCCTATGTGACCATGGGTTGGGTTATAGAGGCTGTTGATATGATTGCCGTTTCAACTAAGGAAGTTGGCATCCCATAAACTGGGTTGCCTGAAGGATCTCACATTTGACTTCTCGCGATATAGTGCTGAAGAGCCTTGACATTGAGGTTAAGGAACCTTTCAAAGTCTTGGTCCTCTTCGGGAACAATAGGGGGTTGAGTTGGGGTTGGTTGGATAGGAGTACATTCAGTTTCTGAATTATACTCCATTTGGGGACTTGATATAGAAAATGAAGGTGGGAGTGGTTGTTGCCTTGTGTGGTCAACAATATTTTTGGTTTGATTACATGTCAAACCATCTGAGGAAAAATAGATTCAGGTTCTAAAAATTGTATGTTTCAGCCTCAGAAAACCAAAATTTGTTTTTAACAACAAAAAGGTTAGGTTTTTAGCTTGTTGTTTGAGAAGATTTTTTTTGACAGTGACCGACATCGGTAGAAAACTGATGTTGTGAAGTAAGTTGCCGATGTCGGTTAGATAACCAATGTCGGTGAATATAGTTGCTGACGTCGGTGGAAAAACCGATGTCAGTTACTGTATATTTCCAAAAACTTAGAAAACTGAAAGTTTTTGGAAGAAAGAAGAAAGTCTGAGTTATTTTTAGATCTCAGAATGCGACCTCACCAGCTCAAAAAATTAGATACAGATAGAAAAATAGATGATGGCAAGCAACCACTAAATGCTAATTCCTAAGAATAAATTTTAGAGTCGTGGTGGCTTATGCCTTAGAAGAATATGTTTAGGAAGTTGAGCTTTTAGAATAGGTCCTAAAAGAGGCAGTCTAAGGTTAGTTTCAGGTTATGTTTTGGTGCTCAAAATTTTGTGTTAGGTTTTGTATGTGGCTTGGTGCTAGGGGCTTGCTCCCCTCACTTCACGAGCCCATAGTCAAGCTGGGTCACTTAGCCAATATATACTTCCCCTATAGTTTATACTCTGCCAGAGAACAGAGTGGGTTCTCCCCTTGGTAGTGAAGTCCAAGTAGGATTGCCAGGAAGGGTAAGGTATCTGCTAGGTGATGAAATCCTAGTTGGGCCTTGTCTCAGGTATGTTTAGATGTTTGATTTTGTGAATGTGGTCAAGTTGTGTAACATATGTGCACTATGATTTATTCATAATGCATTTTTAATTACTAGATGAGAAGGCTAAATATGCATTCAAGCAGGAATGAAATGCAATAGATTTTAGCCCAAATTGAAATGTTTTTGTTCAGATGCAAACAATTAGGAAAAGGTTAAGAGCATGAATTTCACTACTCTAAGATGCTGAAAAGAAGTGATAAGAAGAAAAAGTTCTTTTTAACTTATGCTAATGGTGTCTTTTCAAAATAAGGAGATAGAAGAAGGATACAAGGAGAGAAAATTTCCTAATGCACCTATATGAAGGTTTGCCTTTAAAAGAAAAAGAAATGAACCCAAGGAAAAATCCAGGGTCCCACCAGGCGTGCCAAAATGTTTCTACTCATTTTTGCTATTTATATTCAGAAGAAATAAGAAACTAAAGATAATGGTCAGGGGTTTGTACGTACCTAGATGAAGCTGTACACCGTATCCAGACGTTGAAGGAGCTCCTCTTTGGCTGTGGAGGATAACACCTGTAGATAAGGAAAACTTAACAAAGAAAAATGTTAGAGACATATATGGTGGACTGCCAAGCAATATGCTCGGTCCCAGAAGTGCAAAGACTCCTTGGAGGGATGACAATCCACTAGTTGATAAAAATAATGTCGTAATGGAAAGAAATAATGAAAGACTTAAAGAAGGATAAATAGGTAATGCGTACATGAATCTTGCAATTAGTCTTCCACAGTTGTCGACGTTGATAGTCATGTCGGTGTCAGTTTGTAAAGTTGCTGATGTCAGTTATTCTACTGACATCGATAAGGGCAATGGGCTTTGGATGGGTTTCTGGTTGATGTCTTTGGTCGACAGGGGAGTCCGGTAATTTAGAGGTTTGTGTAGGGTGGCAGGGAGGTCAATAGAGTCTTAAGGTGGCCAAAGGTAGATGTTATGTGTGAGATGAGGGTCAGGATAAGAAGAAGGCTTTTCAGCCTCTCTGAGAAGAAAGCTGGGTTTGGTCTCAATAGTACTTACTTAGAAATAGAAAATTTATTGATTACCAATCCATTCTAAAGATACTAAAATGAAAGGCAAAAGAAGAATGCTTAGCTCTGATTAATGAAGAACCAAGGATGTTTAGAACGCTTGTTCCTGATGCAGCTGATGTAGAAGACTTCATACAACCTTCCAATCCAATGTTTGGAGAGAATTTTACAAAGTTTCTTATCCTGGAGAGTGATGATAGAATGTTGATGCCTCATCCTAAAGCCTGCCTTTGATATGCAAGGAGTCGAGGAGCAAGAGAATTTATATCTCAGGAGCAAGAGAATTTGCATTCGGCCTGTAGTCGAGGTTAGAATTTAGTTTTAAGCAACCGATTGTTAACCGATGTCAGTGGCTAGAGAATGGGAAAAAAGGCTATTTTTAGCCTTTTGCCTGTTCTTCCATCTGCCAAGTTTGGTTGTCATTGTTAAACGGTCCAAAGGCGGGTTTAGTAGGTGCGAGAATTAGTGGGAGAGTTAAAATTAGGTCTTAGGTAATTATGATTAGTCAAAGGGTGATAAATGGGCTAAGAGCTAGGAATCCAAGGTGAGGTGTCTAGGGGGGATTATTAATTTAAAATAAGTATTTTAAATTAATAAAGTATAGGTTAGGCATGTTGAAGTTAGAAAGGGACCAAGGGGGGGGGGTTGACACTATTTTGGTGTCTACAAGTATTTCTAATTAACTCATATAAACAAATGTGAAAATCTAAATATATGTATAGCGCTACATATATTTTCCAATTTTAATTTCAATTTATATGTGTTTTCATCACTAAAGAATAATTGTTTTACAATTTCTTTCAACATTTTTTCATTTTACAAAATTTCATTTTGAAAAATGCATAATTAATTATTTTATTGTGTAAGAAGAGAAAATATGTCACCATAGAAGTTTTGGAACCAAAGGAAGAATTAATTTTTAAAATAATTAAATTTATAGAAGATAAATGACATCATGACAAATAATAAATAAATGTAATCTCTTATAACAAGGTATTGATAGCTAACAATTGGTTGTATCACAACATATGATTTTTAAATTAATGATTATTTATTTAAATTATAATTTTTTCTTATTGATTTACTTATTTAATTATATATGTTAATACTTTTTTTTTGTTACAAAATTCAACCAAATAAGAAAATATCTACCATTGAAAGTGTGGAATTTAGAAAAATCAATTCAAAACTATACAATGTCTCACCTAAAAGTGTTTTATTAATTCATAGGATTATGGATTCTTCACCAATCACTTCAAAAAATTGTATTGTCATGCATCAATAATAATAATAATAATAATAATAATAATAATAATAATAATAATAATAATTTTTTGTTGATACAACCTTTGCTTAATAAATTGTCTTTATTTGCAATCACGGGAAACAAAAGTAATGACATAGGTACATCAAAGTCTTGGGTTACTCACCCTTTTCATTTTGGGGAAACATTAATTTCTCATGCTTGTATATACTTATTTTTTGTATGTACTTTATGCATGTTTGTGTGATTATATATACTTGTTGCTTTTATCCATGTCTCTTATTGATAGTTTTTTTTGGTAAATATGTGTCTTATTTTCTTATCTTTTTATGTCTCTAGGGCAATGAACATAATCCCATAATGAGATCTTGGCCATATAAATTCCATTGGTGCATCTTGAGAAATGTCATTTACCCATTTTTTTAATTTCTTTTGTGTGTCAAGTCCCTATTATGACATTACTATGCACCCTTGGAGAGGGTTCTTTAGGCTCTCTCCCATTAAGTCACAATATCGGGACAACCTCAAGATGTGGGTAACCTATGTTGGGGTTGAACCTATGGAGTAGGCCAACTTCCTCTTTGATGATCACCTAAAACTAAATCTAAACTAATGATTCATGAGGAAAAGGGTTAGAAAGAGGTTAAGGGCTCCTAAGAAAGTTAACCAGGTGATGCATCAAACTTAAATGAGCATCATTTATGCTTGAACCCACTAGATCAATCATAAGACAACTATGGCTTGCACAATGTCAAGAACAAGTTAACACACTAGAAGAGGTTCAAGCAAAACACTAATCTAGAAATGCAAGAGATGAAAATACTTTAAAGAGGCATGTAGAAGGCTAATGGACTAGGAAAAATATCCTTCATGAATCCACCAAACACAAGCATACTAAAGCACTAATCCAAGACAAGAGATAGGTAAAGAAATCATCTCATTACATCAAGAGGTAGTTATTACAATATTTTGACAGGGTTTAGCCTAGTCAAACTAGCACACTTTTGAAAATATATTAATGAGAATCCATCTCCCAAAAAGATGAAAAAGTCTAAAAAATGGGAACCCTATACCAAATGGAAAGAATGGGATCATATAGAGAAAAAATAAGAGAGAGAAAATGTTGTCCTAGATCATAAATGAGTCATCCTCATTTTTGGATCAATTAGGAATAATCTCCCATTTATAGAATTTTTTTTTTTTTTATAAAATACTTTGAGCTTCCTTATTAGCTAAGAGAATAAGCTAGAAGACAAGAAAGGGCCAAAGGCAGTGAGTCATGCTTGGAAACTCTACAAAATAAATAAATGCTCCAATTCCATTCCAACCACTAGATCTCTACTTTTACACCATCTTTCTCATGAGGACAAAATAATTATAACTTAGAACTAAAAGAGCCATGCCTATCCTACCTTAGGCAGCTATAAATATCTTTTTGTTGAAGATGTGTTCTTTTCATTAATCATAAATCTGCCCCTATGACATATTCTAAACATATGTCTATTGTAGAAGAAAACCAATCTCCTTTATTAATTTTCCTATATTTTCCTTCATCCCTAATGATTCCATAATGTTACATCATTTATTTAATAACCCTACTACCGCTAGATTTGAACTTTATTTCCTTGGAAATTATGGAGACTTTATCAGAATTTGTAGGTGTCAAGAGCACTAATACTCACCAAAAAAACTCGAAGATGCTTGGAGCATGTTGAGCCTCTAGAAAAAGTCAAAGGTGCTCAGAACACATCCACTCTCCATGAAGGCTTAAGATATTTTAGGGAATTTAGGTGAATAACGTAGGTCCAATGTTCATAGGGGTGATGGGGAATCTTTTGGAAAGAATATTCTCTAGTTTGAATATGAAGTATATACTCGTGAAAATTTAGCTAATTTGAAAGTGACCTTGATTTCAATAGCAAAATAAAAATGAAGGGTGGTAGAGGTTAGATATATTTAAATCAAGTATACTCTCTATAGGAATTAATGATAGGTTAAACAGAAGGTGGAACCCATGGGGAACTTTGCATGTTTACAAATGTACAAAGTGTGCTTGAGGTTCTGTGCCCCACATCTTGTTGGTCTAGTGGAGGGAAAATAATATTGTGAAATTTGCACATTTCATAATGTGTAATGTGCATGTATATTTATATATTCTATGTAAATAGGGGGGTTATAGGTTTAGTGGGATCCAGAGCCCATCATGCATTTTTCACATTGCAAAAATGTGCAAAGTGTATGTCAAGTTCCAAATTTTGTTGGGTAGGTGCATGGTGAGATCTAGAGCCTACCATACATTTTTCATGTTATGAAAATGTGAAAATTTCATGGTATTAATTGAATTTTACTAGTCTTGGAGTTGGTGTTTCATAGGATCAATTTCCCACCATGAATTTTGCATGTTGTGAAAATATGTAAAGTGTATGGTGAGTTTTGAGTTCTACCACTTTTGGAACATGGGTGTTTCATGGGATCTATAATCCATAGAGAAATTTCCACTAGTTAAAATTGCATCCAAAGTTTTGGGTTTTTTCACTTAGCATTTTAAAAATAAGTAGGCTCTTCTAGACTTATTCTTGAAACTACTGCTAGATCTTTTGAAGGCTTGAATGAACTATGAAAACCTGAAGCTTGTGCATATTTGTTTCATGACTTTGAATTGATTTGACCACCATGAAAACTTGATTAGATCCATCTCTTTGTTTTATAGACTTCTCCTTTAAATATTGATAAATTACACTTTAAGCAAACTTAAAGTGTTTCAAAAGTTTGATTAGCAACATGAGACTCTGAGACCTCTCATTCTATCTAGAATCTTGTTCAAGCCATTTGATCATGATTTCTCTACAGTAGGACCTCTAAATATTAAAATTTATCCAAGATAATTTTTATGTGGGCCAAGGATGTCCAACATTTTCGGTGACTCATAGGGAAGCATGCCTGTTATGCTTGAGAACCTAGACCATTTGCCTAGTATAATCCATTGGGCATGGAGTCTCTGCTTTAGTTAAATAAGGTTGACCCTTTATAGAACTTCCTCCTCTTGAAGCAACAAGGAAAAAAATAAATCAAACAAAATAAAGTGCCCAAGACACTTTGGAAAAGGAAACACACAACTAGGAAAAGAATGTGCACAAGGCACTTGAAGGAAAGCATAAAAACTATTTTAGTATTTATAGGACCTTTTCAAAGCTGATCTTCTTAGATCAAAAGGTTAGATTTATAACTAGAAATTTTTTTATATCATGTTTATTACTTACTAACTTGATTGGTGTGATATCAAGTAGATGAAATGGGACAAACATGTCTCCAATGTAGACATACTAGTCCATCACATCCATTTATGTGATGTTTTCTCTAAATTGGACTATAGGGGTTCCTATAACCTCCTTATTTGATAGATCAATTTTGTGCTCTGAATTAAAAAAAACATATGATGATTTTTTTGAATTTGTGCTTGGTTGACTATCTATGTTTAGGCAAAAAAACTATAAGTCATCCCAAAAGGTAGCTTCCTCTTAGTCATTCAAGATAGTGCTAACTTCAACACCATATTTGTTCTATGTGATCTATAGAGAGCCACATGGTAGTTCATAAATCCACTTAATTCCCAAAATGTCATGTTTTAATTGATCTAGATCTGAACACTCCTCTTCATTGTTAAAGAGATTAGTACTGCCTTCAATAGATAATTCATCTTGAGGCTGGTTAGACTCTTCAACCTGATTGGTAAGTTCATGTTCATGATCTGGAAGAGGCATAGGCTAGTTTAGAACCTCTACCTAATCCATGAAGTCATGGTATAGTTATTTCCATATGTCATCCTAATCCTCCTGCTCATTCATGGCCTCTCCAACATGGTTAGCTGAATGATTGATTATATCAATATTTATACCTTCATCATCCTCATCTTGGAGTGGACCAACCTCTAGTACTTAGATTTTATCCTCTTATTCATCTATGTATAATGGACCTTTAATAGTCCATTCAAGGTCTATTCTATTTTGAGTTTGAGGATTGTCTTCTTTAGGCAGGTTTGCAACACTAAGTTACTCCATTTCACATAAGATATCCAAGTACAAATGTTGATATTAATCTTCTTCATCATTTGAGCTATCCTTGACTTCCATAATAGGTTCATGAAGGCTATCTTCCTTATTCTCATCAAGCTCTTACAACTTGAAAGCTAAAACATGCTCTTCCCTATGAAGTGGGTTACCTATCATGATTTCCTCATCATAGACACTTGCCTTGTCCTACTTAGGGTCATTCATGACTACAAGCTTCTTCTCTATATTTTTTAAAATAAGTTCTTTCTCCAAGAGGGAGATGGTGGTAGGGTGAAAAAGTTCACCTTATTTTCAGCTTAGGAGAGTGTCCTTCCATCTAAGTAATTTGAAGGGTCTCTTTGATGGATTTTGAGGAATAGAGAGAGAGAGTCTTGGAATTATTTTAAACTAATTTCATTGAGTTGAGCTATGGTTTCTTGATTTATCTCTTACATAAACTCCTCCTCAAATAGAATTAGACCTTGGATTGCCTCTACCAACACCTCCACCTTCTTCTTTGTGCCTCCCTAAACTAATTTCCATGAGGGGAAAGAGTAGGTAATAGTCACCTTTTATTCTTGTTGGGTGTTTATAGGATAGGGTGGTCTCAAAAGTGAGGGAATGACATAGCCAAGGTCAAATGCTTTGGAGAAGATCCACCATGGAATTTCTTCATGCTCTTTAGCTGAATTGTTTTCAGTGACTAGCTTGGCTCTTGATGAGGATGAGGCCTGATAAGGTGGAATATGAGGTTGATTATGAATCCTTGAAGATTTAACCTAAGGCTCATGGAAGAGAGAGGACACATAAGAATAACCTAAATGAGCCTATTGATCCTCATAAGGCATCAACACACTATCTATGTTATGATGATGTCTCTCATCATTGTTATGTCCTCATTCTCATAATATGACCATCTTTCACCATCACAAACTAACCATCTATCCTTAACCAATGGAAGAGAATTCCTTGCCTCTTATATAATATGTATAGGGATGACTAGAGAAAACTACAAACCCTTACCAATCTCCCTTGTCAACTCAACATAAATTGATATTACTTGCTTAACTCTCAACAAAGATGTAACAAGATAAGCCTAGTCTTGACAAGGGGAATTAGGGTGTTAATTTGAATGCAAAGTAGGCTGACCTTGTTCAAATATATGGGTAGGATGACACAAGCCATGATAGGGATAATAGGCTACTTGAGGGCCTCTTGGGGGGAATACATAAATATTTATTTCCTAATACATATGATGTTGAGGTACAAAATAAATAATTTGATCAAACAAGTGATGATACATACCAAATGATGGTGATTAGGCACTTGGGATGCTTATACCAATTGATGTTGATTCAAAGTCACCATTAATGTTTGTAGAAAGCCTCCAAAGGTTGATATGTAAAATAGAAACAACAAAAAAATCCTTCCACTGCTTTGGACCTTGTTCCCATTAGGCATGCTAGAAATTAATGTGCACCCTTGGAGAGGGTTATTCAAGCTCTTTCCCATTAAGTCACAATATTGGGGCAAACCTAGGCTATGGGTAACCTATGTTAGGGATGAACCTCTAAATTAGGTTAACTTCCTCTTTGATGCTCACCTAAAACTAAAGCTAAACTAATGCTTCATGGGGAAAAGGGTTAAAAAGAGGGTAAGGGCTTCTAAGAAATATAACTAGTGATACACCAAATTTAAATGAACACTCTTATATGCTTGAAGCCACACCAGATCAGTCATAAAACAACTATGGCTTGCACGATCTCAAGATCAAGTTAACACACTAGAAGAGGTTCAAGCATAACACTAATCCAGACCTACAAGAGATTGAAAATACTTTAAAGAGGTAAGTAGAAGGCTAATGGACTAGGAAGAATCTCCTTCATAAATCCACTAAGAACAAACATACTAAATCACTAATCAAAGATAAGAGATAGGCAAAGAAATTATCTCATTACATAAAAAGGTAGTTCTTATAATATTTTGGTAGGGTTTAAACTAGTCAAACTAGCATGCTTTTGCAAACATCTTAATGAGCATCTATCTCCTTGAAAGATGAAAAATTCTAAAAAAATAAGAACCCTCTACCAAATAGAAAGAATGGGATCATATAGAGAGGAAACAAGAGAGATTAAATATCATCCTAGATCATAAGTGAGTTATCCTTCTTTTTGGATCAATTAGGAACAATCTACCATTTACAAAATCTATTATATTTTTCCCAAAATACTTTGAGCTTCCCTATTGGTTGAGAGAATAAGCTAGAAGATAAGAAAGGGCCAAATGTGGTGAATCATGCTTGGAAAATATTTAAAAGAAATAAATGCTCTAACTACATTATAACCACCAGATCTCTACTTTTATGCCATCTTGATAATGAGGACCAAATAATTATACCTTGGAACTGATAGGGCCATGCCATACCTACATTAGGTAGCTACAAATATATATTCATTGAAAATATGATGTTTTTTCATTAATCACAAATCTACCCCTATTCTATATTCTGAACATAGGTCTACTATAGATGAAAACCAATCTCCTTTATTGGTTTTCTTAGATTTTCCTTCATCCTTGATGATTCCATAAAGTTCCATCATTTTTGAAATAACCATACTACCCCTATATTTAAAATTAATTTACTTAGGAAGTATGGACACTTTGGTAGAATCTGTAGGTGTCTAGATCACTAATACTCTCTGGTAGAACTCAAAGGTACTTAGAGCACATCAGGCCTCTAGTAAAAGTGGAAGGTGCTTAGAACACATCCATTCTCTATGAAGGCTTAAGAGCTTGTGGAGAATTTAGGTGTCTGAGGTAGGTCTAGTGTCTATGGGGAAATGAGGAATCTTTTAGAGGGAATATTATTTGGTTTGAATATAAAGTATATACTCAATAAAATTCAACTAAATTCAAAGTGACCTACATTTTGACTATGAAATATTTGAAGGGAAAAATAAATGGTGGTGGAGGTTAGACCTACTTAAATAAAGTCTAATCTCCATAGAAATTAATGATAGGTTTGGAAGAAGGTAGAACCCACAGGGCACTTTGCACATTTTCAAATGTCAAAAGTGCACTCAGGGTTCTATGTCTTGTAGCTTAGTCGTCTGGTGGAAGGTGGAGACTATCATGTACTTTTCATATTTCACAATGTGCAATGTGCATATAGAGTTTTGGGTTCTACAAAAAAAGTGGAGTTATAGGTTTAATAGATCTAGAGCCCATCATGCATTTTTCATGTTGTAAAAATTTGCAAAGTACACACTAAGTTCTAGATTTTGTTGACTGGGTGCATGGTGGGATTCAAATCCCACTAGGAATTTTTCATGTTGTGAAAATGTGAAAAGTGCATGGTAGTATCCACATTCCACCAGTATTGGAGTTGGTGTTTTGTGGGATTCAGAGCTTACCATGAATTTTGCACATTGTGAAAATGTGCAAAATGCATGGTGAGTTTTAGGTTCTACCAATTTTTAAAGATGGGTGCTTCACAAGATACAAAATATATGAAGCAATTTTCAATAGTTAAAATTACATCCAAAGTTCCAGATTTTGCAACGCAAAAAGTGAAAGATGTGTTTTTTCACTTAGCCTTTTTAAATCATGTAGGCTCTTCCAAACTTGTTCCTAAAACTTTTGTTGGATATTTTGAAGGCTTGAATGAATTATGAAAACTTGAATCTTTTGAATATGTGTTCCATGACTTTGAACTACTTTGACAACCTTGAGAACCTACTCATATCCCTCTCTTTTCTCTATAGACTTATCCTTCAAAGATTAACATGTTACACTTTAAGTAAGATTAAAGTGTTTCAAAAGTTTTGTGAGCAACATGAGACTCTGGGATCTCTCATTCCATCCAAAATCCTATTCAATCCTTTTGATCATTCTTTCTCTGCACTATGACCTCTAAATATTGCACTGTATCCAGACTACTTTATGTGTGGCCAAATATGGCCAACATTCCACCTACTCACTCTGACACAATGTCATCATGACTCCATAAATGTCATGGTGCATACTACCTAGTACAACATTAAAAAATGATTGCTAACTTCTACATGGCTCAAAAATTCATCACACACCCCTATCCATCTATTCTACTCTAACATCTACCCATAAAAATTTGACCATCATTTAATCTAATCTTCATCTTCTTGCATCATCTAACTCTAATATTTTAAAATTAACTAACATATCCAATACCATATATCCATATCATATAAACTAATGACATCACATATATATCATCCACATAAATAGGCTAATGCATAACACACACAAGAGTATAAATATAAGTGTTAGAACATGAGGATCATGAACATTAGTCTCACACCATGGTACATGATAATAATCATCTATGACATCTAATATATTACAAGTAAATAACCATTAAACATAATATTTAAACCATCTCATTACATCACATAATACATGTAACTTATAAACTAATCCATCTACATATATAATTTTTATTGTCACTTGGATTTTCACCCTTTGAGGAGATGTCTCAACTCTCCTCATCTAAGTGGCACAATTGAAACACCTCTAGGTTTATGGGTAGCCTATGAATGAGGTAGATATCTAGATAGGGATAGCTTCCTTGATGTACCACTTTGGATCACTATTACACCTAAAATTTGTGAGGGAAAATGGAGATAAAAAATTGAAAGAAAATTATCCTAATGGAGGTGATATACCAAATAATTTGTTGACTTATAACTAGCTACATGTTACACATGAAATCAAGAGACTAACTAAACATACACTACTCCAATCTACATCTTCTCACATCAATATTACAGTATGAGGTTATGGATGAATGTTTAGGCTAGGAGGAATAAAAAAGAGGCCTTAAATGACACTAGTGAATAGAATAAATCACTCAACCTTGATACTTCCTAGAACACTTCACATGCCCTGCAAGAAGGAGCTTTCAAACTATAAATAGGATGAAAAAATGAGACAACATGCTAAATAAATCATAGTTATCACTAACCAAGATCAATAATCCAAGTAAACACACTATTAATATATATGAATAAGTAAATATTAATTCTTATTGATCAAATGGTATGAAAATGAGCAAGGATTTGCCATACTTAGGTGGAGCATGAGTTACAAAGGCCAAAATGGATAGTTCTTATAAAACCTGAGAGAAAGAGGAGAAGAGAGAAGTCCAAAGGTCACAAGGAAAAATTTTGTCCTAATAAAATGAGTTAATTATGCATGTAAATAGAGTGTGAAATGAGAAAATCAAGGTTAAAAGGAACAAGTGGCTCTCTAATTCATAAAACTCTTGTAAAGTGGCACGAAAGTTCTCGTTCTAGCTTAGAAAACCATCTTCATATTTTGGACCTATTTAGAAGTCCAAAAACGAATTAGGGATAGGTATGATGATAATAATGAAGGTTAAGGCTCTTAAATAATCCTTTCCATGCATTTATTATAGTCTTTGTCATTTGAAATCTTTCCAAAATGAGCTATCACCATCTGTAGTCTAAAAAACTCTTCCTTCATGCACCCTACACACTTGGCTTCCAAAAAGGCATTATTTGTTAACTAAAATCCATGGGATGGAGTGTATGACATGTTTCAAGACCATATATGTCCTTATATACATCAATCACACTTTAAAATCATCTCACTTGAAGTTTTCCACCCTTCTCACTAGCTTGGTCACTATGCCAATTTTGACTGGCTAAGATGAAGGCACTAGTTAAGACACTTAGGAGTTGTTCCAAGGCATGAAATTGACATGGGTATTTATATTAAGTCCTAATATTCCCCTATATATTATTTTCAAGGATTTTTATATATTGAAACCTCTTATAACCTACCCAACACATAAAAAGGTAAAAAGTACCCTATTTTATACTGTCTGTATAGTTACATATAACTCAAAAGATGGGAAGGAGATTGAAATAGTTATCTAAAATGTTAAATCACTTTTATGGGAAAAATACGTCATCTAGATAGATCTCTAAGCTTATTTTCTCCATCAGGTCTTGATTGAGGGTTTGCAAGGGTTTTAGATCTATATCCATCATTAAAGCTCCATGAGACTATAATGACCATAATTAAGGGATTAATATATTCACTCATCCCTTCAACCTATCATATACCCCTCACATAACTTGACTCAGTCAAGACTGAGTATAATTTATTGAGTATGTTCTACCTTAAGATGTTATACTTGTAGGTTACCCTGAATAACTTGACCTTGAAGATAATGCTTGAAACCTCATCTTCTTCCCTTAGGTTAATTTTGTGTTGTTTTGACTCATTTAGAATCATTTTTACACATTTTTAACCCTCTCATTTCACTCTTCAACCCACTACCTGCTCTCAGTCATCTACAGTTAGTTGTAGGTGAACATTTTCAAATGAGGGGAAGTATGTATATGAATATTATTTTTAGAAAACGTTTTAAATCATCCTTGAGTCTCTTGAGACACTTTAAATCACCATTTATATATAAATTTATGTATTTCCCTGATTAAGTTTTTATTCTGGATGGTATAGAAATGAAGGTTTGTTATAGGTGTATTGTTCAAAAAGTGGACACCTATAGGTGTATATGGGAGGTAAAACACACTATATCACCTCCTTCTGATGATCTATTAGATCATATATATCACTTAAACCATTTGGAACCACTATAATATGTTGGCATGATAGATTTTCAACTTTTGGATGAAAAGGTTTCTTATAGATCAGACCTGTAGGTGATTATTGCCTAAATTTAGTGCATAAAAGCACACCTTTGACGTCCTCAAAACTCATTCTCTCTTAGTCACCTACCCTCCAAACTTTACATAGTTCTTGTACCATGTAGGGGCTATAAGGTTTAATCATTAGGATTCATAAATACTATTTATATCCATGTTATATGCTACTCAAAAAATTCCCTAGGACTTGTATTTTCACCTTTTAGGGATCAAGGGCATAAACTCAATTATTTGAATTTTTGAAGGTTACCCACATTTGAAATGCCAAACTAGAAACTCTCATGGGTTTTTTATAATCCCTTAAAAATTTTAAGACTTCAAGGATGGTTCATTCCCATGATTTAACATCTCCATATAAGTACTTCATGCTCTGCTAATGACACCTATAGGTAGATCTTTCCATGTACAAGTAGTGGGTATAAACTTGGGTATTATACATTGTGTTTGGCCATCAAATGAGTTTTATTCCTATCTTAAAACATCCAAAATCATATTCACACCATTAGGGATATGAAAAAATTGTCAATACCTCCCTTTTAATGTGAGTTCATCCATGGGAACACCTGTAAGTGCAATTTAATGGTAGAAGACTGTGAGTTTAGGTAGTGGATAGAATTTAGACAAAGTATGTTGATGAATGATCTCATGAATCTACTTATTCTCATTATAAATACCTCAAATTAGTGTTTTCCCTTATGAATATATTGATACAATTCTCAAAACACATGTTCCAACATGAAAACTTCCTATAAATAAATGCTACAGAGCAAGCAATGGTGTCTAGTGGTTTGTTAGTGTGGTGTATGAACTTATAACCAACCAAAATATTTTTTAAACCTTAAAATAGACTTTCAAAATTTATTTATGTCTTTAAAAATTTTATATATCCTCACTACTATCCCATTAACATGCTAAACAAGATTTATACATGTGAATACAAATGAAAGTCAGTAGAGAGTTGACTATGAGGAAGGTAAGACTTAAAATTGATCAAAACATGGTGATATGAGAATAAAAATGAAGGTAAAATGATCACTATGGAATTTATGCCTATGGAAACATCACATCCCATTCCCATGAGACCTCTGAAGAGAAACACATAGTCCACAACAAATAAAATTGATTGAGACTACACATGGTGGCATCATCCTATAACATAAGATAAATTTCCCATAAAAACACCATGAAATATGAAATTAAACATGAAGAGAATATATTAGGATATATAACATCCTATGGAGTCAACATCACCAACTTGTTTGTATGGACTTGCCAAAAATGGAGGAAAACCTATAGGGTGCATGAAATAACAAGTAGAAAAACATAGTCAACTTCATGAGTATGTTTCATAAAGCACAAGCTACCATTATTAAAAATATTTTTATGTAAATTAATATCCTTTATTTTAATTTCACCTCCCAAAATATTTTGACCTGAAACCACTCCAACTATCTTTACCAAGCATAAACCTACTGACCACTTTTGTGTGTCTAAAAAGGCAAAAAAAGAGTAGAATGGTTTTATATTGAAAATTAAATTTATATAGAATTTAAATAATTAAAATGAACCTAAGAAAGATGAAGGGACATTCCATCACCTTCTCCCACATGTCACCTTCCCCTATGGGTTGTACAAATGCCAAACTATCCCTTTTTTAGTTGGTTTCTTGAGTTTTAGTTAGATAACCTATAATATTATTATTTAACTAAAATTATTAATATTTTATATTACCTATTTGATTTTTTAAAGGAAAATAAGACACCTATACACTTTTGGAACTATGATACTTGCATTTATGACCCCTAAAATCCCATTAAATGACCTAAAATGACAAATAAAATTATTAGATAATGACTAAGGATAAAAAGGCATTAAATAACATCAAAAGTATTATAAAATACCCTATTATAAATTATTTGACTCACAAACATGTAAAAAACCAAGTTTTTTACCTATAAGGGTCTAAATTTCACCTAAAAGTCAAATTTGGTCAACAAAATGGTGACGTATAAGGGTAGTATGCCTACTATACTAACCAGGCCAGTAAACTTATCAGTTCATTGGGCTTATGGAGTCATCTAAAGTCTAAGACACAATAAGATGAATTTTACCATAATATTTTATCAAGACAAGAGCAATTGACTACCTCAACCATACAAAGCAAAAGACACAAAACAAAGCAAATAAATTAACAAGACACACACACACACATGTGCTCAAGGCACTTGAGGCACTAAAAAAACATAATATTATTCATAACTAAAAACTAAGCATACCTTATTTCTAGGATCAAAAGGAAAGTTTGTTGAATCTTCTTCTTCATGAGATGAGTCATAGTGCCAAGCATGTTTCTCCTTAAATTAGATGCTTTGTAGATCAGACCCATTCCTTAGCACTTCACTTGATCTAATCTCAAGTAAATCATCCTTAAATATGTCTCAAATGTATATATATTCCTCTTCAAATTGTACACATACCTCATACTTCTTCCCACTCTTCATCTCATGGTCAACTTGCATCTTATTTGTAGGCATGGCTTCAAGACGATTGGTTTTTTATTTCTTAAAAGATTGAGGCCAATAAGAGTTTTTTCCATCCTTCAAGATATGATGATTTTCTAAAAAATGGTTGAGAGGATGATATCCAATATTGATTATTTCAAACATTTCATCATGAGATTCATATTCCTTTTGGAAGGAAAATTTTGAAAAGTTACCTTTTCTTTGCATACTCACTTGAGTGCCAAGGCTGCCTTCTCCATTATTTGACTAATCATATGCTCCTTGAATATGAATATATAATAATCTAATGATTATAAAACAAGTCATCCAAAGTCTGGCGTGGAACTTTTTCTTTCCCATCCATGATATCTTGCATAGTGATGGAGTAACCAATTATCATTTCTCCTTCTTTGGCAAAAGGAAAACATTCTTCCATATCAACCTAATATGAAGATTCAACACAAGATACCACCTATTATTTATAATTTATAACCTCTTGAGGGATATCAAGTTTCATCTCAACATATATAGTATGACTTTGGTTCTCAAGGGCTGCAATTTCTTCAATCTCCTTTATGATTCCAAGACTATGCATCTTGAAGTCATGTGACTTAGTCCAATGAGGCTACCAAGGAGCTAGGCTTTTTTCAAGCAAGATTTATAAGTTTTTATCAACCAATTTTTATTCTTTAAGTTTTCATTTCATATTTTTTTATCAATTCAAAGGCTGATGGTGTGAGGACAAGATGAACTAGTTGGTGGAGGTGGCACATAGAACTCAAAATTAGATTGAGAGTGAAATGTAGGGGATTCTTTTGGAAGATCTTGAGGAATGGGAAGCAAACATTGGGATAAAATTGCCTAGTTTTATTCCTTCCATTTTATAATCACTTAATTCACATCTAATTTAGCTTAATCACTCTCTTGAGGGAGGTTAGATGGGGTGTGTTTAGGCATAGGATATTCTTTTGTCTCTAAACCTTACATCATACCTTGACTTAGCAATTTCATCCTTGATTTTAACTCTTCAATTTACTTGGATATGTTCTCTTGGAAAATTATTTATTTAAGTTGATAGGCATCATCATGAGGATGAGGATTAAAATAGGGCTAACATGGAACACAATAAGTCTCTTGAGGAAGAGTGGGAGGGACTTGCATAGGATCAAGTTCTTTCTCAACTTCACACTCTTTATCAAGGCTTTTATCTTCTTTCTTTCCCCATGACTCCACTATATTATTATAGATTATTATGTTAGGATTAGGAGTCTCTTATTGAGTTATTAATACACTTTGATGAGTGGATGAAGTGTTTAAGAAACTTGGTATTTCCTTAGGCTTGGATTCGCCACCTTGTCTCCAGCTTGGAATCTCATATCTAGGGGTCACCTCTTAAGGTGAGGATGTAATTAGAGATGAAAATGAGGGATTTTAATCCACTTATTTTTATAATGACATTTATTTATTCATATTAATATTAACCAACTCAATCTTCCTATCAATATTTTCTTGAAAAATAAGGTTTCTCTTTTTAAATTTCTCTTCCAACTGATTGGGAAAAGGATGACTTTGATAATATTGATTGGGTTTATGAGTGGGAATCCTATAGGACTAATATAAATCTTGGGGAATTGGATATGAAGGCTGATAGGTTTAGTGAGGAACTTCTCATGAATTTTTATCTTGTCTTCCAAAGATGAAACTAGGCCACTCATATTTAACATCTCACTTGTGAGCCTTTGCCAATTGGCTCTCTCAATAGGTGCCCTCTCTCTTTTGACCAATATAATGCTTCTCTCACCTTATGAATAAGATAATTAGGAACATCTTGACCATATACCCTTAGATTATCAAGATATAACATGTACTTATCATATCCCAAAAGTGTTTGTTTGAAGGTGGAAATGGATTGACTTGAGAAGTGACTAGGTTGAATAGGAACAAGATATGGTGAATGTTGATTTTAGGGATGATACACTTCATGAATGGGCTGATACAACTCATGATAAGCTTGACAATGGTCATATTAAAGTTGGTAAGGATCATGATAGGGTTGATAGGGATTTCCATAAGCTTGATAAACCTCACAAACTTGTGTAAACAATACTCAACACCAAAGTCAGCCATGGAACTCATTAGGAAATAAGAACATAAGGAATGGTTATCAAAAATATTAAAAAATAATACTTAGACTACTTGACTAGCTGATGTAACTTCAGAGTCACCATTGATGCTTAAATAGATACCTCTAAAGGCTCATTATTGAAAGACAACACCAAAAATATTTCAACCAAACTAAGAATCCCACTAGGTGTGTCAAAAATTGTTATCAGTTATATTTTCACCCTTTGAGGAGATGTCTTATCTCTCCTCATCCAAGTGGCATAATTGAAACACCTCTAGGCTTTTGGGTAGCCTATGAATGAGGTGGATCTCTAGATAAGGATAGCTCCCTTGATGTACCACTTTAGCTCACTACTACACCTAAACTTTGTGAGGGAAAAGGGAGAGATAAAACTGAAAGAAAACTATCTAAATGAAGGTGATACACCAAATAAGTTGATGACTTCCAACCAACTACATGTTATACATGAAACAAAGAGACTAACCAAATATACACTTATCTAATCTACATCTTCTCACATCAATATTACATTATGAGGTCATGGATGAATATATAGGCTAGGAGGAATAGACAAGAGGCCTTTAATCACGATAGTGAATATACTAACTCAGTCAACATTGACACTTCCTAGAACACTTCACATGCCCTGAAAGAAGAAGCTTTCCAACTACAAATAAAATGAAAGAATGAGACACCATGCTAAGGAAATCATAGTTATCACTAAGAAAGATCAATAATACAAGTAAAAAATACTATGAAAAATAATTAAGAGGTAAAAATAAATAGTCTTATTGACCAAATGGTATACAAATGAGCAAGGCTTTATCATACTTAGGTGGAGTATGAGTTACAAAGGCCAAAATGGCTAGTTCTTATAACACTTAAGAGATAGGAGAAGAGAGAAGTTCAAAGGTCACAAGGACACTTTTCATGATGATTAAATGAGTTAATTTTTAATTTAAAGAGAGTTTGGAATGGACTATGCAAGGTTAAAATTAACAAGTGTCTCTCCAATTCATGAAACTCTTACAAAGTGGCATGAAAGTTTTCATTCTAGCTCAAAAAACTACCTTTATGATTTGGACCTATTTTAAAATACCAAAATTAATTAGGGATATGTATGATGATTTTAATTAATTTTAAGCATATGATACATTCCTATCCAAGCATTTTTTGTAGCTATAGTCATCTAAAATCTTCCCAAAATGAGCTATCACCATCTGTAGTTTAAAAAACTCTTCCTTCATGCACCCTACACACTTGGTTTCCAAAAAGGCATAATTCTATCATGAAAATACATGGGATATAGTGGATGAAATTTTTAAATACCCTCCATGTAATTATATGCATCAGGCACACTTTAAAATCATCTTACTTGAATTTTTCCACCCTTTTGACTAGCTTGGTCAATATACCAATTTTGACTGGTTGAGATGAAGTAGCTAGTTGAGGCACTTAATAGTTGTTTAAAGGAATAAAATGTATGTGGGGAGTTATATTAATTCCTAATATTCACCTCCATGTGATTGGTATCTCTTGGAACCTCTTGTAACCTGTACAAAACACAAAAAGGTCAAAATTACCCTATTTTATACCCTATTTATGCAATTCCATACAACTCAAAAGGATGGGAAAGATCCTAAAAGAGTTATATACAATTTTAAATAACTTTCATGGGTAAAATATGTCATCTATATATCTATCCAATCTTTTTTTTCTCCATCAAGTCTTGATTGAGGGTTTACAAGGGTTTTAGGCCTGTTTCCACTCTTAAGGGTTGTTCATGAAGATTGGATGTTGGATTTTAAAAATAATTCCAAAACTACATATTTAAATACTTTAATGAACATCCATTAACTTCTCATATTCAAATTCATATCTTCAATGGAGATGCGAGCATTCAAACTTTCCCTATCGAGCTCTTTCCTTTCATCTACACAAGCCTGATGTTGCCCTATATCCTAAAATAACATTTTATGGATTAACCTACATAATATATATATATATATATATATATATATATATATATATATATATATATATATATATATATATATATATATATATATGTATATGTATATGTATATGTATATGTATATGTATATGTATATGTATATGTATATATATATATAGATATATATAGATATATATATATATACATATACATATCTACATATATATATATATATATATATATATATATATATATATATGTAAATATGTATATGTATATATATATATATATGTACACACACACACACACACACATATCTAGTGATTGAAATTTTTAAATACGCTCCATGGAATTAGATGCATTGGGCACACTTTAAAATCATCTTGCTTAAAGTTTTCCACCCTTCTGACTAGCTTGGTCACTATACCAATTTTGACTGGTTGAGATGAAGTAGCTAGTTGAGGCACTTAATAGTTGTTTAAAGGAATAAAATTGACATGGGGAGTTATATTAAGTCCTAATCTTCACCTCCATGTGATTGGTATCTCTTGGAACCTCTTGTATCCTGTACAACACACAAAAAGGTCAAAATTACCCTATTTTATACCCTATTTGTATAATTCCATACAACTCAAAAAGATGGGAAAGATCCTAAAAGAGATATATACAATTTTAAATAACTTTCATGGGTAAAATATGTCATCTATATATCTATCCAATCTTTTTTTCTCCATCAAGTCTTGATTGAGGGTTTACAAGGGTTTTAGCCCTGTTTCCACTCTTAAGGGTTGTTCATGAAGATTGGATGTTGGATTTTAAAAATAATTCCAAAAATACTTTAATTAATATCCATTAAATTCTCATATTCACATGCATATCTTCAATGGAGATGCGAGCATTCAGACTTGCCCTATCGAGCTCCTTCCTTTCATCTACACAAGCCTAATGTTGCCCTATATCCTAAAATAACATTTTATGGATTAACCTACATATGTGTGTGTGTGTGTGTGTGTGTGTGTGTGTGTGTGTGTGTACACACACACACACACACACACACACACACACACACACACACACACACACACATTTAGTGACTCCAAAAACATGTTAAAATAGGTTAGGATTCCTAAAAAGAGCTACAAGTGAAGTTGGACCCCCATTTGGCTTTTAGGCCTCAAACAATCATGTCCGCATACTTGGCACTCTAAACCATTCTATTTGGTTTAATTCTCTTGTTATTTATTTATCATGTTTTCATAGGTGTGTTAAAAATTTATAAACATATTTTAAATTTCCAAAAAACCTCTATTTCACCTTATCACTTCCCTTCTTCAAATTTGCTAGCTTATACACAAGGAGAAGTACCCTCTATCTAAGACAAAATAGGGGTTACTTCCCTTATTCTCTCAGGAAAAATGAATATTAGAGGGAATTATTAAAAAAATTATGACATCCCACACCAAAATTAAACCCTTGGTCATATAATTTTACCCCTCAAAACTTGAAAAAATGAAAATGGGTTCCTAGGAAAGCAAAACTATATGGATTTTTAGTGTGAACTATGCATGCTTGATTTGGGCTCCTTATCTACTATATGTCTATAATAAAATCTCCATGATAATATAATGACAAAAATTAAGTTATTAAAATATTAAATTATCCCTCCAAACTATCATATACCCCTCACATACCTTGACTTAGTCAAGATAGAGTATAATTTCTTAACTCTATTCTGCCTTAGGATGTTGTACCTATAGGTTACCCTAAATAACTTGACCTTGAAGACAATGTTTAAAACCTCATATTGCTCCATTAGGTTAGTTTGGTTTTGTTTTGACTCATTTTTAATAACTTACATGCATTTTTAATTCTCTCACTTCACTCGTCAAACCATTGCCTACTCTCATCCATCTATAGTTGGTTGTAGGCAAACATTTTCAAATGAGGGAAAGTATGTATATGAAGATTATTTTTGGAAAAGGTTTTACATCACCCTTGAGTCTCTTGAGAACCTTTGAATCAACTTATATATATCAATTTATGTATTTCCCCACTTAAATCCTTATTGTGGATGGTATAGAAGTGAACGTCTGTTATAGGTGTATTGTTCAAAAAGTGGACACTTGTACGTGCATACGGGAGGTAAAACACACTATATCACCTCCTTATGATGATATATTAGATAATATATGTCACTTGAACCATTTGAAACTATTATCATATGTTGGAATTATTATCTTTTCAACTTTTGGATGAAGAGGTTTCTTATAGCTCAGACCTATAGGTGATCACTACCTAAATTTAGTGCATAAAACATAACTTTGAAGTCCTCAAAAGTCATTCTCTCTTAGTCACCCACCCTCAAAAATTTGAATAGTTATTATACCATGTATGGGATGTAATTTTTGGTCATTAGGATTCATCAATACTATTTATATCCATGTTATATTCTACTTACAAAATGCCCTTGGACCTCTATTTTCACCTTTTAGGTATCAAGGAACTGAACTCAGTCATTTGAAATTTTGAAGGTTACCCATAGTTGAAATGCCAAACTAGAAACTCTCATGGGTTTGTTATAATACCTTACACATTTTAATACTTCAAGGATGGTTCAATCCCATTATTAAACCTCTTCATACAAGTACTTCATGTTCTACTAATGATACATGTAGGTGGATCTTTTCATGTATAGGTAGTGGGTATAAACTTGGGCAGTATGCATTATGTTTAGCCATTAAATGAGTTTTATGCCTATAATAACTCCTTAAAAATAATATCCACACCATAAAGGATATTAAAAAATTATAAATACCTCCCTTTCAATGTGAATTCATCCATGAGAGAACCTGTGGGTGCATTTTAATGGCATAAGACTCTAAGTTTAGGTAGTGGACAAATTTTGGATAAAGTATGTTGATGAATTATCTAATGAATATGCATAGTCTCATTATCAATCCCTCAAATCAGTATTTTTACTTATGAGGATCTTGATACAAGTCTCAAAACACCTATTCCAATGTGAAAACCTCCTATAAACAAATGCTACATAGCAAGCAATGGTGTCTAGTGGCTGGTTAGTATGGTGTATGAATTTTTAACCAACTAAAATCTTATTAAAACCTTCAAATAGACTCTCCCAAGTTATTTATATCTTTAATAAGTTGATAAATCCTCACTTCTACCCCATGAACATGCTAAATAGGATTTATACATGTGATTGCAAGTGAAAATGAGTGGAGAGTTGACTATGAGGAAGGCAAGACTAAAAATTGATCAAAACATGGTGTTATGAGACTAAAAATGAAATTAAAATGATCACTAAGGACTTCAGACCTATGAAAACATCACATCACATTCCTATGAGACCTCTAAAGGGAAACACATAGTTTACAAGAAAGAAAAGTGATTGAGACTGCACATGGTGGCACCTTCATGCAACATGAGATAACTTGCCCATAAAAACACTATGAAACATGAAAATAAACATGAAAATCATGTAATAGGAGAGACAACATCCTTTTGAGTCAACATCACCAATTGATTTGTATGGACTTGCCCAAAATAGAGCAAAACCTATGGGTACATGAAATAACAAGTACAAAAACATAGACAACTTCATGAGGATGGTTCATAAAGCACAATCCACCATTATTAAAAATATTGTTATTTAAATTAATCTCTCTAAGTTTAATTTCACCTACCAAAATTATTTGACTTGAAACCTCTCTAATTGTCTGTACCAAGCATAAACCTATTGACCACTTCTGTGTGTCTAAAAAGACAAAGAAGAAGCAAAATGGTTTTAGCTTGAAAATAACACTTCAAAAGAATTTAAAGAATGGAAATGAACCTAAGGAATATGAAGATACATTCCATCACTTTCCCCCATGGGCCGTACAAATGCCAAACTCTCCCTTTTTTAGTTGGTTTCTTGAATTTTAGTTAGATAACCTACAAGATTCTGATTGAATAACATTCTTAATATGGAATCTGATCTCTTGGACATTTTAAAAGAAAATAGAACACCTGAAAACCTTGGGAACTATGCCACTTGTATTTATGACCCCTAAAAGCCCATTAAATGACCCAAAATGACAAATAAACTTATTATACCATGACTAAGGATAAAAATGCATTAAATAACATCAAAATGATTATAACATACCCTATGAAAAATTATTTGACCCCTAAACATCTAAAAACCAAGTTTTTTACCTATAGGGTTCTAAATTTGACTTAAAATTCAAATTTGGTCAACAATTTCTAATCATCACATGTCTATATAACATCCATATCTATCACATATTGTACATAAACCACACATATGAACCATAAAGTCATCACATCTCATGACTATGCATTGAATATCACCTCACATTTAAGTTAAGCATACAACATCATAACATCACATATTTTCTACCACTTATCAAAATCATTGCATCCTATATCCATACATCATATGTCAAATAATCCATATAAAACATGACACATCAAGACAAACATCATAATACATATAAATCCAATACATCAACTTATCATATACATCAAAATATAATATACTCATATATGTGTGTGTATATCTATGTATATATACATATATATATATATATATATATACATATATATATATGTATGTATGTATGTATATGTAAATATATGTATATCTATGTATATATACATATGTGTGTATATATTTATATACATATCTATATATGTATATATACATATATAAATTAGATGTGTCCATGAATACATCAAAATTGGTATATACAACATGTATCATGGACTTCCATGTGCCCAAATACAATGACATAAAAAATCACATGCCACTCTCATTATCTGGAGTTGGTGGTTATGATGGCCTTGATGGTGGGTGCACTAAATGAGTAGAAGCCCTAGATGTAGAGGTTGCCCCAAATCAACTAGTCTCTCTCTATGAAGGTTTCCTTTGACTTGTTAGCACAAGCTACTCTTATAAATATCTCTAGTATTATGTCTCAACACCAACTCTTATCAGTTATTTGCCCAACTGACCCAATTCTTGAGATCTAGAGTTGTCTCACTCAACCTATAAGGTCTACATATCTACACATCATTGATCTAGTTGTGTTTAAAAATCAATCATCTGATCATGCACCAACTATAATTATTTGAC